>WNGS01000543.1:6600900-6618859 GCA_020271785.1 Procambarus virginalis | reverse complement strand
AGGCATTAATGCCAGGGGGTGTGGTGGACGGGCAGGCATTAATGCCAGGGGGTGTGGTGGACAGGCAGGCATTAATGCCAGGGGGTGTGGTGGACGGGCAAGCATTAATGCCAGGGGGTGTGGTGGACGGGCAGGCATTAATGCCAGGGGGGTGTGGTGGACGGGCAGGCATTAATGCCAGGGGGTGTGGTGGATGGGCAGTAGCTAGTCGCACATCAGGGGTGTGTGGTGGACGGGCAGTAGCTAGTTGCACACCAGGGTGTGGGTGGACGGGCAGGTATTAAACGTCAGGGTGTGTGGTGGACAGGCAGGTGCTAGTCAAACACCAGGGTGTGTGGTGGACGGGCAGGTGCTAGTCAAACACCAGGGTGTGTGGTGGACGGGCAGGTGCTAGTCATACACCAGGGTGTGTAGTGGACAGGCAGGTGCTAGTCATACACCAGGGTGTGTGGTGGACAGGCAGGTGCTAGTCATACACCAGGGTGTGTAGTGGACAGACAGGTGCTAGTCATACACCAGGGTATTTTTTTTTCTTATGCAGACGTGGCCACACATTTACAATGCTAACCAGCATACAGTATATGAATTTTCTTCTAGCCGCCTTGGACAGGTTTAGAGATCTATAATTCTGATCAGCTTCCACATATACTTTATACACATACATACATACATACACACACACACACATACACACACACACACACACACACATACACACACACACACATACATACATATATACACCCATATACATATATATACATATAAATACACATATTCAGTACATACATACACACATACTCACATACATATATTTGTGTCTCCTACTCTTACAGGGTGAGATAGCTGATAGAGAAACTAGTGTGTTATTAAGAACTAACCACCGAAGGTGATTAAGATGCTTGTAGAAGCTCAGGTTATATAGTTACGTCACATACATACATTGTATAATGATACATTACATAGTCAATCTTGGTACAAGTCCAATATATCAAATGTTCCAGTATTCATATAGTAATTACAGAGTTCAGCATACCTCAGTCCAGAAGGGCAAAAGTCAGTCAATATGGGACATTCTACTACCTGCCCGAAACGCATTGCGTAATAGTGGCTTTAGGCATTGTATGTACTAGCTCTATCTATAATTCGATCCATTAATGTAACATCACTTGTATGTATATACCTTACCTGAATAAACATATTTATTTAAACATATATACAATACCAGGGTGTGGTGTGGACAGGCAGTAGCTAGTCAAACACCAGGGTGTGTGGTGGATGGGGCAGGTGCTAGTCAAACACCAGGGTGTGTGGTGGATGGTTGAGCTCAGTATGCTCGGGAACTTGTACACTACTAGTAGTTGATTGACAGTTGCAAGGTGGGATCAAAGAGCTGAATCAATCACAGCTAGGCGAGTACATACAGCATTCTGCAAGCAGTGGAATCACTTCCTGTGTTCTAGCTTCATCTTTGTGATGCTTTTTTTTTATTAAATATCTGAATTGCAACCAGTGGAAAAAGATTATTTTTTCTTTTTATCTATTCCAGTTAATATTGTTAATCAATTAAAGAGCTTTGTGGAGATTGTATAATACCCCCTTTTTTGGTCATTATCTTTAACTAGATCCCGTCTTATTTATCAGTGTACTAGTGTTCTGCTTAAACATAGTTTGATATATTTTATATTTTGCCTGCTATGCTATCTGTTTTATTATATATACAGTACTGTATTTTGCTTTAATGTTTATTAAATTGTTCTTGTTTTTAAGTCATGGGTTATCTTTAATTACTTTTTCTTTAATCAAATATTTACATAGTACAGTATTTAATATTTATGTATAAAGTTAAATGTGGGCAATATGTAGTATAATGTACTTCTTATCAGAATAGTTAAAATTGTCAGTGCAGTATGTGTAACATGCTGGGTAATAAATTTTATCATTAAACATTAGAGCTTGCCATAGTGTGTGATGCAAGTACTTGTCCTCTTGCAGGTAGTAAGTCCCAGCTATGGCATGTACACATGGCCATGTGCTCCTGTGCTGGCACAGTATGTCTGGCATCACCGTCATGGCTTTATCAACCGCACCGTTTTAGAAATTGGTGCAGGAACTGCACTTCCAGGCATTGTGGCTGCAAAGTGTGGTGCCCATGTGATTCTCTCAGATTCTGGCCAGTTACCCAAGTGCCTTCGCAATTGTCAGCTGTCATGCCAGGCTAATGGTGTTGCTAGTTCTGTTGCAGTTATTGGGCTGACTTGGGGACTCTTTACTCCTGAACTGTTGCACTTGGGACCTGTTGATATCATCTTGGGTTCAGACTGCTTTTATGATCCAGCTGTTTTTGAGGACATACTTGTAACAGTATCGTATTTACTGGAGCACAACCCGAGGGCCCAGTTTGTTTGCTCATACCAGGAAAGAGCGTCCGATTGGTCCTTGGAACACCTTCTACACAAATGGAATTTATCTTGCACACAGTTGCCATTGGCAGCTTTTGATGCTGATACAACAAATATAGCTGAATCCAATCTTCCTGGTTCTCACACAATTCATGTGTTTCAGATCACCAGAAGCACCAGCAGTTGAGACAAAAGTTAAAGCAGCGAGGCATCTTCTTGACGGCGTCATTCTTCCTGGAACTACTCTTAGGCTATTTCTGAAGAACAGCAGCTTGATAAATTCTTCAAGAGCTTGATGGCATCCCGTAATATTTACAGAGTGTTTGTAGGGAACCTGCCATGGACGGTAGGCCACCGAGAACTGCGCCATCATTTCTCACAGTTTGGTCATATATCTAATTCGAATGTGGTGTTTGACAGGTCTACAGGAATGAGCCGTGGCTTTGGATTTGTGCAGTTTGGCAACAGAAATGGTTTTGATGCTGCTATTAATAAATCCACACATTTCCTTGAAGGTAATAATTTAGATGTGCAACCAACAAGCAAATAGTAATTGATTTTTTTTTTATTCTGTGAAATGTAATACTGAATTTGAAAGCAAATTAGATCATAAAATACGCTACTTGTGTTATGCATTCCAAGAATTATGGATGATCTAGATGACAGTACCCTTGCAGTGGGAGAGTTAGAAGCAGTGTTCACTAAAGCTGCTGCTCACCTTCAAACTCTAGCAGCTAATCTTGGCCAAGACAAGCTTCTTTTCTTTTATGCTCGCTACAAACAGGCTAATGAAGGCTCCTGCAATACCCCAAAGCCAGGTTTTTTTGACTTTAAAGGTAAACAAAAATGGGAGGCATGGAAAAGCCTAGGAAACATGCCAAAGGATGATGCCATGAGGGAATATGTGAATGCCATTGCTGATGTTGATCCAGACTGGGAACTTAAAATTGATTTGGGAGGTGGTCCGAGGACCAGCTGGGCGAGAGTTAGCAGCCTTCAACCTGAAAAGGATAACATCAAAGAAGAGGATAAGACTTCCTTTGATTGGGTAAAGGAAAATAATGTTCATAAAATTGAAAATTTGAGTCCTAAATCCATAGAAGACACAGATGAGAATGGGATGAGCCTCTTACACTGGGCAGCAGATAGAGGTCATACAGAAATTGTTAGATGTCTTTTAGAAAAAAAGATAAATGTCAATATGCAGGATGATGAAGGGCAGACTGCACTTCACTATGCAGCTTCCTGTGGTCACTTGGACATCATCAGGGTTCTCTTAGACCACGGGGCTGATCCCTCCATCCAGGATTCTGATGGACTACGACCTGAAGATTGTGTTGATGATGAAACAGTCAAAGTGCTGTTTGAAGCATTGTAATAATTATCTTGTCTACATCTTGTAGTTACACATTTGTTTCTTACTGGATAAAACTTCATTATGTTTCAGTGTGTGAATTAAGAATCATTTTGTTATTAAGAGCTTATTAAGTCGTTCACATTGCCTTGTATATTTGTTAACAGATATTAATGATGTTTTGAGACAATATGCTTACCAGTACTGTAATGTAAATACCAGATTGCTGATGACGAATACAGTATTCTAACGATATTTCTTTATTATTTACCTTAATATAAATTGTTTACAAAAGAATATTTTAGTAGTATTGTCCTAAAGGTACAGTGGAGTCTCCCAGTTCAACAGAAACAAGTCAGCTACAAGTTTGGATGCAATGGAAGAATGCTGTTCAAACGATAAAATGGGTTGCTGCAAAAATGTCACTTAACCCTTTAACAGCGCTATACATGCATATACGATTTGACATAAAATAATTTACATAAGTTTTTAAAACTTGCACAAACACTTTCCTTTTTTTTTTTCTTCCATAATCAACTAGGCACATGCTCCAACTTTGTCTAAATGATCACAGCGTAACTTGAAAAACAAGAGAATCAAATTTAATTTTAAATTTGAATATTGAAAACTTCAGATTTTCAATTCAGAATATAAAATATGAACTATCACCAATTGTTTATTTAATGTTATTATTCTCTCAGAATAGCATATGATCTTCATTTTCATCAAATTAGAGTACTGTATAGGTTTTCAGTATAGTTTACTGTAAACAAAAATTATCAATAAGGCATTTGAAATATGGGGTAAATTTAGACAAAAAAAAAACTAACTCCAAATGTATAAAGTTTATGAAAAATCTATTCTGAAGGGATTGTAAAACACAGCCGAGCACACAATGTCAAAATAGTGAGAATCGGTCAAAAACTGTAATTTTAAAAGCCACACAAAGATGAAACTAGTTTCAGAGATAATTGAAGTTATCAACAATGAATAAAGGTAGTTTTAATTCGTTAATTTAATTGTATGTTTTAATAAACATTGTTTGGCATTCGTACTCGAAAATGTGAAAGTTGTAGGTTAATATGGGTTGAAATGAAGTCAAGAAAAAACAAACACAAAATACAGTATAGGGATAATTATAATGATTTAGGGTATACTTTATATAAGTGAAAAAAACCTAATATGGTCCCTAATCATGAAAACAACCTAAAGAGACAAAGAAAATAGTTTGAAATAAAAAAATATCAGCCAAAAAAATTAAGTCACAAGTTTTGCGAGTTGTGACTGACTTATTTGTTGACCAATTTCATTCAATCTTCACATAGGTAGGGGCATATATGCATTCTCCAGGATATAAAGATTACAACAAAATCAAATAATAAACAAAGGAGTAAAAACAACTAAAATCTAACAAAAAAATCCCCCTAAAAAAATATTTTTGGGACATTGATGAAAGTAATATATATAATAACATTGGACAATGTGTTTATATGATATACAGTGCTGTCTTGATTAATGAGTTTAATCCGTTCCGGCACCGAGCTCGTCATGTGGAAAACTCGTCTTGTGAAACAACAAAACTGTCGTTGGAGGTGCCCGAGAAACAGCGGGAACGCTCATTAATAGAGCGAAAGCTCGTCAGTTGAGAGAAATTTTCTGCGAGTGGCTTGCTCGTTACTCGAATTGCTCGTAAATGGAGTCGCTTGTCACTTGAGGTTCCACTGTATAACAAAATAGAGCATAATAACATAGTTACTCATTATTATATTTGTTATTATGTATTACTCAGCAATGATATAAAGGCACCAACTGCATATCCACTTTGTGGACACTTCTTACTACTATTCTTCTTTGAGCGTTGGACAGATGCTTGCATCTCTATTACTGAATTATCCTTCAGTTCCAGTTATTAGGAGCTGTTCTCCTTATCAACAAAACGTTCTTATTTTTTTAAATTTGTCTAAAATCAATTTCTGAAAATCTTTTGATGAAAGTTTCACGACACTGAAGTCAATAAGTTGGAGATTTGTATAACATTTTTAAGTTATTTTTACATAATTCAAATTTTTCGCTACCAGGCCCCCAATATGCGCGGTCTAAGGGTTAAGTAAAAAAGTCTTATAAAAAAACATCTAAAAAGGGGGAGAATTTTATCAATTTGCATTAATAAAAAAGTATTAAAAACAAGTACTCTTGTAACTAGTTCACTTGCAATGAAAGGGATTAAGAACATATATTTAAGATTTAGATTCCGATGTATGGCAGTATAGGACCCTATATGGGGGCAAAATCGGAACATGATGGGAGATATTGCAAGTAATTGCCAAAGTGTTACCTAAGTGTAGTTACAGGATGAGAGCTACGCTCGTGGTGTCCCGTCTTCCCAGCACTCTTTGTCATATAACGCTTTGAAACTACTGACAGTCTTGGCCTCCACCACCTCTCACCTAACTTGTTCCAATTGTCTACCACTCTTTGCGAAAGTGAATTTCTTATATTTCTTTGGCATCTGTGTTTAGCTAGTTTAAATCTATGACCTCTTGTTCTTGGAGTTCCAGGTCTCAGGAAATCTTCCCTGTCGATTTTATCAATTCCTGTTACTATTTTGTGCGTAGTGATCATATCACCTCTTTTTCTTCTGTCTTCTAGTTTTGGCATATTTAATGCCTCTAACCTCTCCTCATAGCTCTTGCCCTTCAGTTCTGGGAGCCACTTAGTAGCATGTCTTTGCACCTTTTCCAGTTTGTTGATGTGCTTCTTAAGATATGGGCACCACACAACTGCTGCATATTCTAGCTTTGGCCTAACAAAAGTCGTGAACAATTTCTTTAGTATATCGCCATCAATGTATTTAAAAGCAATTCTGAAGTTAGAAAGCGTGGCATAGGCTCCTCGCACAACGTTCTTTATGTGGTCCTCAGGTGATAGTTTTCTATCTAGAACCACCCCTAGATCTCTTTCTTTATCAGAATTCTTTAAAGATTTCTCACATAATATATAGGTTGTGTGGGGTCTATGTTCTCCTGTTCCACATTCCATAACATGGCATTTATTAACATTAAATTCCATTTGCCAAATGGTGCTCCATATACTTATTTTGTCCAGGTCATCTTGAAGGGCACAACAATCATCTAAGTTTCTTATCCTTCCTATTATCTTAGCATCATCAGCAAACATGTTCATATAATTCTGTATACCAACTGGTAGATCATTTATGTAGACAATAAACATCACCGGTGCAAGAACTGAACCCTGTGGTACTCCACTTGTGACATTTCTCCAATCCGATACATTGCCTCTGATTACTGCCCTCATTTTTCTATCGGTCCGAAAATTTTTCATCCATGTTAGAAGCCTACCTGTCACCCCTCCAATATTTTCTAGTTTCCAGAACAACCTCTTATGTGGAACTCTGCCGAAAGCCTTTTTTAGGTCCAGATAGATGCAGTCAACCCAACCATCTCTTTGCTGTAAAATCTCTGTGGCTCGATCATAGAAACTGAGTAATTCGATACACAGAATCTTCCAGATCGAAAACCATACTGTCTGTCTGATATTATATCATTTCTTTCCAGGTGTTCTACCCATTTAGTTTTTATTAGTTTTTCTAATACTTTCACTGTTACACTTGTCAATGATACAGGTCTATAATTGAGGGGGGGGGGGTCTTCCATGCTGCCACTTTTATAGAGTGGCAGCAGTGAACCAAGAGATTCTTACAAGTGAATCATCCTTGCAGGAAAGGGAAGATAGAGGGAACAGTGCCGACTGAGGGGCCGTAGTCAAGGCATAGCTCAAGTGAGAGTGGGGATGTTGCGTGGACAGAGGTAGCAAAAGCAGTAACAATTATGACAAACTTACAGAAACAGGATGCTGGTCTCAAACAAGTCCTGGACAGAGGACAAACAAAGGGCACCAGAGGAGAGGCATAACCCAGCATGATACATAACACTATTACAATAAAGGGTTGAAGGAGAGTGAGGGGGACAAGTGGGGCAGCAACAATTAGGATTAGACAGCACAAGAAGCTCCTCAGGAAATAAGAGACAAGACAGAGCATTCAATTCAGAGGTCAGACACACGTGGTGACCAAGACAAATTGGTATCGGTGATCAACCCAAAGAGTTTAACATTATCTTTATACAGATGGGGATTTCCATAGTGCAACAAGGGGACAATGAATGACCTGCCTCTGAGTAAATTGTAAGAAGTCTTAGTTGTAGTGGGGACCTGACAGCTGAGTGGACAGCGCTTAAGCTTTGCAATCCTGAGGTTCCGGGTTCAATCCCCGGTGGAAGCGAAAACAAATGGGTAGAGTTTCTTCCATCCTGATGCTCCTGTTCAGGCAGCTGTTATGGGTGGCTTCCTGGGGGGGGGGGGTGTATCAAAAAGGAGGCCTGGTTGAAGACCGTGCTGCGGGGACGCTAAGCCCCGAAATCATCTCAAGATAGAAAACCTGAAAGCATGATTGGTGGCGCAGGACAAAATGTAATCGATCACAAGTTGGAGTTGGTGTTACATGACAGCAGTCATCTCTGTGAGATCAAGAACATAAGAGCTGAGAAAATGCCAGGGAAAAGGGAGGAAGGAAAGATCATTTAGGGAAACCAAGGGAAAAAAACGAACAAATAGTAGTGCTCATAAGACTACCCTGGGAACACCCTTATACAGTACAGTATATTGTTGAAAAAGTAAAAGAGAAAGCAGTACCAAGCCTCATTGGAAGCACTAGGTACAGTAGTGGTGATAAAAATCCAACACTGGTTGTTGTTCTTTAACAGATACAGTACAAGTCAAATTTTGCTAGGTTTCCAGCCAAATTGGTGTCATCTCCAATGGTCTTGTGTACTCTTTGTTAAGAAGCCATTTGTGTCAGTCACATCTTGTAGAAACTAATTTCTTACTCACATTTCTACAATCATTCATAACTCTATTTGCAACCACTGGAACGATAGATAGTTC
Organism: Procambarus virginalis; assembly: GCA_020271785.1. Lineage (NCBI taxonomy): Eukaryota > Metazoa > Arthropoda > Malacostraca > Decapoda > Cambaridae > Procambarus > Procambarus virginalis. The sequence continues at coordinate 6,610,141 of WNGS01000543.1, read as the reverse complement.
AATGTTCTTAATAACAAACTGCATGCAATTAAATGTGACCTAAACCTGTATACTTCAACCACTGTAACAGGAATTTGGAAATATCTCTGGCCATACACAAATAACTCGTGGGCATTTAATGAAACAGAATCCTGCACCTTGCTGTTGGAACTGAATTGTCTTGCTAATTAATGGTTGTGGACATCCTCATAAAATGTTCCAATTTTCAGATGATCTGAAATTGTTTTATGTTCCTTGCTGAAAGTTGTGGTAAATCCAGTAAGTACCTTTGACATCGCTCATCCATGTCCTTTTACTCTCGTATTGACACGCTGAATGATATCCAAAAGTTTTTGATTGTGTCTGTGCTAATTTCAGGCTTGGCATTTCCTTTTAAAAAATGCTTATATACCATGTCATTCACAACCACTGGAAAGATTGATAGTTAATTATTACGAATAAGTTTATGTACAATACTGTCAAATGTGACTTATCCTTGTAGCCTTCCTCCTGTCATTGAAACAGGAAGTGGAAAAGACTCTGACAAAGTTATATATATTGGCCACACACAATTTAAATTGCAATGTATGGCAGTACAGTATAAGACCCTGTATGGCTGCAGGATCGGAACAACATGAGGGGAGAGATTACAAGTGTGAACCAAGAGATTCATCCTTGCAGGGAAAAGGAAGGTAGAGGGAACAGTGCCTGACTGAGGGGGGGCCATTATTTCACTGTACAGTATCAGTATTTAGCCACGGGTACTAAATAGAACAAAGCCCTGCATCTTACTAAAAGAATTGCATTGCCGAACTAAGTCACACACCCCTTATAAAAATATTGATTTTTAGGATAAGAAGTTTTAATTTACCACTGCCCTTACACCATGTCTCTCAATGCAATCCTTGGTGAATCAGATTCCTTTAACTTGCTTGTCTTTTGCCTTTCTGCTCTCGTTTGGCATCTTGAATAATGTCTAAGCTTTTCAATATTGTGACAGACAGTTGTGTATAGCCCTGGGGCACTCTGCTTACCATTATTCATTACTAATACTCCCTTACATTATCATTCAACAACACAAGTCAACATGCAAACAATATTTCCTTTATAGTGTGCATAATAAAGAAAGAAATTGAATTGAAATAGCAGGCTTTAAGTAAAACACAAATATTCATATGTTAACTTTGTGCATTCTGGTCATTATAACATGTTATTTTTGTGTCAAAATATGGCAAGGCACCTATAAACTCTATAGTTCTTCGAAAATAAGGTTCCTACCACTGAATGATCTCTTGTATGGAACTATTATGCTGTCTTTTAGTTTTAAATTTACATTAACACACCTGAACCATTTAAAGCACAAAAACCAGTTATCAATAAGTTCAGGTACCACACTATTCACAAGGATTGTAGCTAGTTACATAAATATTGTGCATTATAACTGCACGCATCAGATTTATAAAAATGTAAAAAAGATATGAATATATACAAGAAATAAATAACTTGGTTCATATATACAATAATAAGAGGGAGAGGGAGAGAGAGAGATGATGATGATGCAGTCACATGACTAGGAAGACACTGAGAGAACTGCCTCTGACTTCAGTCCTTTGTCAAACTTCAGCCTTCACTTGAATAAAAGTACTTCAACATGTATCACAATATTAAAATTAGAAAACAATAGCCAAGCACTAAGAACATGTACACAAGGCTTTTGCTTTTAAAGCTCTGAAAACTCATTACAAATACAGTGATGAGTTTTAAAAGACGGCTACATAAATATTTGAAGGTAAATGAAGCACATGTCAGGAGGCAGTAATGATGTATGGGGTGGGACCCAAGACAGTTATTCTTTGATTTCCATTGTGAAGGAAAGAAAAAACATTGATAAATGAAGTAGGCCTGACATCCAAGTTGTATAAAGATTTTCAATAACAATTGTAGCATCACCTCATATTGAGCACAAATATTCTAACATACTGTACATTAAAACCTGAATCATTAGAAAAATAAGTGGTTTATGTTAAAATTGATACAGAACTTGAAACACAATAAGATACAATAATGTGCAATGTATAAATCTATTACATAATGTACAATACCAAAGTTGGCATTCCAAAAATGAAAAGACCTTTTTAATTGCACTTGCAAAACCCTTAGTGGAATGTAATATTAGCGTTGCATGAAGTAATAAGCGCAATAGTATCACAATACACAAAGTTTGGCACAGTGATGCACCTTCTTCCTTAAATTCTCTTCAAATTTTAACATTGTGTTCTGGTCTGTACTACTACTGATACATGTCATTAAAACCTATAGTGATAACTAGTCTTGCAATAACTCAAACAAATATAAATTTATGATACTGAATTGAATCATTAGCAAGTAAAGTATTTTATATTATACACATAACAAAAAAATATTAAAAGGGGGATATTTATATTTCATTAAAAAATTAAAAAGTAGGCACATAGTGCCTGCATTAGAATAACATCACAACTTCCATGTCAAAGTTAGAAAAAACCAAACCAAACAAAGAATTATTGTCAAATATAGGCATAATATTTAACTCTGAAATGTATATTTACCAGTATACACATTTAGGTTCTGAAATACAAATTGTGAATATCAAATATCTGAGATTCTGCTTGAGAAGATATTGCTAAAGTTTCACCAGAAGTCCACATTAAGGGATTCCTGATAATTTGTCAGACTTTTCTGAAAGATCTGATCTGTAAGGTCTAAGTGCAGTACAAAAAATATTTACTGATGAACCGTAGAGCTTGAGCAAAGGTGTGCATGGGCTATGTACAGACATACAGGGCAGAACTAAGAAGCTACAATCATTGGTCAACATGGGCAGTGATGGAAGTTGTGTTACACTAGTATCTCTATATTTGTTATGACATTCATTGATTAAGATTATAGAACACCACATATTACTAAGCATTTTCTTAAGGATTCAGATTGCAATGGCCGTCATGTAGCAACACTCAGTTATCGTTCAAATATTTTTGTATCACATTCTAAATGGTATAATGGATAACTGGGACACATACCACTCCTGATAAATACAATTATTACTATTTATCTTTAAACCTGGTACAAAATATAATTGAATAGATTTAGTATTTTACAAATACTGTCACTATTCTTTGTTCGATCAAAATCATCTTAGAGACGAATGAGATTGGGAAATAATTTTACACCTTATAATTATCCATATTATACAGTTTATCACAAGTGTTGTACCACTTCCTGCAGTTACGGCAGGATGATGTGTACACAATTTTCCCTAGTCAATTCAACTGCCAACTTCTACACCATGAAGTGCTAAAGACCCACAACAACCCTTGCATCAATTGCTTTTGGACAGTCTGATAAGTGTAGCAAATAACACATATTTAAGATTTTTATTTTATTAAAAAAAAAAGTAAGATGTCCATTCCTTTAGTCATGCAATATTGTTTAGTGAGATTATCTTGATAATTACTATTTGTGAAGTGATATTATGTAAACAATCACTGTGGTTGAGGAACATTGGTAGGTATGTCATCAGTAGAAATGTGCAAAGGATCGACAGACTGGTCGGGAATAGTGATGAGCATTTTCTCGCCTGCATCTGACGAATTACTACTATCTGAAGACACTGTTGGATTGGAAATATTCTGAAAAGAAAAATAATAGTAGTAATAATTTATTAGAAAACGAAGATCGGCATGATATAAGAGGCATTTGACAGAATCATGAAAATTTCTTCGTCCAAATACTCTATCATATTCTCTACTAAAAGGAACTGATTGGCTTTGTGTTTATACAATAAATTTTGTGTAGCTATATAAATGTAATAAGTAATGAATGTAATAAAATACCCTTTTCTGGTAGGACCCTAATGGCTCACTAAGCTTAACTGGTACCACCAAGCTTCAGCCCAACCCAAGTTTCTGAAACTAATCTTTTGCCAGTGCTGTACCTCCACATGCTCTTTTTAAGTCAGTCCTCTCTTTGATCTTCCACAAAGTTACATATTTCAGGCAGATTTTGTGTGCTCTGGTGGTGAATTGTTCCATCACTTATGTGGGAGTTTTAGTACTTAGAACAGTTTTTCATGAAGATGTTTGCTAGTTTGTTTATGTTTTCCAATCAATGCCTTTACTGTTGGAATTGTATTTACAGAACAGTCCTTCAGCTTATTTCCTTTAGGCATACTGTGTTTTAATGTATGTTTGCATTTCTGTGTGCATACTATTACTGTAGTTTGTGATCACATTTTCTGGTCTGGTATTTTCTGTATATCTTGTATTAATTCTATCTGGCTGCGTTGTTTTGGAGGAGGGTCTCTCTCTTTTTTTTTTTTACCTGCTAATGTAGTTCTATGATGTCTTGACAACTCTTGTTTACATTCTCTCATTTGATTTTGTATTTACTTGTTTTCCTACTTTTGTTCTCATTCTGGGTCTTATCTTGGAGTTAGGGATATGTGACAGTTTGTTGCTCTGTGTCCATACTGTTCTTTTCCATTTTACATAGACAGTTGGCAAGTTCACCATAAAAATATATTTCTGGCCAAGATGTCAAAATCTGTTTACGAGGTTTTACTCTCCAACAGTGGGGCATTTGTGTTGGATGTGATGTGTATAGATTGGAATCTGTGGGAGCCATTTATCACTTCCCTCCAGTCTGGATACTTCTCTTTATGATATAGAAGTTGAAGAGCTTTGTGGACTGCATGCTTCTATTGGCTCCCACATGGTTACTTCTGCCCAGGTTCCCCAGCTGCCTTCTTTCAGTACCGTTTCTGGATCTTTGTTTGTCTCAACATAGATTACCAATTTTTCTAGTGTGATTTTCTTTGTGATTTGCACATCACACAAGTAATGAGACTGGCTTGCAGTGAGTGTGGGGTGGTGATATTGACAAGAGTGCACAATATTTGGTTGATGCCATGTGTGATGTTAACATAAAAACTGAGTTTTTTTTGGGGGGGGGGGGGAAGCAATTCTTGACTCTTCAATATTTCATAAATTATCTCAAATAAGATGACCAAGGTAGTGTTTTATTTATAGAATTATAAGACCAGGATTTGCTTTAAAAATTCAACATACAAATTCCATTTTAGTAAGTAGCAAATATGGCAATTTATTTTTTAGTAAAGAGAAAACTGTCAGTTTCTTCAAGTGAAATAGGAAAGAGTAGACAAATATGATTGCTATTAAGTAAATTTTGTTCAGAATTTAAGTAGTTTTGAAATATGCAAAAAATATAATATGGTAACATTTCATCACCTTATATGTAATATTCTTTAAAGATTTTCAGTTAGATTTATAAAACACATGAATGATACAAAAAGTAAAATAAAGAGGATAATAGGGTAATTCATCAAAACATGGAGGCTTTTTGGCACTATATACTTGTGCATAAAACCCTTGCTATTATATTATCCCAAACAACATATACAGCTTTTCAAATGGGAGCAAGCACAAAAAGAAACCATCTTCGATAACTTATCCCACAACCCCGTTAAGCATAAGAAAAACTGCAATATCCACTTACATTTGGCAAAACATCCCAACTACTCACCATCACCTTCTGTTTTGTATGAGTTTTGACATGCTTTGAGAGGTGGTCAGAACGCATGAAACGCTTCTGGCATTCTGGACAGTGAAACCGCTTCTCACCAGTGTGTGTGCGCTTGTGACGCTGAAAAATAACAAGATTACAATTAACCAATCATTGTGTGGATATTTTTAGTAATGTTCAGTAAGGCAGGCCTTGGCAAGTATATGTAATATACAATATTCTATCTCAAAACAAATGAATGCAATGCACTGATATTATGAGAAATATTGATGACATCTGTATGCAAGATTATAGTGTGAATGATGACAACTGTAGTAGGAAGCACACACTATAACATACAAGGATGACAAATGGACTAATATGCACACACCAGAACACAAGTGAGAAGGTGCTGGAAGTCAAAACCATCAATAGTTTCAAAGCATCATATGACTGAGGAGTACCAGGAAGACAAGAATACCTCCAGCATAGCTCTCATCCTGTAACTTTACTTAGGTAATTACAAGGATGACAACTAGAGTAACAAGCACACATCAGAACATACAAGGATGAACATTTTTAAAAGAGCTTTGTAATAGCATAACATACCTGTAGCTCATCAGAGCGAGTGAATCTTTTATTGCAGAAAAGCCAGGAGCATCTGAATGGTCGTTCTCCTGAATGCCACCTAAGATGAGCTCTCAGGTGAGATGTTTTGCCATACATTTTGTTGCAGCCAGGAATGTGACAGATGTGCACTTTCTTTTTGTTATCTCCTCCACGATCCCCATCTTTGCAATTTGGACACGTACATGCCACACGGCGTAATCTTGTCTTGCTTGCATCACTGGTGGGTGAGTGTGCTGGCTGTGGAATCACCTGGGCCTGGTTAACTTGCCCTCCTGTTGATACAACCCATTTGGCTCCCTCACTCTCTCCCTGAAATCCACTAGCACCTAAGAAATGGAGAAATAATAATCAGTGAATCTTTGAGTTTAAAGTACAGTGGCACCTCGATTAACGAGTTTAATCCATTCCGGCACCAAGCTCGTCATGTGGAAACTCATCTTGCGAAACAACAAAACTGTCGTAAAAGGTGTCCGAGAACCAGCGGAAACGTCGTTAATCGAGGAAAAGCTTCTTAGTAGAGACAAATGTTCTGCAAGTGGCTTGCTCGTTACTCGAGTGCCACTGTACTGGTATAATACTATAACAATAACAATAACAATAACAATAATAATAATAATATAATAATAATAATAGTACTACACAAAAAACCAGCGTTGAATGTAATGAAACGCCATTTTCTGGGTGAGTCCCGGAGGCTCCCCGGAGCTATCCCAGGCTGATATGCTAATTTCAGACTTTGGCATCAGTCATGTGTATGGAGTTCTTAGGCCTACCGGAGACCACGGCCAGAACCGGGCCCCCTCAGAGAGGCACGGGGAGCAATGGCCTATAGAAGCCCCCGTGTGGTTGGAAGCATTCTATGTCTGCCATCGACCGGGACAGGCACCCAGAAAGGTAAGCGCCCCAAAACAAACCCCTATTCTGGTTAAAATTGCTACCAAAATCCGAACTAGTGGATAGAACTCCCAAACAGAAAAACAAGCAAACTAGTGTGACGTCACACGTCACCGCGCCGCTGTCTGCGCAGCTCCCCCCTCCCCGGGAGGGGGAAGGTGGAGCCCCAGACCTCCCACGCCGGCTATCCACCCATCAGTTCTGAGGCTGGATGTCAAGACACACGCGAAAAACCGCCGACCGGAGGGAGGGAGGGTTGCCGGGGAGCCTCCGGGACTCACCCAGAAAATGGCGTTTCATTACATTCAACGCTGGTTTTCTGGGGGGAGCCCCGTCGGCTCCCCGGAGCTAACTACCCACAGAGGAAGATCAAAGGGACGGAACCGGGAGGCGGACACCACCCAAACAACCAAAACGCTAAAACCAAAGGAGCAGGAAAACACAGCGACCCGACCCCCAGAGGCAAATGCCCAAAAGAAAAGAGCCGACGAAAAACAAACCGGAACCGAAGAGGCACTACCAACCGAGGAGAAGACAGAGCACGCTGACCAGAAACCAGGATGGTGCAAGCGGCGCACGAACAGGCCGGAGGGGAAACGAAGCACAAGACAGCTTACTAAGCGGTGTAGAAAAGACCGAAAGCAAGCCAAAGCGACTCCGCCAGCGCCGCACAAAAGAGAGAGGCGACAGTATGTGGCACGACGACGGCCCCCAACCCCCACCAAAAAACCAGGCCGACGCTAACAAGAGGAACCACCTAAGAAGGTACAGGAAAGGAAGGACCGCCAAAACACCCCATACTGCCGCCAAGAGAAACACGCAGGTGGGACACCGACCACCAGCCGGAGGCGAGACCACGAGGCAGACGGAAGCAGCCCCGACAAGGCCCCTCCGAGCCCAGGAAAAGGCGGAGCCGCAAGAAGATCTCGGGCGCGACCACCGAACTCAGGTGGTACAAGGAGATGGAACGTCTGCCGAACAGACAAATCCCAAAGCAAGCAAACCCGCCAGGAGAACAAATGACGGTTCCGACGCGAGACATCGCAAGACCCCAAAAACCAAGTGGCAGGGCAAGCAAGGAAACCAAAGAACGGAAGGGTTGCCGCCAGAACCCTACCCGAACCAAGACGGTACGAGCCAGCAACCACCCGAGACAAAGAAGCACACCACAGGACACAGGCCGAAAAAAGCCCAAGAAGCCAAGGAACACACGCAGAACACCCCTGTGGCAGAGGAGGAAAACAAGGGAACACACAAACAATGAAGTGGTGGAAACCGACCACGTCCCCCAACATAGCAGCAAGTGCAGGCAAAACTGACCAAAGGAGATGCCAGGAAAACGACTGGGGTGAGGCAGGACGAAAGAGCAGAAGCATAAAAACCCAGGAGTAAGGACACGCCACTGCGAAACACGGTACTAATGCACACGCGCAGTAGTAGCAACATACAACCTGGTGGATAAAGACAGGCTGTTTAACACAAGGGGCACACGCCCTAGGGACGCAGGTGGAAACCGAATGCCCAAATGAGCCACAGAGACAGTAGAAAGAACTTTAGTGTCAGAGTGGTTGACAAATGGAATGCATTAGGAAGCGATGTGGTGGAGGCTGACTCCAAACACAGTTTCAAGTGTAGATACGATAAGAGCCCAATAGGCTCAGGAAACCGTACACACTGTTATAAGATTGACGTTTGAGAGGCGGGACCAAAGAGCCAGAGCTCAACCCCGCAAGCACACTAGGGGGTATACACCACCGCAACATGCCACAGGTAAAGAGCAACTCGCTCCGGCAAAGGCAGAGAACGGAGCATAGACCCCAGACAGGGCCCACTGAGACGACAGAACCCAGCAGGCCCAGGAACCCGCCTACCAGGCGACCGACGGCGGAGAAACCCCGCTCAAAACCGGCTGGATGGGGAACCGGGAGCTCATGTACACCCCAAGCCCGGCCGAGGCCAGGCTAGACCGGCCAAAGGGAGGCCCACCAGGAAGACGCATGGGGCGGCCTGCAGGCCCACAGACTCCCACAACCAGATGGGCATAATTAAGTCGAAGGCAAGCTAGTGTGCCCGAAAGTCCACAGACCGTACCATAGGGGCATAACTTTGCAATCCCCTCACAGAGTTCAGTGGCATACCTATAATAGGTTAAGTAACAATTTGTAATACGAAACCATAA
>WNGS01000543.1:6532941-6600800 GCA_020271785.1 Procambarus virginalis | reverse complement strand
GACACGGAAGCCAAACCAGTCCCGAAGGCACACAAAGGCGCATGCGCACCCAAGACCAGTAGTCATGTAGAACCCCAAAACGGGGAAACATGACGAAAACACCGTCCCCCCTTAAAAAAGGGGTGGGGGGAAACATCCACCCACAGGACGGAACCAACCGACTCAAAGGCCAAGGAACCGAGCCCGGGGAGGGGCCGACGCCCAACAGCACGTACGGCGAGTGGAGAGGAAAACCCCACTCCGCGTAACCACAAGCCCCGCCGAGAGGGGGATAAAAACCCCCACGGGGTCCTATGGGGCCAAGGCCCCCCAAGTCAGCCCCTCCGCAGCCCCGAGAACCCACACAACAGGCCCCGGGGCCGAGCCGTCCCCCTAAAGCCCCGGCCGTACCAGAAAACCGGGACAGCCGTGAAAACACTAAGGAAGGGAGCCCACTGGCAGACTCTTACAACACGGCTGGAGGAACAGGCTCGAATGCCCCCGTCACTACCCCAGAAGGGGATTTCCCCGAGACCGCCCGAGTCTCAACACCACCAAACCCCGCCCTGAACCTACAGACGGTAAGGAACCGGATGCAGGCAGGAAGGGGAATCCAGGGGAAAAACAAGAACCAAAACAGGGCAGCCCCGGGGCTCCCGGGGAGTTACCACGAGAGCGTTGCCACCACCAAGGCTCAAGTGCAACGCCTCTGCTGCCCGCACCAGCTGAGCACAACTGGGTAACCGAGCCATAACGAGCAACAAACTCGCAGGGCTCCGGGTCGAAGGTGTCACCGACCCCACAGGCAGCAGACGGAGGCAAAACAGAGAGTCACCCAGAGACAAGGGGTGAGCAACCCTCAAACTCGCTGGAAGCGAGGGGGGGGCTCCGGGGTCACATCCATCGGACCCACGCGCCCCCAGGGGTTTCCCAGGGTCCCGAGCGTTTACTATAAAAGGACTCGCGCTCAGGTAATCCCAGGCAGGGTACTGCTAACCGGCACCCAAAACTACCAAACAACTTTCTAAGAGCTGAACCCCCGGGACGTGTACACTCACGGGGACCTAGCAGGGGGTACCACCAGAAAACTCAGAACACAAGGGACACCAGGGGCAAGAACGAAGGCAGACCCCCCAACCAGGTAGATAAACAAAAAGAAAAAGAAAACCCCGCAAGAGGACAGCGTACCCAAGCGGAACAGAGCCGGCCGCTATGATTGGGAAAAGACAAGCTGCACAGTACCCTGCGCCCCACCAGTGCAAAAACTGCCCCTTACTCTAAGGCGAACAAGGGAGACAGAACACCCGAGCACACAAAGAGCGGCCGAAAACCAAGCAGTAAACGGCCTAGCAGGGGCAGACCCCAAGGAACTTGTGGAAGGTGGCCCCAAGTCCCAAGGGCAGTACTTACAGGGCACCTAGGGAAGGGAACCCTAGGCGCATGCAGCCCGAGTACTGGAGAATCACTCCCATCTCACGCACAACCTAGAAAACAGACACCACACTCTAGGTGCAGTGCTGAAACAACCACTGGAGCCGGAGCACATAACCGGTGCCTATAGCATCAGCCGAAGAACTGATGGGTGGATAGCCGGCGTGGGAGGTCTGGGGCTCCACCTTCCCCCTCCCGGGGAGGGGGGAGCTGCGCAGACAGCGGCGCGGTGACGTGTGACGTCACACTAGTTTGCTTGTTTTTCTGTTGGGAGTTCTATCCACTAGTTCGGATTTTGGTAGCAATTTTAACCAGAATAGGGGTTTGTTTTGGGGCGCTTACCTTTCTGGGTGCCTGTCCCGGTCGATGGCAGACATAGAATGCTTCCAACCACACGGGGGCTTCTATAGGCCATTGCTCCCCGTGCCTCTCTGAGGGGGCCCGGTTCTGGCCGTGGTCTCCGGTAGGCCTAAGAACTCCATACACATGACTGATGCCAAAGTCTGAAATTAGCATATCAGCCTGGGATAGCTCCGGGGAGCCGACGGGCTCCCCCCAGAAAATCACATTAAATGATAATTCAATGAGAAAATCAATTGGAGCCATTAGAAGGATTCAAACCTACATCCAGGGCCAAGCACATGCCTTAAACAATTGGACCATCCACTCCTGCTTGGTTTGAAATCATTTCTTTCAGTCCATAGACTTCCTTTTGCTTGACTGTGAAGATTCCGAATCTCCTGTTGACTTTCTAACATATGTCTATTATTTTTGTTAATGAGTCTTCCCAATTTATCACCTGTTCCTTCACTGTTATTTTTCTCCCTGATATGGCTGTGCAGAAACATGGATCTTTACTTTACTTTATAAATTATGTCTTGTCAAATTGCCTTTCTGCTCTCCTCCTCACTCTGAGGTATTTATTCCTTGTCCTCTGGTACCTCTTCTTACACCCTTGGAAAAGCCATGGGTTAATACTATGCCTTTCATTGTCCTCTCTATGGAAAGGAACAAATTTTGTGAACTGCTTCCAAGCATTTTTTACTGTTTCCCTCTTTCCTTGTTTCCATGATATTTCTGAAGTCTCTTATTTCCTCATAATCTCTCTTTTAGGATGCCAGCCTTCTGCTTCCAGACCCCTTATCTTATCAATGCATCCCTTCTCTCATTAGATACTGAAATGCCAGTCCACAAATGTTTATTACCCCACATTATTTGAGATAATGAAGGCCAGTGAAATCAGTAGCAACCTCCCACCCTCAAAGATGAGGGAAGACACCCCAGAGCCCAGCAAGGGCCCCCACTGGGAACTGCAGAAAGTCTAAGTAAGTAAGTAATTATCAAAGAAGACACCAAGCCTGCAGAAAGTCAAAGCTACTGCCAGAGACCATGGAAACCAACCACCAACCCCCTACAAAGGAGCACACCTGGAACTGAAGTGCAAAAAATAACTGCACCAGGCTAAGTGAGTATACCACTGCACCATGTGGTAGCACACAAAACTCTAAGTTGAATTAATATTTTCCCCAGTTTTTGTTGTGGAGCAAAGCACTAAGAAATATTATAATAATCGAATAACATACTCTTATAATTATTTTGTATATGAAGCACTAACTGACCTCAAAATCCGATGTTAAACTCACCCAATGTGCATATTAGTTTTTTTTTTTTTAAATCATAAGATTTTCCTTACTGATTATTTGTGCGCCTCCTGGTAAAATTTGCGTGGGTATGGCACTGGTGACCGGCTGAGTTGTGGACGTAGGAACAGCATTCAAAGTGGACATTGAGATGGGTTGTGTAGCTCCTGTTATGGAAGATGTGAGTGTTTGTAAGGATGATGGAGACAGCACTTGCACCTGTTGAAAGAGAGTTCGAGAAATTGTATAAAGTTAATAACTAAACACTATACCAATCATTACCTCTATTATAATGATACAACACATTACTGAAATCTTAATAAATCAGAAACAGTACTGAATGTATGAAATGCCCCTTTCTAGTCAGCCCTAAGTATCTCTTCGGAGCTTAACCCCTAAACCGCACATAACGTCAATAGCTATGGTGAGTAACTGCCTCAGAATTGCGCACAATAGTTATTGACGTGTTGGAGTACCACGCATGATTTACAAGTCCCACGTCTGCAAAGGGTTCACATCAGTGTCGTAAGGGATCTTGTAAACAGACGCCATTTTAAAAAAAATCGTGGACAACAGTCTCGAGTGTGAGAGCCTCAGTACTGAGTGAGCCACCAAGGCTAGCTCACGCAGCATGAGCTAACTGCACTGATGTTCAGCTTATGACCACAGCATTGCCTAAATAAATTTAAAATGTACATGTACATGCTATTATTTAGCAATAATAGTATTACAGAAGAGCCTGACTGTGATAAAAAATGACCAGGATTCTAATAATAGCAGGATTGTTGTAATAATTTGTGCTGTTCTGTATGGTAGGAGGATAAATGCTGAAGGAGGGAGGGTGATAGCATCGTCTGCCGAATCTGTGTGGCCACCTATTATTGTCTGCACCCAACATATCAGCTTAGTGATTTGCAATGGTGAACACAAATGTTGATACTTATATATAATGTGCATATATAGTGAAATAACAGCAAAAGGAATATGTTGGGAGATGCCATTTTGGTGAAGGAGATAGCATCGTCTGGATAATTTTCATGATGTGTAAGGGTGGCCACTATGCTCTTTGGGCACCATACCAGCTTAGTTGTATAGTTATGAACAAAATCATGTAGATACTTATATATAATTGTGTATATAGTGTAATAACACCACAAACAGTATACCTGAATGAGGAATGTTAGTCGCTTCTGGTCTGAAGCCAGTGAGGGAAGGAGCACCAGCTGTGTGTGGCGACCTCTGTCAGTCTGAACTCACCATACCAGCCTAATTGTACAGTTATGGTGAACAAAACATGTAAATACTTATATATAACATGTGTGTGTGTATAGTGTAATAACATCAAAGGAATATGTTGGGAGATGCCATTTTGGTGAAGGAGGCAGCATCATCTGCATGACTTTTCATGACGTGTAAGGGGGTGGCCATTATGCTCTTGGGCACCATTAGCCCAGTTGTACAGTTATTGTGAACAAAACATATAGATACTTATATATAGCATGTGTATATATTGTGTAATAACACACAATCAGTATAGTTTGAGGAGGAATGTTAGTGCATCTGGCCTTGAACCAGTGAGGGAGGAAAGAAGCATCAGCTGACTGTTAGGCGGCCTCTGTCATTGTCTAAACTTACCATACCAGGTTATTTGTAAAGTTATGGTGAACAAAACATGCAGATACTTATATATCGCCTGTGTATATAATGTAATAACTAGTTTATTGTTTCATGAATATAATAACTGAATTACTAATATACTCGCAATTCTTTTGAGTATAGCGATGGTTCACACATTTTATTATATAAATAAATCACACTACACACTATTGAATAATATTACTGAAAAAAATAGAAAAAATAAATCAGACATTGAAATACTGTAATTCGGTAATAATATCTTTGTGGCAACTCCCACCCGACAGCTAGGGCAGAGCAGACCGCCTCCGACGCTTGCTGTCAACACCTCACGTTTGCCAGACTTCCTCGCCCTATTGCTGCCAAAATGTCACCTACAATTTCTTTTTCCCCCCCGTGATCAGGTAACACAAATGAACACTTTTATAAGACAAAAAGTTTTTTTTTATTTCTTGCACCTGGGCATGTTGCAGGCTAAAATCGCAAGAGTAGCCCAGGGTTAAGCTCTGGTACCACTAAAGCCTTCAGGTTGTACTAGGCCCCTGAGACTTATGCAGGTCTACAAGGAATCAGGATCAGAATATGAATCTTTCAACGAGATACAGGGACAATGAGAATGGGGATTAGAGACCGACCAAACACCCATAAATACAGACCAGAAAGAAAAAGGTCCTAATACTACTGCATGAAAGAAGTGAAATACAGTGTAAACATTCCCTCTAATATTTGTGACCTGTGAATAAGAGGGGTTGCCGTCTCAAACTAATGCTACCATTAGAATAAATTGCTTCCCATGCACTAGTAGCTAACTGGGACACTTGCTATGTTTTGCGATACTTTTCATAGAATTTTCCAGTGAACAATCATAACTTGGCATAGTAAGGGCAATCAACAGCAGTCAACTCTACCACTTGGCTCTCCAAGCTTGCTAGTGCATAGGTCCAGATATTGCAAGAATGCTCTCTCATGATTGTCATTTCTACAAATGTCCGTCACACATGAAAGGCATTAACATAAACTCTTAGGAACAAGAAGGGCTATAAATAAATGTGAAGTAGACTGGCTTCAAAGATCAATTTCGATTGTGGGGATGATATAATTTATGCATATTTGCATATGCACTCGCAGAGACAGATTGCAGTGGAAAAATCAATATCACAAACACAAGAAATATTCACTAATGTAATATAAGCCCACTGCACAAATGAAATATAAGGTTAATAAGGATAACACAAGCCATTTAACTGAAGTTATTAGTCATTGCCTACTCAATCTACAGCAGAGGCCAGTTAGGACAAAATGTGAGGTTGGGCTGTCTGTAGTGGTACTAAGTGTTGCCACCTAGTGGTGACTTGGAGTAGTGTCACAGTGAGTTGCTTGGTAGTTAATATGGCCAAAGCTTGATGGTATCTGTGTTGCCAAATTGTACCTTGAATGGCTTTGAGTTTGTGTAATTCATTTTTCTGCAAACATTTTGGGTTGGATTGAATATTCTCCAGCATCTCCCGAGCACCAGTATAACCAAGTAAGAACAACTAGAAATGCTTCCCACTACTTCAGAGGGAAATGTTAACCTGCCAACCAACCAGAAGTCAGTCGGCTCTTGACTCAGGGAGCAACGGAGTGGAATACTCAAGGAAAGTTCATGGCAGAGCAGAGATGATAACAGTATCCAACTAACTCTCTTCCCTGCAGCAGCCAATTATAAATTACACTGTATATAGCTATCAACTGCTTGTGCAATTTTTGGATAAATTTCCATTATGTTTACGGGTAATTAACTATAAACAGTACAGTACTAACGAATTCAGAGGTTGTCATAATGCAAAAAAAAGACAATTTAATTAGAAGTTGAACAATTTATTAGTTAGATTTTTGCAAAACAAAATAATAATTAAAAGCAAGATATGTTTTAATTGCAGCTGATCAAATGGTGGCATGGACACTGCCAAAATTAAAACAAAAGAATTCCTTTGAAGACAAAGTATTCCTACTTGGGTTATTTAATAAATAAG
Source organism: Procambarus virginalis (assembly GCA_020271785.1). Lineage (NCBI taxonomy): Eukaryota > Metazoa > Arthropoda > Malacostraca > Decapoda > Cambaridae > Procambarus > Procambarus virginalis. The sequence continues at coordinate 6,594,100 of WNGS01000543.1, read as the reverse complement.
AGAAGCCAAACTGGTGATATACTTTGTTTTGTTAAAAAAAAAAATTGATCACTAGATATTCTTACCTGACCAAGACCAGGGATGTGTTGAAACATAGGTTGCATAACCTGTATTTGAGGAATCTGGATGGTATTCTGTTGGGCAGCCACAGCTGTCTGTGCTGTTCGCAGCTGAGATGCCTGACTCACTGGCACCACTGTAACACCACCACCTATTGACCCTGGTAACTGAAGAACAATACAATGCATTACATAATTTTGATGAATGATAACAAAAAATAAAAGGGTTAGGCAACATCACAACCCTTGCTGCTCCTTTCTCCACCCCCAGGAAAGGAGCAGCAAGGGTTGTGATGTTGCCTAATGCTTAATGATAGTGTTTAAATATTATTGCACACTACAGTATTCCAGTAGACAAAAATGTTGCCAATATACTGTACAACCGAACTGTGTACGAGATGGACACTTCGGCAAGACTAATTCAAATATTTTGAGCAACTGTTTATAAAAATATATAAAATTATTTTTTGGGCTTCATTAAAATGTGAAATATAAACGTATCTCAAAATAAGCTCACAGAGAAATAGGGTTTAATTTCTTACTTGTGGAGACACGGTGATGCCTTGTGGTAGCAGCTGTGAGGCATTTGAGACTGTTATGCTTGTTCCAGGGCCTACTATTTGTGACTGGCTTGTTGCTGTTATGCTGTTAGCTGCTCCTGTGGATACCTGAGAAACACTCAAAATTCTTTAATCTCAGAAACAATTTCAATACTTTTGTAGTTATGGTTACAGTAAGTAAGAGATTAAGAAGTTTCACCAAAGTTCATTTTACTGCAATGATATTCTGCCATTTTATTATTTAAAATAACACAACAGCACAATTACTTTGTCTTTATGTTGATTCTTGCACATTACCACACTTTTTTCTCCCAACAGCACAACTTATACAATTGTATCTAAAAAATCCTAATTATATAATTTTAGATTCAAGCCAGATTTCCATAAATTTTATTTATTTTGGACAATTTATCACCAAATTTTCCAGATTTTTCTTATAAGAGGTGGTACAATAAATGTTTATGCATATTTAGACACGATCTATCTATATAAAATTGAATGTCTGTCTGTCCAAAGTAGAAGGGCAGATGCTCGGCTTCACTTAACTTTCACATTTGAAACATAAGGCTTATGTGTAAACATAAACATAAGGCTTATGTGTAAAAAGCCCGTCAGGTTCAGCCTAAGAGCTTACTTATCAGTAACTACAAATGAGTGAGATTTAGTTTTTTATGCCCTGCCTCCTAACCGTTTATACCTGCAGTGCTAATTACCTCTCTCAACATTAACATTTCCATCATATTCCATAATTCCATTCTATCATGGAATATTTCCACCATACTCCATTTCCTGGATGACAACAGATAGAGCCTGTCCTCATCCAGGAGTTAAGAGCCTGTCCTCATCCAGGAGTTAAGAGCCTGTCCTCATCCAGGAGTTAAGAGCCTGTCCTCATCCAGGAGCGAGGGTCTGTCCTCATCCAGGAGCTAGGGTCTGTCCTCAGTCAGGAGCTAGGACCTGTCCTCAGGAGCTAGGACCTGCACTCAGCTATGGTAGAAACTAAGCATTCTTTTTGGGCAGCTGCTATAGATTGCTAGGCACTAGAGCCTGTCTTTAGGCAGGAGCTAAAGTCTGTTCTTGGCCAGGAGCTAAAGCCTGTCCTTGGCCAGGAGCTAGAGCTTGTCCTCAGCCAGGAGCTAGAACTTGTACTCAGACAAGAGCCAGATTCTGCTCTCAGCAAGCAGCTAAATTCTATCCTTGGCCAGAAGCTAGTCTGTCCTCGGCCAGGAGTCAGATTCTATCCTTCAGTTGGGAGCTAACTTGTCCTTTGCATGAACATCTGCCACAGAAACACATTCTTCACCTATCCGATCCCTCGATCGTCGTCGCCCCTAAATCAACACAACAACACCTATCTGGTTCCTTAAGATACTTCTTGCAGAAGAATATATATATATATCTATAATCACATTATAGAAGAGAAAACATAATTTTGGTCTGTCAGAGACTACCCTAAATTCAGAACTATTAGAAATAAAATGGCACAACAAGGAACAACAATACTCCGTAACAAAATATCCTCAGGTTGATCAGATTTTCTATAAATATCAACAAGACCATTACAAAGATTAATCAACACTGAGATCAAAACTTGGTTTATTGCTCCTGTCTGATAGCAGTGACTTACAAAGTTCAACAATGTTATTTCCTTGAACAGTATGATTAAATTGAACTGATAAATATGTGATACAGTAGAGAAATTAAAACTTTCCACATCATTTGTGTGATGGGGTAGGTCACCATCAATCAGATAATGGTATATATGTAAAGTGTTAAGAATCACTGAACTAGTCCTCACATACCTGCTGTGCTTGTGATTGCTGCTTGTTATCGCCAGTGGCACTAGTGGTTGTGCTGTTATGGACAGCTGGTATAGCAACAGAGGGTGTTGCGATGGTGCTGGTAGCCCACGTGGATGTGGTAATGGGTTGGGATGTAGCCAGCTGGGTCATGGTGGCAGCAGTGCCTAGACTGGCAGAGCCCAGGGACATCATACCAGAGGCACTACCCCATAACATCTGAACTTGCTGCACCTGCCCATTGGGAAGTAGAATTTGTGCGAACTGGGGTTGAGCTTGAACCTGCAGAAAAAATCATCAATAGTATACAGTATACAAACATTTTGAAAATAATTTTCATATTTCCTTGTTAATAATGATATCAAAATTTTTATCCCAAATGAAGGCCTCAAGATCTATAAAGAGATCCACATACATTAAAAGCTGATGGTTCTGCACAGAGTTGAACAGATCTACCTTGGGTTATCAGAATGCCTTGCATTTCAAATAAAGGAGGACCTGTCCACTTACCAATAACGTTTGTCAAAATTAGGAAGAGGGAAAAACTGTCCACTAGCAAAAATCAGGGTTGGTGTGGTAGCTACCCACTTACCAGCCTGGCCCAAAAGGTAAGGTAAGGTAATTATCAGGAAAAAGAACTAATTAATTATGAGAATATAGCATTTGAAAAGAATAAGAATTTAGGATAAGGCCAAGGATATGAATGGCACCCAACCACTTGGATAGTCTGATTAATATAAGCCAACTTAGTTAATTCTATTTAAATTTAAACCTGCATTTTTTATCCATTCATTAAATAGATAAAAACCAAACCTGCTCCAACCAGAGTAGGTTGGGTTTCAAGAAAAACCTGGGTTTTTATCAACCCTGCCAAAACTCTAGAAGAATGGAGAGCCCCTACTCAGGAAATGAACCACCAGCAAACAAGACATGAGGCTAGTGAAGTGACACCAAACAGCCACTAATTCCTGGACCATAATATGGCTACCCCACAATGCTGGAGACCTACACCCTTGGCTGGTTTGGCTGCAATTGACTGCAAAACTGCAACCAGTAAACAGCTCAAGTGACAGGGCTGGAGGTCACCATGTAACTGAACCCTGAAAAATACAAGGAGGGATATGATAAAGCAGAAGAATCCTCAGGCCCAGAAGAGTACACTGAGCAGTTCTTGAACCAGAGGAGTGCTGACCACCTGGGAAACTGTTACAGCACTTTCAGCCTAACCTTGACTAGAGGGTACATAATACAGGTAAAGTCCATTTGACACAGCAGCCCTCAAGTTTGTGACTTGAGAGATAGCTTCTGCTAAGCACACACTGATGGAGCGACTTACCATTTATAACACAGACACAGTAGGGCGAGGGGAAGGCTGACCTATGACCCAAATTAACCTCAGCCATTGCAGAAGCAGTGCTGGTGACAACTGTGACTTTGGGAATATGATATTGACACTTTCCACTACTATATATCATTGGAAATGCATATGCAAAAGTGCATAAATTCTATCATAGTTCCCCCGTCAATTTTTTTCCTTCGAAAGTTACCCCCCCTCCCATCAATTATAATCCTTCTTATTTCTAAGAGATTATAATAATGCCTGTCATGCTTGCTCAGGTATTTATATAAATTTCAAGCATCAGAAGATAACCTGGGCCTGTTTGCAAGCAGGCTGGGGTAGCTAAGAGGCAGAATTGACCACTGAAGGTGACCTTTCAATCATATCTCCATGTACGAATGGTTCCACATCTCAAGGTCAAAGTTGACCTGCTATACTTATCAGTACAGACAGCCGATAACCCAAGTATCCAGTTACGTTTGGTTTCTGAAAACTTAAAAAAAAAAAAAATCCTGAACAAAGCACTTGGGAAGAGATAACACTAATTGTGTCTACCAAGAATAAAAGTGTAAACTGTACAAATGAACTGCCAAGTTAACTCAAGCAAAACCAAAGATATTAATTGCCATACTTCTTCAGTAATCTCTACATAGAAGAAAGAACATTGAACACACCATCTATTTTGAAGACAACAATGGCTCCCTCAACCATGTGAGAAAATCAAGCTGCAGAGAAAGCTGTTTTTCCTTTATATTTCTGTATTTAAAACATAACTTCAATTCCAATAATATCGTTACAATAAAGGCTAGGGTACTGCAAGTGCCCACACAACGCATGGTGTGCTCATCTCTACTCACTCATGCTTCCAAGATGTATAACTTCATATAAAAAATCAGACACACATAATGTAAAATTGATTTTCAATTCATTCTCAAACCCTCATATATACAATATAATTATTGAAACAGAAGTTGAAGTGTTTTGGATGACATATACAGTATGTCACCGAAGCATGAATGCATTTGATATTTGGCCTATGCTGTATTTATATTTTAACCTTGCTAGGCTTTGAAGGAAAATAGGTGTAATTTTGATCCAAAATTTCTTGCCTAAAAATTTTGAATTTTACCATGTGTAGCTAATATTTGTTTGCAGATAAATTAAAGAAACCATTAAAATCAATTATCCATTGATTAGAGTTTATTAGGTCAGACCTGGTAATGTTTCAAGCTGATTTAAATTATCATTACTATATTGAAAATTAATTTTGAGCCCTTACAACCTTACCTGTGTCAGCTGAGGCATGACCTGTAATGTTTGACCATTTGCTTGAACCATATTTGGTAGGACAGGAATCTGTACAGGAAAGGGAATAGTCTGTAGAACAGTCTGGCCTCCAGCTGTAGATATGGGTATTTGGACTGGAATGGTGGCCTGGGGCATGCCAGCAACCCCAGATTGCATCACTTGTGTTGCCATCTGGCTCACTTGAGCTTGTGTGGCAGTTGCCTGGCCTCCTCCTGCAGTTGCGGTGCCTGTTGCAGTTCGAACACCACCAACAGTAATTGGCTGGAAAAGTAAGTAATATACATGTTAAAACTATGTTAACTTTTTAAAATACTGTACTGTATCAATATTAATGAAAATTGTAAATACTGTACTGTACACGTGCTCATATCACAACTGACTATAAAAAATATACTGTATTAAAATACAAAAAGCAGTTCCTTAAAATTAGTATTTTGGCTATACTAATTAGAATGAACTTCAACAACACCAAATTGTGACTAGATTCTTATTTTTATTTTAGTCATGATTATTTTCTTAAAAATTGAAAAAAAGACAAAAGAAATAGGGTTTCCTTTCCAGAATTTCTGCACTACATTTTTAAACATTACAATACAATTCAGTATAAAGATAATATAAAATAAAATAAAATAATTTACTTTTTGGGAATTATGACAATTATAAACCGTGCTAAATAGTTTCTCTTCAGTAATGTGTGTCGAGACTAGATCATTGTCCAGTGCGCTACTGGAAGATTACTTATCAGGTATGGTCATGACAGAGCACCTCCACATAACTGTCTAGTGATAGCATTCAAGCCTCACCTGTACAGAGAGGATCAGAGTGCACAAAGGCAACTTTCCATTAACAGAACAAATTTATGAGGCAAATGAAAATATTTACTTTAATTATTAGTCATTTATCTTTAAATTAAATACATGAGTTTCTTAACAGAAATGAATCAGTGATGCAACATAACTGTAAGTTGAGAGGCAGTCTTACCGTTCCTACTTGGCCTACACTCTGCACATTCTGGATAATGTTTTGTGCTCTTATTATCTGTCCCGTTGGCGTAAATATGGCCTGATTTCCTGCAATCTGTATCTGCTGTGTGGCAGGTGCATGCTGAACAGATGCTGGTATGTATATGGCTTCCTGTCCATCAATGGTCACTGTTTGCATCTGAGCCTGGGGCATCACCGAATATGTCTGGCCATTTGCAGTGATGATCTGCGTAGCTTGGGGCTCTCTCCCCTGCAAGAAAAATATTTATAAAATAAATTGGCTCATAAAATTTTATGCATCTGCACACTTCCTATAAGTTAGGCCAAATGCAAGAAAACAGAATTAAACTCATATATACAATATTATATATTTAACATCATTTCCTTCTTTTTATACCATATACTTATTATTTGTACAGTACTTAAAATAAATAAAAAATGTAGTTTTAAACCTTTTACTTATTGTTTTGAAACAAAACCTTATAAAATAGCAAGAGAAAATTAATACGTTAACTGGTAAATTTATTAAGCTTATAGTAACCCCTTTTTTATACAAAGTAGTTAGGAATAATAATAAACACTTACAACATTTTACTAATGGTATAATTTCCTTTCTTATACATATGTGGTTAGGTTAGGTTACGCAAACATCTTACAGCGGGGTGCAAAATAATAAGCAAAACGTGTGCAACTTGGCATGGCGATCAATGAGTAGATAACCAGATCAAGTATCCTGGGAGCAAAGACTTCCCAAACAAAACTGTTCAAAGTATGGTAAACGTAATGTAACCTAACCAGAAGTGTGCAGTATAAAAAAGAAAACACAATACCGTACAGTACTTCAACGGTTTCTTCCATCGCTGGAATAAAAACCACTGGAATCAAGTACAGTAACAAACTTTTATCATCCATTTCAAGCACATTTATACAACCATTTACTAAATTTGTTTAAATGAAACCCACATCTACAAGCAAATTATACACTGTATATTTTAAGTTAATACAGATGTTTAGTCTAATTTAACTATAAATCCATCCACTAAAATATTGGAAATAACCTAGTTATTACAGTCTTAAATCTCTATTGCTAAGAAAAATATAGTCAAGTGGATTTATTAACTAATATCATATGATCACCTGTCACAAGAGCATTCTTGACTTCACTTCATATTTCCTAGGTTATGTATCCTAACCTCAGTCATTTAGGTTATGTATCCTAACCTCAGTCATTTAGGTTATGTATCCAAACCTCAGTCATTTAGGTTATGTATCCAAACCTTAGTCGTTTAGGTTATGTATCCTAACCTCAGTCATTTAGGTTATGTATCCTAACCTCAGTCATTTAGGTTATGTATCCTAACCTCAGTCATTTAGGTTATGTATCCTAACCTCAGTCATTTAGGTTATGTATCCTAAATTAAGTCACCTAGGTTATGTATCTTTAGGCACTTAGTTTATTTATCCTTACGTCAGTTATGTAGTTTGTGTATTTTTTACAATATACATAAGCTTGTGTAATCTTTACTCCATAACTACACTTGTGTGTCCTTTACTCCATAACTACACTTGTGTGTCCTTTACTCCATAACTATACTTGTGTGTCCTTTACTCCATAACTACACTTGTGTGTCCTTTACTCCATAACTACACTTGTGTGTCCTTTACTCCATAACTATACTTGTGTGTCCTTTACTCCATTACTACACTTGTGTGTCCTTTACTCCATAACTACACTTGTGTGTCCTTTACTCCATAACTACACTTGTGTGTCCTTTACTCCATAACTACACTTGTGTGTCCTTTACTCCATAACTACACTTGTGTGTCCTTTACTCCATAACTACACTTGTGTGTCCTTTACTCCATAACTACACTTGTGTGTCCTTTACTCCATAACTACACTTGTGTGTCCTTTACTCCATAACTACACTTGTGTGTCCTTTACTCCATAACTATACTTGTGTGTCCTTTACTCCATAACTACACTTGTGTGTCCTTTACTCCATTACTACACTTGTGTGTCCTTTACTCCATTACTACACTTGTGTGTCCTTTACTCCATAACTACACTTGTGTGTCCTTTACTCCATAACTACACTTGTGTGTCCTTTACTCCATAACTATACTTGTGTGTCCTTTACTCCATAACTACACTTGTGTTTCCTTTACTCCATAACTACACTTGTGTGTCCTTTACTCCATAACTACACTTGTGTGTCCTTTACTCCATAACTATACTTGTGTGTCCTTTACTCCATAACTACACTTGTGTGTCCTTTACTCCATAACTACACTTGTGTGTCCTTTACTCCATAACTACACTTGTGTGTCCTTTACTCCATAACTACACTTGTGTGTCCTTTACTCCATAACTACACTTGTGTGTCCTTTACTCCATAACTACACTTGTGTGTCCTTTACTCCATAACTACACTTGTGTGTCCTTTACTCCATAACTACACTTGTGTGTCCTTTACTCCATAACTATACTTGTGTGTCCTTTACTCCATAACTAACTTGTGTGTCCTTTACTCCATTACTACACTTGTGTGACCTTTACTCCATAACTACACTTGTGTGTCCTTTACTCCATAACTACACTTGTGTGTCCTTTACTCCATTACTACACTTGTGTGTCCTTTACTCCATAACTACACTTGTGTGTCCTTTACTCCATACTACACTTGTGTGTCCTTTACTCCATAACTACACTTGTGTCCTTTACTCCATAACTAACTTGTGTGTCCTTTATTTCACAATCAAACTTGTGTATCCTTTTCCATTACGCTTATGTTCTTTGTACACACATTCTTGTTAATAAATATTATTATTACTGTATTATTACTATTCACTCCACAACTACCATTGTGTACTTTACTCCATAGCTACTCTTGTGTAACCTTTACTCCATAACTAAGCTTGTGTAACCTTTACTCCATAACTAAGCTTGTGTAACCTTTACTCCATAACTAAGCTTGTGTAACCTTTACTCCATAACTAAGCTTGTGTAACCTTTACTCCATAACTACTCTTGTGTAACCTTTATCCATAACTAAGCTTGTGTACCCATTACTCCACAACTACATTTATGTGCCTTTTAGTCTATAAAACATAGCCTGTGTACTCTTAACAATGGTCAGTCACTTTTTGTTGTTATTGGGCCCAGGGACAACTACAGCACATCTCAAGTCACTTAATAGTTATAATATTCTTCACTCTAGTTCTTTGTTTACTTAAAACAGAACCCGAGATAAAATAATCTTCTTAGGAAATGACTCACGTGACTCATGTATTTCAGCGTACGTTAACTAAGGAATCTTTCCCATTAACTAAATTATATTATCATCCAGGGTGTACTTATATTCCAGGTGAACTCTAAACAATGCCATGCCTGAATCTCTGATAAAATATAATAACCTTTTATTACCATACTTTATTGATAATAAACACTTTAGGTTATGTTTAAATTAGCTATTGAACAGCTGTATAAAATTAAATTCAGCAACAAAGTATATGATAAATGAAGTGAACAACTGCATATGATGACGTAGTACAACTGCTAGACTGAGCAACATGTATAAATGTTGAAGTCAGCGCGCCTCCACACTAGGCAGACGGATCAAACAATGCAAGACCCATGCCATTAAGCAAAAGTCTAGTACGAGACTATTATTCCTTAGTGTTTCTGTAATATTACACGATTAATTTGAACGCAACCTGGCAACAAAAACGCTCCCACAATAGGTTTGTGATTTTGAAGTATATTTAATTATTAATCACAAGATCGTTCTTACATAACGTATTAATTGTTTAATTATTACGTACAAATTGTGCAGTTGTGCATATATCGTGAACATTTGTGAAGACCAAACATGCCAGCTGGAGAAATGTCGACTGTCTCCTCGGGTCTTTAGTTTAAACCATCCCCTTAAATAGTAAATGGCATTTTGACATATAAATTCCTTAAGATCGAAAACTTATGTAGTATTAAAAATCATAGCGGCTCGTAATATTTACGTGATATCCCGTTTTCTATTCGTCGGTCCGCAGTTATGTTAGGTTCGGGCAACTTAGTACATCAGTTCAGTGGCGTTGTGAACGCTAGAGAGGACGGGTTGCGGGTTGTGTCGACTACGAATCCCAGGTTGCAACAACTCAAGAGGCGTAATGAGTGACTGTCATACTGACTCGCCTGTGTCCTGTAGACTATACGTGTCTCGTACTCCCACTTCTGGCTGCCATTTAAACCAGGTATGTCATTGATGTATAGGCTGCACGTGTCTTTCTTAATGCCAGTCACATAGGCTACATGTGTTCACCATACTAAGACTCACGTAGGCCACATGTGTTTACCATACTGACACTGTCACATGATTAGCCAGGTTATGTTGTGTACGTCAGGCTGCGAGCAGCCGGGTCCAACAGCCTGGTTGACCAGTCCACCAAGTAGGAGACCTGGTCACAGGACCGCGGGGACACTGATCTTCCGAATCACCGCAAGATACGTTACACGTTTTTACAATGCTGACACTGCCAAGTAGGCTACAGTACAGTATACTAGTCTGCCATATTGACATTGTCATGTGGGTTACAGTACGTGTCTGTCATACTGACATTGTCATGTATTCTACAGTACATGTCTGCTAATATTGGCAGTTAGGTAAGCTTCAGTACACGTTTGCCATACTGACATTGTCATGTAGGCTACAGTACACATGTTTACTTTTGCCATAGGCTTACTTTGTAATTAAGATTAATAGAAACTAACAATATTTATTATTACAGTTTAAGTATTTTACTAATAATGACTAATTATAGGTTTTTGTTACTACTGTTTCACATTAAAAAGTAATTGCCTTCCATTATCGTTATTAATTATTATAGTAATATTTTACCAATCTAATTTCTGTATACAGTATTATCATAATTAAATTGTTTTATGTTCCAATACAATTATTAGTCTAATGATTTGTAAATGATTAATATTTATTACAGCATTATTTATTATTTCAGTGCAGGTTGCCAGAGTAATTAAAGGAAGTAATAGTTGGGTGGTTCAAAAATGATTTATCCTTTATTGCTTTATCTTTACCTTTGATCTTATGGCAAATATACGACTATAGATACTAGGAAGGTGAGGAAAAACAGGTTAATATATAGATAACAGAGTCAACAGTGTGTGGTAGAGATTGAGATAGAAAGTAACCTAGAGCTATAGGGCAAGGTCAGTGTTATGCTTCTCTAGTAGTGTAGGGCCTCATTAGACTGCCAGTATTCCTTATGATGTCTCGCTTTCTCATCTGCCATGCTAAATGCACTCTGCCTTTCGCTTTTCATCAAAATTCATTTGTTGTACAGGTATTGCATAATTGGGGATTAATATAAAAAGATATAATAACGACTTTTTAGGCATTTATATACAAACTCGTCACCATTGCAAGTAATCTGAATAACTCACACGTGACAAGGAAAATGCATAAATGCCAATACTATTTATAATGATATATTCTTACACCAGTTAAGTCCTCGCTCCACACATACTGTCTCCAAGAAGACATAGTGAACGCTTGGCAGTGTAATCCGCTACAGCAGCCACTGACAACAGCCTCTAGTTCCTGTTCAAGTGTCCTGTCGCCAACCAGAACAATACATAAATTATTAGGTAAAAATATTAGCAACTATATGCATTACATTAAAAAAATTATAAATAAAAATAAAAATGTGTACAACAGCCTGAATGTAGACGCCACGCTCATAAATTGCTTAACCAACTGGTTGGCTAAGCAATATTGCAACACTCAATACGGTACATGTATTACACTCAATACATGCACCGTATTGTGTAACCCATTATATGAAGTGCTTGACCTACATGTACTGGTTGGCCCAACCGCTTGGACCAGACAGTATTGCGACGGCCTTGCTTCTAGCAGGTTCGCGTTCAATCCCCGACCGTCCAAGTGGTTGGGTACCATTCCTTTACTCTGTCCTATCCTAAATCTTTATCCTCATATCCCTTCCAAGTGCTATATAATCGTAATGGCTTAGAACTTCTGATAGTTGCCTTGCCTAACTTGCATAGTACATTCTTCTGACAATTGCCTTGCCTATCTTACATATACTGGGTGTAAACCACTATACTGTATTGTTCTGTGTAATCTAATGGAGTAAAGCAAGAAAATAATATAAAATATAATACTATTACAAGTCAAAGACAGTTTATCGGGACGAAATTCAGGACAGACTTAGAGAATGTAGTTGTACTGACAGTCCTAGGGGCAACACAATTTTCAGGTCAGCCTAAAGACAGCAATTATTGAGTCTTAGAAAAATTTATTATTAATAGTTTAACTGGAAATTACTTTATCAAAGAAAATCCCTCAACAGTAAAATTACCAAGACAGTATCGCAACAATGCAATTACTAAGACAATCCTGCAACAATGCAATTATAAAAAAAACCTAGGGTGTTGCAAGTATCGTTTAAAAACACTAAAATTATTAAGTCAATGACAAGACACTGCAATTATCAAGACAATAAAAAGACATTGCTCTTATCAAGACAGGACATTGCAAATATCAAAACAGTAACTGGACAAAGCAATTATCAAAACAGTAACTGGACAAAGCAATTATCAAAACAGTAACTGGACAAAGCAATTATCAAGACAATAACAGGACACGGCAATTATCAAAATAGTAACTGGACAATGCAATTATCAAGACAATAACAGGACACTGCAATTATCAAGACAATAACAGGACACTGCAATTATCAAGACAGTAACAGGACACTGCAATTATCAAGACAGTAACAGGACACTGCAATTATCAAGACAGTATTGGATACAGCAATTATCAAGAGTAACAGGACACTAAAATCATGACACTGGATTTATCAAGACAGTAACAGGATGCGGCAATTATCACTACACTAACAAAATAACAAGAACGTTTCTCTGGACAGCGTAGACTTCATCTGGTAAGCACATCTAATGTATGTAATTTATTTGATGTCCAATACAGAGCTACGAAGACTGATCCCGCGAACCTCCTCAGGGTAACATTAAGTCTAGGTAGTACATTTGGATTCGTTCTCGACTCGTCGAAAATTCCTGGTTCTAATCCCTGGTGAGAGAGAAATGGATGGGCACGTTTTCTTACACCTAATGCCTCTTCACGTGGCAGTAAGTAGGTATCTAGGAGTTAGACAACTGTTGTGGAGTTGCATCCTAGAGGAAGGTCAATACTTCGACCTTGGGGGGAACCTGATATACGCCTAAAGTGTGTGTTTGTGTGTATATATATATATATATATATATATAATATACAGGATGCTTGTCTCCGACAAAACGAATTATGTATAAGAGTACCTAGTTGACCACCAGGATGACATACACTGCGTTTATTTGGGATTATGCATGTTTTTACCTGAATTTACCTGAGGGCCACCATCTTCCTACTGGCCACGACGGGGACAGGAAGCCGGGGGCTTGTCAAACGTTCCTCTATTTATCCTGCATTTTGAACTGCAGTATTGCCTTGGCATTGGTTGCGTGAAAGATTGTGACCCTGCTGTCCTGTCACTTCCCTGTTGTTGAGTAAGATCGGGAGGTTGTCCTGCAAGGTATATACTACGTGATATACCGGTTCATTGATATAAGAGTTATCTCGAGTTACTTTAATAATTCACATAAATTGGTAAACAGTAGTGGTACAGTATACGATTGTCGGGGCCAGGAGGCCTGTTAGGCTTATGCTAGTCCTAGCCACCAGTGATGCTGTCTATCCAGTTACTTGATAGACCCAACAACAGTTAACATGACTTCATGTTGTCCTGTGACATGGGCGGCTCGGAGTCTAGTTACATGGGCTGCCATGGTTGTCCTGGGATATGGGCGGGTGTGTCCTGTATAAGGGCAACCATGCTTGTCCTGATATAGATGGCTCCGGTGTCTTAGGCGATATGGGCGGCCCCAGGTGTCCTGTATAATATTGGTAGCTGTGTCCTGTGTGATGTGGGCGGTCATGCTTGTCCTGTGTGATATGGGCGGCTGTGAGTGTCTTTGTGTATGAGCGCTGGTGGTAGGGGTCCTGTGTGAAATGATGTTACACTGAACAAGTTGTTAAGTAATATATGGGCGGTGGAGGTTGTCCTGAGTTGGGGGTGTGGCGAGGAGGATGGTCCCTTGTTATATATGGTTGCCCTGGTTGTTCTGGGCGGTGTCTGGAGGTAGTGGGTGGGTGGAGGATGGTGTTGTGGGCGGGGTGTGGGCGGGTGAGGGCGGGGACAGTGTGAGGGAACAGGAGGCGACACACGATGGGCCTACCATCACCGCCCACTGCCCCGCCCAGCTCCTCACCACACACTCACCACACACTCGCCACATACTCGCCACACACTCAGCCTGGCAAGAGGGAGGGCGGTGTGTGTCGGGCGGGGCTGGCGTGGGCGGTGGGTGGAGGTGGTGTGGGCGGTGCCCCAGGAGGTAGGCTGGCCCCAGGCCTGTCCTGCAGCACGTGGCTCCTGTCTGAGTGCCGCCTCCTGCTAGGCGGGGCCTAGCCTGCCCTATACACCACACCATATACACTCTCCCCTCGAGTCCTGAGCCGCCCTCCCCGCCCTCTCTCTCACCTGTGACGCCGTCTGCTGCACCATGGGTTCCGTCTTCATCGCCTGCACCGTCTGCCCGGACATAGCTTCCCACACCGCCAATATTAAACTCGCAACACCACACTTTATCCTAACAGATTCAAAGCTTCTCTTGTGAGGACGACTGTGGAGTTTCACCAGTGTATCCCTCCGCCATGGGTGGAGATTGCCACCCCTGCCCCCAGTTCCCGCCCCTCATCCCGCTCACCCACCATCCTCACACAACACCTCTCGTACAATTTACACTTTGTGTGCTATGATCTGCTAATATATTTATACAAGATTGTGAGTTTGTGCTTGGAACTAGTTTACGCGTGAGGGTGTTGTACGAAGTGAGGGGCGGCGGGAGGGAGGTGTTGGGTGCTGTGATTGGTGGAGACGCCGCCCCGAGGCCGCCCACGACCTTCACCACCCCGCTACACATCGCTCAATACCATATTGTTTCATCACTATACTTTCTTCCTTTCCTCTCTTCCACACCACATTATTCTCAATTTTACCGTCAATATCATCGATAATCTTTAATTCAAAGTATTTCTAACGTATATTGAATGATTTAAATGTCGGTTGGAGGCGAAGGAAGCCGCATCTCTCGACGCTGAACATTATGAGTTGGAAAGTTTGGGTGAACGGCGATATTTTCCCGCCCTCACCCACCAGACCGACCCTCCCACCATAATGATAGCCTTCTCCGCCCCGCTCCTCCACTACCTACACCCTCACACTACCCACACCCTCACACTACCTACACCCTCACACTACCTACACCCTCACACTACCTACACCCTCACACTATCTGCACCCTCATACTAACTTAACTCTCAGATACTCTCACCACAAGCGTAGTTAAGGCGAGTGAGGGTGATGTAATGTGAGGAGAGAGTGGGGTGGCGGAGAGAGTTGAGTGAGCCAGCCTACTTTCTCCCATAATGAAGGTCCATCTCACCCAGCTCCTGCTTCCACTGATTGCATAATGAACCCTGCAGTATTTGTCACCATACACAGTGCTTCGCACCCTCGCATCTCGCTCCAATTCAATTTCTTTATTATGCACTCCCATACCCATTCCCTGAGCAGTGGTGGAAAAAGGTTACCGCAGCACATAATGGGTTCAGGAACTGAACCCCATAGTTCATTTAGCTAAGCAAGTGACACTCTTTTGAAGTTAGTTACAAGTGTGCACCTGGCTCCAGCAGATACAATAGTGAGGTGTGGTGGAGATGAGGTGTGAGGAGACAGGAGGAGAAATGACGCAACAAGGCGGGGTGAGGGCGGCGCCGCCCAGGCACGGTGGGCTGACTCCTCACCACAATTGCCTCCCTCCTCCGTTGCCGACTCGCCTTTTTATTACATTTTACACCCCCAAGTGATATATTGCATGACCTGCAGCCATAACTGTCTGGTGCTGAGTCAAATGCAAAAGTAAACTTATTGGCTGCCAAATGTACATTTCTTGACCGCTGATAAATAATTTACATGTGCTTATGTGCATGGCCAAGTGATATTTGCAGGAGTTGCCACACCCACACCACGTGATGCTGTCATCACCTCTCCCGCACCACGTGATGCTGTCATCACTTTTCCCGTACCACGTGATGCTGTCATCACCTCCCACACCACGTGATGCTGTCATCACCTCCCACACCACGTGATGCTGTCATCACCTCTCCCACACCACGTGATGCTGTCATCACCTCCCACACCACGTGATGCTGTCATCACCTCCCACACCACGTGATGCTGTCATCACTTCTCTCACACCACGTGATGCTGTCATCACCTCTCCCACACCACGTGATGCTGTCATCACCTCTCCCGCACCACGTGATGCTGTCATCACCTCTCCCACACCACGTGATGTCATTACCTCACACAACCTTGGGCTGCCAGAAAGCTTTTGACACAGTACCCCATAAGAGACTGTTGCATAAGTTGGAGAAACAAGCTGGAGTAAACAGCAAGAGTGCTCCAATGGATAAGGGAGTACCTAATCAACAGGAAGCAGAGAGTTACTGTGAGGGGTGAGACCTCCGACTGGCGTGATGTCACCAGCGGAGTCCCACAGGGTTCTGTACTCGGACCTATCCTCTTTCTGATATAGTGAATGGTCTTCTAGAAGGTATAGATTCATTCCACTGAAGTGTTTGCTGATGATGCTAAAATTATGAAAAGGATTAAGACAGAGGATAGCAAGAGGCTAAAGTGAGTGAGACCTGGACAGACTGAAGGAATGGTCCAACAAATGGCTACTAGAGTTTAACTCGAGCAACTGCTAAGTGATGAAGATAGGCGTAGGGAGAATGAAGCTAAACTTAAGGTGCCAGCTGGGAGAGGAAAACCTTCAAGAGTCAGGAAGAGAGAAAGATATGGGGGAGGGGGTTGATATTCAAATTCAAATTCAAATTCAAATGTTTATTCAGGTAAAGTACATACATACAAGAGGTGATACAAAAATTGATAGATTTATAGATAGAGCTAGTACATACAATGCCTAAAGCCACTATTACGCAAAGCGTTTCGGGCTGGAAAAACATTAAAGACTAAAACTTAATACTAATTGTGATTAAAGTATAAAATGTGTTGAGAAAAAATAAAAAAGGGGAACATGGCAGAAAAACAGACCTGTCCCCTGAAGCCTACCTCAAAAGGATAATATCAGCGGCGTATGCAAGGCTGACGAACATAAGAACTGCCTTCAGAAACTTGTGTAAGGTTTCATTCAGAACCTTGTATACCACACATGTCAGACCAATACTGGAGTATGCAGCTCGAGCGTGCAGTCCACATCTATTCAAACACAAAACGAGGTTAGAAAAGGTTCAGAAGTATGCCACCAGACTAGTCTCCCGAGCTGAGAGGAAAGATTAATGGAACTAAACCTCATGATACTGGAAGACAGAGGAGTTAGGAGACATGATCACTACCTACAAAATTCTCAGAGGAATTGCCAGGGTTGATGAAGATAAACTGTTTAGCACGGTGGTATGCGAACAAGAGAACACAGGTGGAAACTGAGTACCCAAATGAGCTATATGTGTCGGAAAATCCGACACCATTTAATAATATCAATGCAATTTGCAGATAATATTGCTGCTGCGTTGTATACACAAGTTATCCCATAGAAAATGTAGCTTGTAGTGGAATTTTCCGTCTATAGAAAACGGGATATCATTGCCAAATACTATTATAAATTCACCAGCTATTGTGTTGGAATTATTCTTAAATACATTAGTCTTTGGACTTTTACCATCATAAAAACATCTCATTTTAATTAACTTAATTATCAGTATTAAAATAAAGTAAATGTGACCCTTCCATCAGTTACTGATATCTGGACAAAGTAGGCCAGTAGCGTCAGTGAGGAAGGAGTGGTCAGCCATTATTAAGACCACCGAGGCGCAGGGAGCAAATTCGGCTCCTATCATTTCTCTTGGACGAAGTGTTATGGAAACCAAAGGTCTTCCATCATCAACAGGCAGTCAACAATAAACAAGGGAATGTTCTATCCGAAACCCATTTATCTAATCATTTTTGCCATTAATGTCAGTAGATAGGGCGAACCGGTTTAGAATGCGAACAGCCCTCTTACAAAAAGGTAATTAAGCCTTGGTCTTTATGATTCATTATACAGTGTTTTCTCTGATATAGCTGTCATATATTAGGATTCTGGCTTTACAGCTAGCACCTTTGACAGGTACAAGATGAGGAAGCAGACTTGATACATCAGTTACTGGGTGTTGGAAACTGCCTCAAATAGGATAATTTGGTGTCTACATCCTAGTTATACCTGGTGAACTAAGCCTGCTGTGTAATAATAAGGACCTCCTCAATGTATACTAATATGTGTAGTTAATACTGTAGTTTGATTGGCTGCATATATATAAATTCAATATAAACCCCCCTAATGTGTAAGGATCGATTTGTGAGATTATTGCAGAAATACAGCCCACTTAACATCATACAAATTGCTATCGAAGTATGTAAATTAACGTAAATATAAATTCTATATAAATTCATATAAATTAAATATAAATCTCAGAGGTCGGTTACCACAATATGTCTGTGACCTATGAAGACATTTCTAAGGAATTTCTAGGAAACTTTTAGTTTCTAGGAAAAAACACTGAAAGAACTTTTTCAGTGTCAGAGTAGTTAGCAGATGGAATGCATTTATAGGCAGTGATGTGGTGGAGGCTGATAAGTAATATTGTTCCGTTCCACTATATGCTCTAAGTGTATGATTGTGTTGTTCCTTGTCAAATTCAAATTCAGATTCTTTATTCAAGTAAAAATACATACATAGATATTAGTTACAAACATAATGTTGTATTTATAGATAGCGCTAGTACTACATACTTAAGCAATTGATACGCACAGCGTATCGGCAAACCGAAATACTTTGGGTTTCCAAGTACTTAGATCTTTGTACTGACTAGTGAACACGTGTNTCACAGCTTATCAAGAACGCATAATGACTTGAACAACTGTAGTAAACGTTTATACTAATGGTAAAGTACAGTATATGGGTCTCAATCTTACCATTCATCATTACAATTCAAGCCACAGTATTGTGGGCAATTAATTTACTTGACATGTTAAATTCAGTCTGACCTGAAAATATAGTGTGCTTCAGGTTAGGTTTAAAATTTGTTAAGTTTGGCTCTCATGATCCAAGTAAAAAAATTGTGCAACAATCCTCATTATGGAAAGGTATCCACAATGTTAATGATTTTAATTGTTAAAGTTTATCAATTTCATTACCCTAAAAAGCAGCTTTATAGTACAATAATTAAAAGTTTGCTTCAAGAATGAGTTGTGCAAAATGTTATTACAGTCATGTACAAAGCTTCAAGAAAATTTTTGCATGTAATGCTTATCCAGACACTTTACCTTCAAATCAGGAGTTTGGGCCAAATGCTGCCAATGGGAAGCTACTCCACAGGGTAGATCTAAATTCACCTGGAATACTGTAACACTATGTAAAGAGCAGTTCATTCATTTCTGGGGGTGTTAACCCATTTACAGTAACACAAGCCAGGATACAACACTAATGAAGGCAAAAAGACAGTTGCTATGAATGTGTTTATTATAGAAAACCACTTTAAAACTAACTTCCATCACATGCACCATACACTGTATATGGAATGCTTATCCAATGTTGACTGTGGAAGACATCCCATAACATTGAACTAATTATTTTAAACAAAAAATTGTAGGATTTCAAAGAGGTGGGATGCTTAGCAGGCTGCAATTCTAAGTCCTGGTGTACTTGCCCCAAATGTGGAGCATGAAGACTGTGGCAATAAACACCAGAGAACCAACCAGGACTGGTAGAGGACCACTGAAAACAATAAAAGCAAATTAGCAATTAAAATATAATTGCTAACTCTTAATGTATGGTGTATAAACTATGCCATTCAATGTTAAAAATAGTAAATATCAAAAGAAGGCACCAAGCCAGGGAGACTTTTAGCATATTCAATGTTAAAAGGTACATAATGTTTAAGTTGGCAAGTGGCAGGACAGTCAACATATGGGCATGCATCCAATCGAGTCTATTACCAGATTGGATGCATCCAGTCCATCTTCCCCCGAAAAAATATTAACTTCCCTCTGTACTGCAGTAAACCTACCCCCTATTGAAGTTGTCTGTACAGTATGTTCTACCAAACTAATTTATATACTGTAGAAATACACAGGTCTAATTTGACTGATCTATATCCAGTGTTATGAACTGCCCCATTTCACTTTAATTTCTAGTTCATGGCTTTTTTAAACATTTGTCAAAGCAACCTCTAAGCTTCATCTTCATTTAAGAATATCTTTATGGCATATTGCATTACATAGCGTCTTATTAACCATTAGTATTCTTGATACAGCACTATTCTGTTAACAAAAATGAAAATTGTGACCGCTGTTGAAATTAGTGGTAGGCCAAGTAATTATCAAAAGAAGGCACCAAGCCGGGAAGGCTATGTAGCGTCATGAAATGTGTGGAATAATCATAGGCACTAAAGATGCCAATGAGAAAAAAAGCCATATGTGAACGATATCAAACTTATCCTATTCACCAAGAACTATCATATTTTAGAAACATTTTACATACATATTTTAGAAATGAACATATTTTAGATTTGGTCTTTACGAACAATGAAGACATTATCAGAGACATTACGATATCAGATACCACATATTCAGATCACAAGCTCATTGAAGTGCAAACGACCATCAATACTCAGAATAGACCTAAAACGTTGATAAAGCGAGAGGGGCTATTCAGTAAATTCAATTTTAATAATAAAAGGATAGACTGGGAGATAATAAACAGGGAACTTACAAACATTCCATGGGAAACTGTTTTAAGTAACAAGTCCTACAGAAGGAATAGAAAAACTGACTAAGGAAGCGCATCAAGTCGGTCTTAAACATGTTCCCTTGAGGAAAGCCAGAAAGAGAACGCAGACAGTATAAACGCAGGAAAAAAATAACAACTGCTTATGCAGACACGAATTTCCCGTCAAAGAAGGAATAATTTAAATAGGGAGATTGAAGAAATCGAGCGGAAAGTGAAACTCGTATGAAACTGAAGAAAGGCAGTTAGAACAGAAAGCAATTCAGGAAATAAAGAAAAATCCAAAATATTTCTTCTCATATGCGAAATCAAAAGCAAAAACCAGTGCCAGTATTGGACCTATTCGTACAAGTGAAGGTTCATACACGGAGGATGACAAAGAAATTAGTGAAATCCTAAAAAAGCAGTACGAGGACATGTTTAGCACTCCAATAAACATGAAAGTGGAAGATCCAGATAATTTCTTTATGCGGGATATTCAAACCCCTGTAAATATAACCGATAACACGAGCGCACTAAATTTTGAAAAAGAAATTGAAAACATGCCCATGCACTCGGCCCCAGGTCCTGACTCGTGGAATTCAATATTTATAAAGAAATGCAAAGTGCCGGTAGCACAGGCACTCAGTATAGTGTGGAGGAAGAGCTTGGACATGGGGAAGATACCACATGCACTTAAAGTAGCAGACATAGCCCCTCTACACAAGGGAGGGAGCAAAGCATTGGCAAAGAATTATAGACCAGTTGCACTAACATCGCACATCATAAAAGTATTTGAGAGAGTGATTAGGAGTCAGGTCACCAATTTCATGGAGACCAATGACCTTCACAACCCAGGCCAACATGGATTTCGAGCGGGAAGATCGTGCCTCTCACAGCTACTTGAGCACTACGACAAAGTCACTGAGGCATTAGAAGAAAAACAGAATGCTGATGTGACATACACGGACTTCGCAAAGGCTTTCGATAAATGTGACCATGGCGTGATAGCACACAAAATGAAGTCGATGGGAATAACCGGTAAAGTAGGACGCTGGATACTCAGTTTTCTGTCAAACAGGACTCGGCGAGTAACGGTCAACCATATAAAATCTAGTCCAAGTGCAGTTAAAAGCTCTGTACCTCTGGGTACAGTCCTTGCACCGCTGCTTTTCCTTATTCTCATATCAGATATAGACAAAAATACAAGTCACAGCTTCGTATCATCCTTTGCAGACGACACAAAAATCGGTATGAAAATTACCTCGGATGAAGACATTGAAAAAAACTTCAAGCTGATATTAATAAAGTTTTCGACTGGGCATCAGAAAATAACATGATGTTTAACAGTGATAAATTCCAGGTACTCAGGTACGGTAAAAATGAGGACCTTAAACATAATACAGAGTACAAAACACAATCAAATGTACCCATAGTAGGAAAACAGCATGTAAAGGATTTGGGAATAATAATGTCTGACGACCTAACGTTTAAGGAGCATAACCAAGCAAATATTGCGACAGCCAGAAAAATGATAGGATGGATTACGAGAACTTTCAAATCCAGGGATCCCATCACAATGGTTGTACTCTTCAAGTCACTTGTGTTGTCCCATCTTGAATACTGCTCAGTACTCACTTCCCCCTTCAGAGCATGAGAGATTGCTGAAATAGAGGGAATACAGAAAACATATACGGCACGCATAGACGAGGTAAAGCACCTAAATTATTGGGATCGTCTCAAAGCTCTCCAAATGTACTCACTAGAAAGAAGACGAGAGAGATATCAAATAATATACACCTGGAAGATACTGGAGGGCCAAGTACCAAATCTGCACAGTAAAATAACGACGTACTGGAGTGAACGATGAAGAAAATGCAGAATAGAACCAGTGAAGAGCAGAGGTGCGATAGGCACAATCAGAGAACACTGTATAAACATCAGAGATCCGTGGTTGTTCAACGTCCTCCCAGCAAGCATAAGAAATATTGCCGGAACAACCGTGGACATCTTCAAGAGGAAACTAGATTTATTCCTCCAAGGAGTGCCGGACCAACCGGGCTGTGGTGGGTATGTGGGCCTGCAGGCCGCTCCAAGCAACAGCCTAGTGGACCAAACTCTCACAAGTCAAGCCTGGCCTCGGGCCAGGCTTGGGGAGTAGAAGAACTCCCAGAACCCCATCAACCAGGTATCAACCAGGTAACCAGGTATCGAGGGACAGACAAAGCAAGACATGCTCGTCCTGGATGTCGGGACATTCAACAAGGATATGCACAACTAGGAGGGACAATGCAGTTTGGACAAGGAGCAGCAGGGCGGCACCCCATTAAATGGACACGAGTTAAGTGTATATGGCCAATACGCAACCTTGCCAGAGCCGCTTCCCATCACAGGTTACAGTGGTAGGAAGAAGGCCACAGGGACACCACTTTTAAAGTACAGTTTGTTATTGATAATATCAACAACCTCACCAACACAGTCTCCATGGTGCAGTGGTAAGACACTCGCCTGGCATTCCGCGAGCGCTTTGTCATGGGTTCGTATCCTGGCCGGGGAGGATTTACTGGGTGCAAATCCTTAACTGTAGCCTCTAACTTAACAGTAAAATGTGTACTTGGTTGTAACAACGCTTCTTCACGGTGGGGATCGTATTCCAGGGACCTGCTCGAGACGCTATGCGTACTAGTGGCTGTACAAGACTAACAACTCTGATATACATCTTCCAAAAAAAGCAAGGATGAAGGTTTGAATAACTGGGTAAAAGTCAGAATAAGGAATAACTACAGGAGATGGGACAAGTGTGGATAGCTTCCTTAGGGGCAGTGTCTGCACACTCGTTTAAAGACACCAATATGGCTGGGAACCCAGCAAAACTACCGTCTTAAATCTAGTAGAGATAAGAAACGGCCAAATGTTGAATGTACTACCACCGGATGGACTGGATTAAAGGACTCCAGAGCCAAGAGGGCACTGCGAGAGTCAACTACAACCATAAAGGAGGATTGACAGCAGTAGACGAAGAGCATAGAGAATAGCATAAAGTTCTACCGTGAGGATGCTAGTCTCCGGAGGCAGGCGACACACACAGGTGTTAGGAAAAACAGTAGCCTACACCAACTGCAGACTTGGACCCATCAGTGAAGATGAAAATGGAGCAGGAGTGTGAAGAAAAGTGTTTGAGGAAAAGGCATTTGAGAACTGTAGGAGGGGTAAAAGCTTTAGTGCTGTGGATCAGGGATTTACAAATTTAGGAAGGGGGACCCTCCACAGGGGCAAGGACAGAACATGAGAAATATTGGCAATACTAACTGAAAGAAAATGTTGCAGGCAAGACAACATTACAGAGGGAGGTGGTGAAGGGGAATAGGAACTACAGGAGGGGCAAAAGTCAAAGCACGACATAGTCGAGAGTAAGGGTGTTTTAAAGACCACACAAGGTAGCAAAGCCAGTAGCAATCACAGTGGTCCTAGAGAGACAGGAAGCCAACGTCAATATACAAGCTGAGGGTAGGAGTCGAACAAAAGGCATCAGAGCTGAAGCACAACCCAGTATGGTGCAAAGCATCAAGACAGCGTAAGTAGGAGAAGCAGACGAGTAAGCAGGGCAACAATCTAGTTTAGACAGTACTGAGAAGGAATGCAAAGAGGAGGGTATGCCTATCCGCTCCAAGAGTATGGAACAAACCTTAAGTAGGTAAGGGCCTTAAAGCATTCCACTCAGAGGATGGTAGGCCAATTACAAGACAGTGTATTCATAACAAGTAAAGCCAATTCAGAAGTGTCACAAATGGGACTGTTCTCCAAGTCCATCATGTGTTCACCTTATCCATACTTTAACCCGAGATATATGGAACAAATATTATTGAACTATATTTGTACACCAAGTAGTCCCCCCCCCCCACTAGTGTTATATTGCAAGATATGCTAATATTGGGACTAACAAAACCAACTGCATTAAAAACCAAAAAATTATGAAAATGACAATAGGGCAAGGAATATAAAACGTAATCAAATCGAATACTGTATATGCCCCACACACCTGTGGCTGCGCTATCTACCAGACCATGATGGGAGAGTATCTCCAAACTTATTTTGTGGCGTGATATTTTCAAAACTGTGCAAGTAATACTTCTGGTAGTAAGGGTCTAAAAGACCATATGGTCCAGTCAACAGCTTGTGCCCCCCCCCCCCCCAAGGTGATCAGGAGTAGGTTCAATTCAGTTGTATAGTCTTAACATTACAGTACAGATTAACAAATCAACAACACTGTGACAGGGTTCGAACCTACGTCCAAGAGGACCAGACACCGCCTTAATCGACCAGTTACGATACAGTAAAAGAATGCAACCGAAGTTCTACCAACCTTACTCTGATCCTGCAGCCTCTCCAAGACAACCAGGATTTTACACAATTCCCCTATGCACCGAGCTCTATCAATAAGCTGTTCTACCTCTTTGCCCTTACTTCATTATACAAAATCAATAGCGTGACATCAAATGAACAAATCCACAAGGGCCGTGACGAGGGCTCGAACCTACATCCGAGAGGATCCCAGACGCTGCATTAACCTACCTAAAAGAGGTAGAACAGCTATTAATAGAGCATGGGTGCATGGGGGAATTGTGTAAAATCCTGGTTTATGTCTGCAAGAGGCTGTAGGATCTGAGTAAGGTCAGTAGAACTTCCGGTTGCAATTCTTTTACCATGTAGCTCAGTCAATTAAAGCAGCATCTGGGATCCTCTGACGTAGGTTCGAACCTTCGTCACAGCCCTTGTGGATTTGTTCATTTGATGCATCACACTATTGTGATTTCTGTGTAATTACAGTACTGTATTCATCAAGAATACAATCTCAAATTTACTTTTGCGGTTTGTATAGCATCGATTGCACTGTATAACAATGCCTTCCTGCCGAGTAATTTAAAATATGCACTCTGCCTACAATGCTTACAAATAAAAATTATTAAATGCTTATTATTACAATGTTTACACACAAATACTTACTACATTGGTACCTTTGTTTACAACTGCCCCCGATTACGATTTTTTACGTAATGATATCAAATTCCCAATTTTAGTTGGTGCATGAAATTTGCCTTTGAACACTTTGTCTGATGCAGTACCTTATTCATTGAGCGAGTGCATGGGTCTGCTGGGCACGGCATGCTCAGTGTTTACCAGTCTCCCACTTAGCATGACGACCGCACTAATTCTTTGTAAAGTTTCATTGTTTTTTCGAACATAAAAGTTCTTATTATACATCATGCTATGGGTCCCAAGAAAGTCAGTGGCAAGGTTCAACCGAAGAAAATTTTGCGAGGCACGACGATAGAGGATAAACAAGAGGTAACGTCACTACAGAGAAGTATCACGACGTAGGGAAAAAAACTAGCATCTATAGACAGGTTCTTATCGAGACAAGCAGCGCAGCCACAACCGGTTCCTAGAGGTATGCCCCCCCCCCCCCAAAAAAAAAAAAAAAAAGGCACTGGTGCCTGATGTTAAATGGAAGGGGACTTCCTTCAAACACTAATACCTCTGTCTTCCATACACCAACAAGTCTAAGGTCAAGAGTACCTAATTTCATCTTCAGTGTCCTACCTTGTTGCTTTAAAATTGCACTGTATCTAGTGCTACCCCAGTCTCCCAATCTTTATGTACCTAATCCAAACAACTTTACCACTGTGATCATTGCTGTCTTATGTGCACTATCAATTTGCTGTATGGTGCTTATTAATCTTTGTTTAAATTACCAATCAAGCTGTCAATGCAATCAGAGCTACCAATGTGCTTTAATATACCTACTAATCTCATCTCTTTCTTGCAATGTATTTTATTAATTCTGCTAGAATTTACTTATTTAAAATTATCTGTTAGATTAAGGACCTGCCCGAAATGCTGCGCATACTAGTGGCTTTACAAGATTGTAAATACCACGTTATGTATCCTCACAAACCCAACGTACCTTTTTGTATATAAATAAAAAATAAGGCAAGGTACCTGTACAGTATAGAAAAAAAAAATATGAGTAGTATTCTGTATAAAATGTATTTGTTAATATTTTTGGGGGTGTTAAACGGATTAATTTACATTTATGGGAAAAGTCCTTTTGGTTTAAGATATTTTACTGTACGACCCATCTTTGAAAGGTTTAAAATCATAAACAAAGGTACCACTATATTAAAGCAGCATTTGGCCCATTTGTATCCCTAATTTGTTACAAGCAGTACAGGATCAAGCCCTTACACTTTAATGCCTGGAGAATCATCCGTGTAGAATCGCCACATGCCTCCAGTTGATGCTGTGCTGCGACCCGAGGTAGTAGTTGTAGTTTTACGCTGCCTAACTGTTGATCCCCCAGATCCTCCTCCACTGCGAGGAGATACTGTGCGTGAAGGAGAGCGAGCAACTGCTCCTACATTGGTCGAGCTTGGTGAAGCTGGCTGCAAAGTTAAATTTAAAATTATTAAAAAAAGGCAAATACCATTTCCTGTACAAGAATATTAATTGTTCGATTTGCGCTTACACACACCTGTTTTTTAATTACAGTAGCAAGCTTAAAAATAAATTACTGAAAAACAGTACTGTAAGTAATTACAATATGTTGGAATGCATTTTTACTGATGGTAAGCAAGTGGTACTTGTTCAGACCACTTAAAATGTCAAGCTTTAATAGTTACTGAGGGTACAGTATTATGAATATCCCAAACTTCAAAGCTAACCATGCATGTAAAGAATATATAGTTTTATTCAAATTAGCAGGGACACCGATCAACACCCTTTTTGATCAACTTTTTTCACCACAGCATGAATTATCAGTGCCATTAGTACACTATGCTTCTGCCATGGCACTTTATATACTGTATTTGAACAGTTATAAATGTGTAAATCGTTTCCTGGCTGAAACCGAAGAAAGCTAACCTGGTCCAATGTAACATGGTAGAACTAACAATGAGCTCTGCTATTGTGTGGATCAACTGCCAAATTGTATATCTTGATTGATATAACCTGCAGCAACTACATTAGAAAAAATGTAACAGTTACTTAAAGGTTCCAAGAATTCTACGTACTACAAATGACAAGCAGTTTCCCCATCAAGCAATTAAGGAACCTTGCTGTAAACTGGGCCATGTGGACACCATCTGGGTGGTCTCAACACAACAGCAGCAACAAACCTCTTGCCAGCTTTGGTCGTACCAGTCATGGCCAGTCTCTGCCGTTATCAGCCATTTATGGCTTGCCTTGTCAACACTTATCACAATGCTGTAACCATTTACATCAAATATACATCTAGTTACTGTATCATGGTACTTATTCCTCCTCTATTTCTGAACACTTAGCACATTTGAAAAATGAAATTATGCCAAAATGTTTAGAGATTCCAAGTACAGATAAGCCATGAGGTCCAACTTTTGGGGGAATTTAAAAGATTTATAACCAAGTGTTCCCCAGCAGAAATGCTCAACTTTTACGCTTCTACCTTCCAGGTGCTGGAGTTCACGACATTACAAATTTTAATTAAATACTGTGCCCGAGGTGCACAAAAGTGCAACACATATCAAGCTAAGTAAAGAATGAGGTTTGAGGAATTTGAGAAGTTCTGACCTACTTTACATCTGAAAGCTAAATCCAAAATTTCAGTTTTAAAGCTTTTCAGTTGTATGACACTGGGCAGTTCCTGGATGGGGATCCGAGAGTTCTACTCCATGCTTGGCCCCAGGGCCAGACTCAAGAAAGCTGTTAAAATTGGTTTGTAAAAAGGAGTACATTATCTTGAAAATATCTGGGACCACTTCTATAACCAATACTACAACAGAAATTGGCTCCATTATAAAGTTAGGGCAGCTCATTTCAGCAGGCTCTTTAGAGAATAAGCGCAGTAGCAGCCATGCTCGCCTTGCGAGCTGTGAAACTGGCACTGGTTTTCTGTAGCAAGTACCATACACAGTGAATTTCAAGTTCCTATAAAAGTTTATGTATGAAGCACAATACTTTGGCCTAGAGGCTCCAGGTTGGTGAAACCATTAATTTTACAGAAACCCAGTTACATATAGAAAAATAATGAAAGCCTTGTATGCAATCACAGGTTACACTATTAGTGAAAGCTTACTGTCATTGTATTAAATCATCTGGAACCTGCGACAAGACGTCCAACATTACAAATATTGACGGTATACAAATTAAGCTAAAACAAAGTACAGTAATCCAAGGCGTCCCTTACTAGGGAGAGGAACCACCATGGTACGTTATTTATTTATTTATGTACAAGAAGGTACAGTACATTGAGGTCATGAGAGTAGAGACAATAGAGGTTTACATTCTTGTAAAGCCACTAGCACGCATAGCGTTTCGGGTATAAACGTATTATTAAGGACTATCTAAGCACTGTGAGGACAACATCCCAACATCTTGACATGCTAATATACACGACTGTGAATGCACTTAATTAACGTATCTCCAAGTTAAACATTCGGAAACGAAATATTAAAAGACCAGCTGTAAATACCACTTGTCAGACACACAACCAGGGTGCAGGCCTCAACCATACACCTGGGTCACACAGCCTAGCATGGACAGACACACGTTTTAGTACACATATACCAACACCAAGAAATTATAAAGCGGCTCACCATGGCTGTGTGAGAGGGAACGAGTAAGTAAAGTATAACCTCTCCCGTCGGCAGCCACGACACGTCTGCTGACACAGCTGACGTTGTGACGTCACCACCAGGTGGAGGCCAACGCGATGGTTCTCTTCCTCACAGCTCAATACAATATTATAACTATACATATCAACCGTACTTTCCATATTTAAATTATTTTATAGTGGACTCTGTTCAAATTTTCGAGAGATTAGAGTCAAATAAATAAGCATTATTATTTATATATTTATTTCATTAGTACCTATTATATTAAGTAATAATTTTCTATTTATAAGATATACAAAGTGATTACTTATAGTAGGTACAGTATTAGTATGGGTTATCAGAATAGGGTAGCAGCACATTGCTGTGTATACCTAAGCTTGTTAAAAAAAAAGACATTTGAGTGTTTTATATTTGCAAGCTTAGGTATACACAGCAATGTGCTGCTACCCTAGAGGAATCTTATAGAAACTGGTAAACAAATAATTATGATATAATATTTCCATGATTCAGTGCTTAGCTCTTATGAAAATTATAAAGTTATAACTGTAGTAGAATTAGGGGCAGCTACAGCACAGGGTGGCGTGCGCCACCATTACTGCAGACATGGCTAAAGGTCCCGATGAACCATCAGGAAACCCACCGGGCTCGGGCTCGGGCTCTACTGGTTACAGACCTCTATAAGTTGCCTGTACATAGCGAAACATGACACGCAAGACATCATAAGTCCTCCGCTAGCAACACATGTCCTCATGGAGGAGGTACTTGAAGGTAATCACTTCAAAACACTACGTAATTAGATATATATTATGTGCTGACGATACTACCTTCATCTACTCAGACACCAACCCACACACACTAAATGATATTGTAAATAACGAATTAAAAAAAAGTCCACTCATGAATGTCAACCAACAACTCACACTAAACATAGAAAAGGCTACATTTTATTTGGTAGCAAATCATCAAATGAAATTCAGCTTCAGATAGACAATCTTAACATCAGCAATAAAATGCTGGAAAGTTCTTTGGCCTATACATAGACAAGAGACTCAACTACAGCACCCACATACAATTGTATGTGTTAATACAACCATATGTTATGTGTTAACACATAACCATAACCTGTTGGTATACTCACTAAAATCAGATAAAATGTTCCAAACTCTGATGCTCTCCTCTCATTATACTACTCGCTAATCTATCCCTATCTTACATATACAGTATCTATCTGAGCATGGGGTTCAACCACTACAAACTACCTCAAGCCCATCATCACCCAGCAAAAATCTGCTATTAGAACTATAACAAACTCTGTCTTCAGACAACACACAGCCCCCTGTTTAAATCCCTACACATGCTAAACATACACTCCCTCCACACATTCTCTTGTGCCATTTACATTTACAAAACCTTTGTTCCTAATTGCTAATCCTGATCTGAAACTCTTGCTTGATAGATGTAATAGAACCCATGACCACCACACCAGATATAAATATATCTTTGATATCCCCAGAGTTAAACTAAATCTAAGAACATAAGAACATAAGAACAAAGGCAACTGCAGAAGGCCTATTGGCCCATACGAGGCAGCTCTCCTCATACGAGGCAGCTCCTGTACAAACATTCTATGTAAATAAAGGGAATAAACCCTCAAAATACCTAATTTCATCCTCATAGTTTCCTACCTAATGCTTCAAACTCGTCCTGTATCTTGTGCTACCCACTCCCCAAATATATGTGCCTAAGCCATACAACTTCACCATTGTAATCACTGCTTTTAACTTTTTTTCAGGAGAACAGGAGATACTTTTTCACCGCCAGAGTTATATACCCATGGAACCGCCCACCCGCCGAAGCCGTAATTGCCAAAAACTGCCAAATTTCAAAATATACCTGGAAAAGATAATGNATTGACAGGCAACACATGACTCTGTCTTGACTTTCATCTCTTCACATAATGACACATCGATTGTCGCCAGAAAAAGGCTCTGGTAAAAATGGTAATTATTAGTTCTGAGTTATATTTTACTTTTTTTTTTTTAGTTTATAATTTGTATAACTAAGTACTGTAGCTAAAGTGAAGTTTTATGAAACCAGATCTGCTGAATAGCTGTATATTACCTAAGTGTAGTTACAGATCAGAGCTACGCTCGGGGTGTCCCGTCTTCCCAGCACTCTTGTCATATAATGCTTTGAAATTACTGCAAATTATTCTGTGTCCTACACTTGTGATTTTGTGGCCATCATGTAATAACGAACAAATTCATAACAGATTTGTGTAACCAAGATCAGTGGTAATGTAAAATAAAATATAATGCTGTCAACTGTATGTTTTGAGAAAATAAAAATGCAGATTTTAAATATTTATATCTATACAGTACCTCCAAAATCCGGATCATATTGTTCTGGACCCAATCTGGATTTGTGATATTCGTACTTTTTTTGGGGGGGCTAATTATCACCTATTTTGTCAGTTTTTAATTACAACTGATCATACAATACATATTTCTGTATATTTAGGGAAATATAATGCATGTACAATGATTGTTTGCAAATAAATTTTTATATACAGTATAAATATAAATACTGTACTACTAAAAGCAATACTTTGTAGCACAGACTAGTCTTCATTACCAAGTAGAAGAAAATTAATTGTAGTACTGTGCAGTAAAAGTGCATTTTCCCATACTGTAACTGCATATTTTAAACATTATTATACTGTTTATTTGATATAGGTCCAGTAGTACTATAGTGTACAGGAATGCTTTTTGCTGTGCCACCAACAGTTAACCAATGTACAGTGTTGCATAAATGACTGGTAAACAGCATCATCTAACTTTTGATATTTTGATGGCCTCAAACGTATTTGTCAGAACTTGCCACCACTACTCTCTCTTTTTTCTTATAAGCTCTGTGATTTGTTTTTTTAGTTTTATTAGTACCAGTGTACAGTATATTCCTCTGCTAGATGTTTCCCTCCCCAGCCATGATAAGTTTCTCTAATAACTCGGGAGTCTTATACAATGAAACATTTCTTTTTTTCTTTCCCTGATGTACTCTTGCTACTAATGCTAGATGACTTGGTTTTAAATTATGTATAATTATACAGTACATTAAAAAAAGTTGTCAAAAATCCTTGAGTAATGATAGGTCAAATAGTGCTTACATGCAAGAAAAACACACATTGGGTATTATGTGCACTTTACAATCATTCGGTGAATGCCAGAAGATGTCATTTAGAACTTCAAGCAGTTACCCCTCAAATGGTGTGATTAAGATCTACCCAATGCAGCAAAACAAACTGAAAACTTACTTGGTGTGGGACTCTTTTTAAGTTAACTAGGCCTGACATGTGAGTATTGTCCAGGGCTGGTCCTGGCTATTGGAGCAACTGATGGCCCACTCAGAAAGGGGTGTTTCAATACCCTCAATGCTATATTTTCAGGGCTACAGTGATGGAGCGGAAAAATAGTTCCTTTGAGTCTCGTAGCACTACCACAAATCACCCAGTGACTCGTAGGCTGTTTGAGATAATGTCCAACAAGAAGACAAATTTGTGTGTGGCTGCAGATGTTAACACAACAGAGGAATTAATTTCCTTGGCAGCTAAGGTATAGTTATAAGTTTAGTATACTTAAATTAGAATACTAAAATACCCTGTATTAAGCGAGACTTAGAGTTCCCATTTCTGATACACAAGTTGCAGGATGACTTTCTTGGTACCTTATCAACTATGTATACACAATATCTCATAAATTTTTAAAGTACAACGGTTCACAATACAGTATACAGTACAATAATTGAAAAGTGGAACACACATTTTGATAGCATGAATGATGCTGGAGGAAAGGGGAAGGAAAGTATCAGGTGAAAGTGCCAAGCCATTATGATTATATAGCACTTGGAAGGAGGGAAGATAAGGATTAGGGATGGGACGGGGGAGGGGAATGGAGCCCAACCACTTGGACAGTCAGGGATTGAACACCGACCTGCAGGAAGCGATCAACAAAATACTATACAGTACTGTATAATGTTTTTGTTGAATAGGGTTCAAAGAAGACAAAATTTAAATTTGTAATGAAAACAGCAAGACAAAACAAAGAAAATGCAGATGCTGTAAAATTAATGAGAAATATGAAAACTGAGGAGGATTGCAGTGCTTGCAGTGCAGAATTACAGAACTCGGAAAGAGAAGTCTTGGCAGGAGATATATATTTTATTTCTAACACTAATACCAGAGGCATACTTAAAGCAGGATAACATCAGCATATGGGGAAGCTAAAAACATATGAACAGTATTTAAAAATCTAAACATAGACTTTTTCAAGGCCACCTAGACCAGTATTAGAATAAGCAGCAGTTGCATAGAATCCACAGCTTGAGATGCACAAAATAAAACTTGGAAAGTATATAAATTTGCAATAGAACCAGCACCTGAATTAAGAGGTGACTATGAGGACAGGTTAAGGAATAACAGTTTTGCAAGACTAGACGAGAAGAGGAGCAGGTAGAATGTACTGTAACCGTGTACAAAATTCGGAAGGAAATTGACAAGATGGACAAGGACTGCCTCTTTAAATTGGGAGAAAATACAACTAGAGGATATTAGTGGAAGCAGGAAATGTAAAGTGTGTCAAACATTTACTAAAATACTTGTATCCTGTATGGGTTGTCAACAAATTGAATGTATTAAAAGTTGTTGCAGCAACCTTCATGCGGAACTCTAAAGAGCAGACACATGTGTAAAGAAAATTAAAAAAACAGACCAGATACAAAAGGGTAGTAAGCAGGTACCTTGCTGGTACCGGCAGCACTCCCTGCTGTCACTAGTTAGTAAGTGCTGGTTGATAAGTAACACCATCTTCACCTTCCTCTACAGTGGCATCCACCATTTTCACCTTACTCGACAGTGGCATCCACCATTTTCACCTTACTCGACAGTGGCATCCACCATCTTCACCTTCCTCTACAGTGGCATCCACCATTTTCACCTTACTCGACAGTGGCATCCACCATCTTCACCTTCCTCTACAGTGGCATCCACCATCTTCACCTTCCTCTACAGTGGCATCCACCATCTTCACCTTCCTCTACAGTGGCATCCACCATTTTCACCTTACTCTACAGTGGCATCCACCACCTTCACCTTCCTCTACAGTGGCATCCACCATCTTCACCTTCCTCTACAGTGGCATCCACCATTTTCACCTTCCTCTACAGTGGTGTAACAATCTAGGTTGTTGTAAGAAGGTTCTAGAAGGCTCGGGTAGAGACCTGACCCCAAGCACATGGGAGCATCCTCCCTGGGGGAATTGTGGTGAGGATAACCGGACGCCTTTGTTCATATAATGAATCATTCTGTTGTATTCACTATTTAGAGGAATTAGCCTTCATTCATTTTGCAGTCAAATTGCATTGTATAGTACTACTGTTCATAATATCAAGAGTATTCTCATTATTAGAAGGTGTTTAAGTCACCATCAGTGACGTCACAAGCAAGAACTAGGTTGTGATGCGGAGTGACCGGAGGTCATAGGTCACGAGGTTCCATGTCCTCTATTTCTCAAAGGTCAAATAGCTATGTTGTAATTGGGAATAGCTCTTCCTTAAGATGTTTGTGTAATTTAAACTTCAGTACAATATTCAATCAATCTGGAACATTCAGTACAACAGAGGTTAATTGTTATAACTTAAGCCTGGCAAAGTAACTTAGATACTAGCGGAAGAATACAGATCTAGGCCTCTGGGTAGAGGAGCAGAGAGGACGATTAGTGTGGGAGCCGGATCAACTGGGGGAGGTCACCATCTCACCTCCCATAAGACCAGCACTCTACCCAAGCGGGTCAACATAGAAGGTAGAGTTGCTTTGTGAGTAATTGTAGGAATAGTCCACTCATTGCCGTTAAATTTATAGTCAGGGCATATTCAGTCAGGGAGTGTTCAAGTCAGGATTATAATTTCTTAGACTCTGTTTTAGGTTTGAATAAATTAATTAGTTAGTAATTTTGCATTTTCATTATTTCCATGTGTTTGTTATATTTATGTGAATTGTCCTTGTCACGTGGTTCCCACGTGGCCGAGTTGAATTGGGCGCCGATTCTAACACCGAATCAGGATTATTACTCCTGTTGATTTTAGTTAACTCCACACATAAGATCCAAGAGTTTTGGTTTACTAGTGGGGACCAAGCCCCAAGGTTGATTGTTTAGCGTGGTCGATCCAGATCTCGATCATTGCTCATTTTGGTTACTGATCTGGTGGTGGCGGCGGAAAGGAGATCCTAGAACTTTGCTAGAAGTCTATTTTCACGTCATACGGGTTGTAGAATCTCAAGTCGGTAAATCGTTTTGAGACCACGTGGCGTGGAGTCGGCTCGAGTAAAAGTCGTGGGGTCCCTTGGTTAAGAACCAAAGTAAAGAATACGGGTAAAGAGAGAAAAAGGGGGGTAGAAGGAAGAGAGACCCCGTCCCGTGTTACAGTGGCATCCACCATTTTCACCCTCCTGTACAGTGGCATCCACCACCTTCACCTTCCTCTACAATTTAGTTATAGAAATGTTAATATAATTTTGCATTATGACAAGCACACTGCATTCAGTTATTCTCTTACAAAGAAATACAGCACATTCCCTTGTACAGATCATCCAAGCTTGCATATGATACTATCTCTCTTAAGTATTTGAAAATGCTTAATTTATTTTCTTTCGCCATTTCTTACATATCGACGAATATTTTTTCTTCTTCGGTACAGTATTTCAATTGTTTGTTAAAAAATTTTGTGATTAATTTTTTAAGTTTAAGGTGTTATTTCTTCAGGTTGGGCCACATATATGCCTTTTGAAGACTCATATAAATATCTTGACGGACTTCAGCCACGACACCATTGACAAATTGAGGAACCTTGCTGCTAAGCATAACTTTTTACTCTTTGAGGACAGGTGTGTGTAATTGATAAGTAAAAATATTTTTCATAAAAAAGAATGTATAGTCCTTGTTTCCCCTCCCCACTGTGGGTGTCATGTGGAAGGTTGGTTACCATTTACACCGGGATATTTCCATACTTTCAAGAGATCTACTTTTGGCATTTTAGAGGATATTCGTACCTTTATTAGGCATTCTGTGGTAATCTAAGGGCTCCCAAGGGGAGCGGGTAAAAGATTTACAGATATCCTTCAATGGATAATAGTGCTCCAGTGTTGTACTATACTAGTCTGTATGACCCTTTGGGGACATTTTAAAAATACCATGGTGCCAGCACTGCCAGTTATACCCAACATGATTTGCTTCCCATAGATACTGGCATTTTAGCTTACTTGTATACAAAATGGTGCAGCGAATTATTTTATTACAGGTTTTGGTGATTAATTAGTGCAATTTTGCAAAGCTATACAGGAGGCATAGAATTTTGGACATATCTTACAGCTTGCAAAGAAGTTGAAGTTTACTTTGGGAATTTGCCGTGATTTCTAAGTTACAGGGTGAACAGTTAATCTTCAAGAAATATAACTATATAGCCATTATGTATAACATAGTACTGTACTAGGAGAAGGTGGTGATAGTGACTATTGTGTTATAACATGGTACTAGGGGGAAAGATGGTGATAATGAGAAATGGTGTTAATGAGTTATATACAGTACTTAGATAATACAGTACTGGGGGAGTACAAGGTGGGGGAGTACAAGGTGGGGGGGGGGTACTATGGTGAGGAATTGGGTATTTTTTGTTTTATTTTTTAATAAAGTATAGGCCAAGCTTTTTTATATAAGGGTTCTTTGTGGTCTGTATTCATGTGGCATGTTTGAATATATTTACCTGGACTCTGGTGATGTTAGAGATAATTATTTTTGACAATTATGAATTATATTACATAAAACTAGGAAGAATGGCAAAAGAATATCAAAGTCAATCTGCTCAGAAAGGCAATTTTTAT
The DNA here is from genome assembly GCA_020271785.1 of Procambarus virginalis. Taxonomy (NCBI): domain Eukaryota; kingdom Metazoa; phylum Arthropoda; class Malacostraca; order Decapoda; family Cambaridae; genus Procambarus; species Procambarus virginalis. Next base: position 6,556,491 of record WNGS01000543.1, on the reverse strand, counting down.
TGAACATCAGTAAATTTTTGTCAAATTACTAATTGCATCAGCTAATAGGTTAATACTTATTGTTTATAATTTAACCTAATAATTTGTTAATGCAGTATGGAAAATACTGTAGATGTGTTGACCTTTCAGGAAATTCATGATTTTGTATAATATGAATATCCAGTGCATGTAACTGCAGCAGAGGCATTTGTATCCAGTAGACACACTAGTGATCTGCTCTTCATCATCAGGTGTATCCCATGGAAGGGAGACTGGAAAAAAAAAGTAATTCTTGCAGTATAAGAGTACAATATGCCACTCTTGGTGAACTCGGAGACTAAAGTCAAGAGTTATTTGCTGGGCTTGTATATGCAGTTGAGAATACAGTTGATTGGTAGATTTTGGGTATTCTTAAACTTGAATTTTGATTGACAATTTTTGATACTTGTGTTGTAGATATTTTGTCATTATAGTACTGTTATAAGATATTTAAAGCTTTAATGCATTTTTATTTTAACTGTTAATAAGTAAATTCAAGGTACTCATTTACTAACTCGTACTGTGTTCATTATTTAGTACAGTAATACATTCTAATCTTGCAGTAAATTTGGAGACGTTGGCAGTACAGTAGCCAAGCAGTATGGTGGTGGCCTTTACAAGATTGTAGACTGGGCAGATCTGGTGACAGCCCATGGCATTCCGGGTGATGGAGTTGTTAAAGGTAATTTATTAAACAGTAAAAACCATTTTGAAAGAAGTCACATATTTTAGAGCAATGACATTGGGTTGCTTCCGAATGTAACCATCTGCTGTGTCATAAGACAAGGATCATGTACAGTCAAGACAATATTCTGGCACCAGATCCATAGGAAACTTTTCAGATGTCATTTGAGAGTTATTTAAGTTACTGGGGCACTTGCAAAACATTCAACCCAGCCCAGAATGACTGACAGAAGGTGCATTCATGAGCATTCAAAGTCCTTCTGAACTCTCTCTTGGCACCACAGTGACTGTCAGACAAGTGCTGCTCATGCTGACCATGTCTATGTTGACCTATTTTGCTGTGTGCAGGTTGATTTAGGTAGGTTAAGTTTGTCCCATTCATGTCCTGGAGCCATGTGCTTTGTGACTAGTTCCACTCCATGGTAGGGGTTTCTGGCATACTACAGTATCTGCATATTTATGGTTCATGCCTTGTTTAAAAGTCTATACCTGCTTTACTGGAATGTGATGACTGGTGACTAACTTAATTTTCTTACTAAATGGGGGTTAGCAGTACAGTACTGGTACTGTCCTCTACTGGGTGAGGATATCTCTACATCGCAAACGAGTCCTCCACCTCAATTTTCTAGTTTGTTTGTCAACTAAAAATCCACAGAGAAATCACATTATCATCATATATCAATGAGAAAATCAACAGGAGCCATGATGAGGATTCGAACTTATGAGCTGGGTATTTCCAGACACATGCTCCAGATGACTATGCCACAACATGCAATTATTTTAACTTGGTGTAATCGCCTAGATCATGTGTCTGGAAATACCCAACGCATAGGTTCAGATCCTTATCACGGCTCCTGTGGATTTTCTTGGCTAAAAATGTTTGCAAACAAATTAAATTGCTGAAAAATATGGTTTTTAATGATTATGAAAAGCGTCTCCAAGCAGAATCATCGGTTGCTTCCAGTCCTTCATGTCATCCGTTGTTTGTTTTTTCTGCAGACACTGTTTGCACCAGGAACTATGAAGGATGGTCTGGCTCTGGAAACCCTGGGTTGAGTTTCCCAACCCAGGTTTTTACAATAGTACTATTGTACTATTTTTGTTATTTTATTTATATATAAAAAAGGTACATTGGGTTGTGAGAGTACATAACATTGATGTTTTGAGTATTACAATCTTGCACAGCCACTAACATGCTGCATAGTGTTAACAACACATGGCTGCTGTTTCATGCAGCCACTAACATGGCTGCATGAAACACTATGCATGGCTCCAGCCATGCATAGTGTTTCTGGCTTTCTGTCCTTGTCAAGGACAGGTCAGGGCCTGCCCTTGACAGGTCCTGTTCTTTACCCGAGGGCCACTAGGATTAGTGGCCTCTCAGGTAAATCGGGTATGTATAAAGCAAAGGTTGGACAATTTTTTAGTTCATTAGGGAGTGAGTTCCATAAACTGGGTCCTCTTATTTGCATTGAGTGTTTGCACAGATTTAGTCTGACTCTGGGGATATCAAAGATATTTTTTCTGATGTGGTGCTCATGGGTTCTATTACATCTGTCAAGGAAGAGTTTTAAGATCAGGATTAGCATTTAGAACAGGTTTTGTACATGTAAATAGCACAAAAGAATGTGTGGAGTGAGTGTATGTTTACCATGTATAGGGATTTAAAGAGGGGGTTGTGTGTTATCTGAAGACATTTATAGTTTTGATAGCAGATTTTTGCTAGGTGATGTGATGGGCTTGATGTAATTTGGTGGGGTTATATTCCATGCTCAGATACCGTATGTTAGATAGGGATAGGTTAGCAGTAGTACAGTATATATGAAAGAAGAGCAGAGTGAGAGAGCATAATATCTAATTTTTGAAATATGAAGTTTTTAGATTTTTTGTTGGTTATGTGGATGCTAAAGTTTACCATTTCTTGTGATAGTCAATGGGGCTGGCCAGGCAGGCAAATAAAAATAGTCCTCCTTTGGCTCTCATTTGTGATGTCAAGTGAAGGTTTGAAACAGTTGTGATTAATTATAGTATGCATGTACCTTGTCATTCTGGGCAGGCTTGACTATTTCTCTAATGCTGCCTTAGCACCTCTAATGACCCTGCAAGGACACTAAGGTTCCCTGTGGTGCTGGTACCAGAATGTTACCCTTCCTAGTTGTATATGAGCCTGGTTCTTTGAATAGCAAATGCTTCCTACTGAAACAAATTTAATGATTTTGCTCAGAAATGTACTTTTAATATTCAGTGTTATTTTTGGTATATGTGGTGCTATGTAATATTCCTTATTGCCTTCTTTTGATAATTACTTATTTTAGGTGGTATGTGTAATTACTGTGTTTGGCAATTGGCAGGCCTCATGTCTGCTATTGATGGGCGCACCCGAGGCTGTGTCTTAGTCGCACAGATGAGTTCTTCAGGAGCCCTCAACTCTGAAGACAATGTTAAAAGTGAGTCTTAATTTCTATTATTTGTGTATATATANGGGGTAACGTTACTAGGGGTGGCGTTATTGGGGGTAACGTTACTGGGGTAGCGTTACTGGGGTATTGGTTTATGGAGGGTGGGGGCGTGGCTTGGGGAGGGTAGGCTGGAGAAGGCGGGGAGCACCAGCAGCAGTCGTCAGTTTGCTAAGGAACATGGAAGGTGCGGTAGAGCACAAGTCTTGTGTTGAAGGTGCCGGCCAGCACCCGGAGCAGCACCACCTCCAGGAGCAGCTCCAGCAGTGTATACTTGACCTCCATACCATCGGGGTGTCAAGTTCGGCAGCTTCACCCTCAAGAGCGGCTTACAGTCCCCCGTGTACTTTGACCTTCGCATGATTGTCTCCTTCCCGAAGCTTATGGTCAGTGTCAGTAACATACCCAGCCTCAGACATGGTGCAGCCCTCTGTTCAAGTCTCTAATATTTCAACACGTACATACACCACTCATTTGTTGTGCTATTTTCACTTGCAAAGCCTTATTTTGTACTGTACTTTTAAATTAATTAAGGGGCCTTAGTTAGTTTTTTAAACGTTGTTCAATGGCAAAATCTTTTTTGACTAGTTGTATATGAAAAGGGCTGCAATACATAATAAAAAAGTAAATTTTCTTTTCAACCGACTTTACACATTTTCAACCTCTATCTTCACACAATGTTTCAAATGAAATAATTTCTATGACACTTCTATCACATTAACATATAATAAGGACTTGATTCAGTGGATTTTCCAAAATATGTTTAGTTTTACTAATGCAAATATTCAAATCCCCCCCCCCCCAAAAAAAATGCAATTATAGCATGTTTTTTACTTTTATAAAAGCAATAAATGAACTTAGGAAAAAAGCTTGACCAGATGTAGAAATAAACTCTACATATAAGGTGTAAGTTTCATAAAATGAATAAAAAATGTAAGAGTTATAAGAATGTTTGTTACTTGAAATAATAAGTAAAAAATAAATTAAGGTGCTGCCATCTGTGGCTGAGGGTAACATCAACCAATTTCCCTCCAAATTGGCACCCTTACAGATAGGCTTAACGTGCAGTCAGGTGTATGTTCGTGCAAATCGTCCGATAAACAAATAAGAAAAAAAAAATCAATTTTTTTAACTAATTTTTTTTTTGGATAAACTAATTATTAAATTTTTTATTATATGCTATTGTGATACCTGAGAGTCTAGACATGATTTCAGTTGACACTTGACTGATAATGACTCATTAAATTAATCACACTTGTTTGATGTTAATTTTTGGAAAATTTTTTACACAATTCAATATTTTTTTCTCTTCCTATTTCTGCAACGATGCTGAGACTTGGACCAGATGAAACCCTTTCATATACAACTCTTCAAAAAAGTTTGATTGAATCGAACTAGTTTTCATTTATTGTATATTTTGGGCATTTATTGTATATTTTGGGCACATAACATCCTGACTTGAAAACTCAACCTAGGTGAATAGGTATAACTCATGAATATTTTATTTGAAACTAATATCTTAAACATTCTCCGAGTTTGCCCACATTGATGCAGAGATGCCGTGCAAATAAGCATAAAACCAGCACAGCTAAAATATTAATAAAATTTAGCACAGCTAAAATATAAAACACAGCATAATGAATTCAAGATCAGTTTAGTTCACTTCAAAATCAAAATCAAAATGTTTATTTAGGTAAGTACATACATAAAAGTGATTGTACAGAGTGATGAGTAATAGATAGGGCTAGTACATACAATGCCTAAAGCCACTATTACGCAAAGCATTTCGGGCATGAAAACTTAAATGACTAAGGCTTAAGACTATAGAGCATAAGAATAAATGAGATGAGAAAAACAAACAGTTAAGAAGGGGGAACATGGCTGAAAAAGCAGCACAAATGCAATTCGGTCGACAAAACAGCGTCATTTAAAACAAAACAGACATTGGTTGACAATAGAGGGGTAAGCCAGGTTACAGGGAATTAATTAGGTATTTCTTAGTTTTTCTCTTAACCTGGTTGAGAGAGGCCAGTCTTTAACATGGTTGGGAAGGTCATTCCACATTCTGGGTCCCTTGATTTGTAAGCATTTCTAGTTATTTCGTCTCTAGGAATATCAAAACTGTATTTATGTCTGGTGTGGTGCTTATGGTTCTGTTACAACCCTTCTATGAAGCTTTTGAGGTCAGGATTGGCATTACAGTTCAGCGTTTTATATATGTATATACACATGAGAGAAGTGAAGTGACTTAATGTCTAACATATTCAGAGATTTGAGTATGGGGTACCGAATGATGTCTGGGGCCAGAGTTGATATTGTCCTAATAGCAGCTTTGTGTTGAGTGATAGGGACGTAAATGATTTTGGGTATAGAACCCCAAGCACAATACCATAATTGAGATATGGATAGATGAGGAGTAATAGAGAGTCACCAGGGCAGGGCGGGGTACATAATCGATCTATCTTAGAAAGAATGCCAACAGTTTTGAAACTTTTTTAGATATATTTAGTATGTGTCCCCGGAAATTCAGCTTGTGGTCAATGAGAATGCCAAGGAATTTGCCATCTAATTTGTTACAAATTTGGTATTGTTTATTTTGAGATTTATTGATTAGAGGATTTATTGCCAACAGAATATAAAAAGTTTTGTCAATGTTAGGGTGAGTTTGTTAGCAGTTAGCCAAAGATGGACTTTCTCTAGCTCAGTATTCACTGTGGCATTTAGAGCAAGGGGGTCAGGACTGGAGTAAATGAAGTTGTGTCGTCAGCAAACAGTATTGGTTTGGGACTGGAGTAAATGAAGGTTGTGTCGTCAGAAACATTATTGGTTTGAGGTGTTGGAGGCATTAGGAAGGTCATTAATGTAGATGAGAAAGAGGAGAGGGCCAAGTATGCTGCCCTGAGGAACACCAATGTTGATGGTTAGGGTGGGAGAAATTGAATTATTCACAGAAACATACTGGAGCCTGTCAGTAAGGTAGGATTTGAGGTATTGCAGGGAGTGTCCTCTGACTCCATAATGATGTAATTTAAGAAGAGGTTTTGGTGGATTGAATTAAAGCTTTGCTCAACCTGAATTTTATTCAAATGCAAAGCAAAGAAGCAACAATATTCCTGTTTTAGAAGATAATTTTGCTGTACCTAATTACATCCTCATAGATTCCTGCTTTGTGCTTCAAACTTACACTATCTTGTGGTACCCACTCACCCAGTTTTAACTTAAGTTTGTCTTAAGTCATGTCTTAAGTACATGGCTTGAGTAAATGTCTTAGTCATGTCAGTACTGTATGTCTTAAGTACCTAGTACAGTACTTAAAACGTGCAAATCACCAGTATAATCAATACTATCAATTTTTATTGTAGTTATGTTGAAATAAATTGTTACAATGTACCTTTTAATTACTCTTAGTTTTATCTGATTAAGGATCTGCCCAAAATGCTATGCGTGTTAGTGGCTTTGCAAGAATGTAAGGACACCAATGTTATGTACTCTCACAACCGAATGTGCCATCTTGTACAGTATATAAATAAATAAAAAATTTTGTTAGTTTCTGATTTTCTGGAGTAGAACTTCATCCCCTATCAAGTTGTCAAAAAATAATCGGGAGGTAATGTACAGTACAGTACTTATACAGTATAGTACGTATATCAAATGTTGCGTATAATGTGGATGAGACTCGTGAATGGCTTGACTTACAAATATTGTTGTCCTCCACTGTGAGAGGGCTGCTAGTCCATAAATAGAATATTGTAATTTTGTCATCAGGAAACAGTGGCTGACCTAATGTGGGCCAAACGACCTGGAGCTGACTATGAACTAATTTGTGGGGTTGCCTACACAGGCTTGCCCATCGCCACTGTTATCTCCATCAAGCAAGTAAGCACTGTGTAATTACTGTAGCCTACTGTAATTTATTAATTTTTTCTGGTACAGTAGTTTGAAGTTGTGTTTTGTACAAAATTTTATGCTTAATGTAAATTGCAATATACAGTATAGTTTTGGACCTACTATTCAAACTGCTAAAAATATATACAATATTTTTAACAGTTTGTATTGCTTGGTTGTGCTGTATTAGGGAGATATTATAAAAATTGTTAAGGTTTCCACTATTTTAAGATTCTGATTGAGATCCCACTTGTAATGAGGGCCAGATTTTTCAAGTCAACTGTATACAATATATTTTGACTGTTCATATATTTAATAAAAGACCGATTACAAAGGAATTTTTCATATTCTTAGTAAAAGACTGTTAATTGAATGATTATTAGGTTATTATTAACGTTCAGCCAAGACTGTCTGTTTATATTATTTGGTAATTACTGTACTTGTTGTAAATATTCACAGGATGTACCCATGCTGATTCGGCGTAAGGAGACAAAAGGTTATGGGACCAAGAAACTGGTGGAAGGGAACTACAATGAAGGCCAGAAGTGTCTAATGTTAGAGGATGTCATTGTTTCTGGTTCCTCGGTCTATGAGACTGTTGAGGTATGATATTGAATGTATCATCCAGATCTATGAGCCTGTTGAACTCTGGTCTTATTTTTTTTGGTCATTGTTTCTTTTGTTAAGCCTACATTGCAGAAACTTGACATCAGCCACTGGCATGTTTCTTACTCTCATTATTTTCACATAATTTATACTTGTGTGTCAACTCGCCTGTCAATTATGAGCATTATGCAAGATTTTTGGATAGCTATTTCAATTGTTTACTGCAGTAGTAATAGTTGTCTTCAACATTACACGTAGTAGACTCTACTAACTCATAGATGTCTTCAATATACATACTACTATTAGAGACAAGGTAACCCATAGTTGTAAAGTGTCCTTTGTACATAAAGGTGCATTGGGATTTGAAAATTATGATTTGTTTTGCCTATTGATTGCTTCCTATCTGGCTGAATGCTTAGTGTATATTCATGTTTCTTTACCAGCTTTCCATGTTTTGTACAGTGCATATATTTACTTGGTCATTGCCCTCACTCCAACCACCTTGTTGGTACAGTATTAAAAACATCTGAGCATTGGTATAATTGTCTAGTACAGTATGTTACTTGGCAAGAATTGGAATACTGTATACCATAGGCTTAATTTAGTGTGCATTTAGGTATCGCTAAATTGTTTCATGTTCATTACTTTGCTTAAAAGCAGACTCATTTTGCTAAGACAGCATTTGTTTTGTGTAATTCACATTCCATTAAGTACAATATTAATCAGAGCCATATTCAGAAATCTTAAGACAAATATTTCAAGATTTATTATTCAAGGTCTTGTTCATGAAAGACTGTGGAGATTGCTGAATATTTGGTAAAACAGAAGATTGTAGAATGCACTTTTAAAAATAATATTCTATTGATGCATCTGCAATCCCTTTGGCTAGTTTTCTCATGTAGGAGGATGAAACTACTACTAATCATTTATGTGGGCAAGATGGCTGGTCATTGTTTTCGGTGGGCCGAGATAGCCCCCAAACACCTTTCGCATTCACTATGATTTAATTTGTGCCATGGACATAGGTTAACAGGAACATAGGACTATACAGAAAGGGGTCATTTGATTGCACTCAATGTCCCATTTTTATTGTATTCATTTATATCTCCCCTCACCCCCGGCCCCAACACATTTCAAAGTTGTATCAAAAACTTTTTTGTCTTCAAAAACATCTGGTGAAGCTGTTCTAGCCAGTTTACAACAAGAAGCAAAGCTTTCAGTGCAAATGGAATTCTAAAGAACATATTCTATTTGAATATAAATACACAATAGGGTATCGTAAGTGAAGAGCATTTATCTGATTTGTACATTTGCATGCTTATAGTACAGCCCTTTCTTCCTTGGCTTCATGGTTTTAGTGGAGATTTTTTCATATTCTACAGTTGGGTTTAATATACAGTAGTAAAATAGGAATGGGCGGCTTTGTGGTGCCAGTACAATACTGCCAGCTGGAGGTAAGTGATGGTAGTGACCTATGTACCTATGTACTTGATCAGAAGTTAACTAAGCTGAAACTTTGTGAACTCTGTGATGCCAAATCGTGCTTGAAAAGTTTTTAGTTTGTGTAAATACCTTTTCTGACTTGATTCTGACTAGATTTAGGAGTCTGCAGTGTCTTCCTATGAACAAGACCCAACTGAGCTGGTTTAAAATGTTCCCAGTCACAACAGCATGTAATGTTAACCCATCCTGCTTACTGCAAATCCTAACCAAATGCAGATAGAATCTTGCCTAATGGAGCAACCAAGTGGACTGCTTAGAAAAGTCTTAGTTACTTTTTTCAGACCCTTCGAGAATTAAAATTGGACGTAAAAGATGCTGTGGTGTTTTTGAACCGTGAGCAAGGTGGTGCTGCAAATCTCCAAGCCATGGGCATCAATATTGTTCCATTAGTAACAATGAGTGAGGTAAGTCATAACTTTGAGATGTAGAACACTCAAAATGGACTACATCTTTGTCAGGTAATGAATACAGTTTCAATATGGTGTTTAGAAGTACAATATTTTACTCAATTTCAGGTGTGTGTGTCTGTAATTACTGTGCCTAAGTGTAATTTCATAAGTATAGTTGTAGGATGAGAGCTACACTCATGGTCTCCCATCTTCCTAATACTCTCTCATATGACGCTTTGAAACTACTGATGGTTTTGAAAGTGTTGGTGCATGGTGTGGGTGGGTGAGTGGGTGACAGTGTGTATGGGGGTGAGGTGCATATGGATGTGGGAGTATGAATTTTTTCTTGCATCTCAGCATATTATAGGATTTTAAATGAATGAACATATTACAGTGATTACTCATGTAATCAATCCGTTTGTCCAGGCCTAGTTTTACCTACATTAGGCAAAATATTTTTTAAATTGGGCATATTTAGCCCAATTTTAAAAAGTTAGTCAAGTTGCCAAGTTGTCTCAAATTGAAAATTTAATTCCAGCTATATTAAAATTATCTAATATGTAAGATAAGTTTATAAAATTTAATATATAAAAAATTATGCATGCTAGTCATTTCTAAATATTAGGCACTACACATATGATGAATGCATGCAAATGGAATTCTCATTGTTGAGCAAGGAAATGTTACTTGCTTCTTTCTGAGGAAGACATTTAAATGCTCCAGTTCCCACCCTTGTTGTCCCATCTTTTACTGGCATGGTTTGGACTTCAAGTAGGAGTTGGCAGCTATCCTGTCCCTGTTTTTGTGATGGTGGTGGCTTTGATGGGAATGGTGGTGGCTGTGATGGGTATGGTGTGGTGGCTGTGATGGGTATGGTGTATTTGTGTATATGGTATATTTGTGAAGCTATGCTTCACAAATAGTTTGCAGGAGGCATTTAAGAGTTGTGATTTGTTCCTCTGTATTGCTGTATAGCGAACTGGTTTTCTCATTGATGGCTTGAGTAAACAATCTTCTGTTTCTTTTCCCTAAATGTATGACAAGACAATATAGCAAAGATACCATTCTCCTGTCATGAGAGCCTGGAAGGTGCCGAGTTATGAATTACCCCATAAAGTCTCAAGCTTTGGAAGCATCTGAGGGTCTGGCTCAGAAAGAAGCTTTAAACTACGCTCAAGACTAAATTTGTTTTCTTAAGACTGGTGTTTCTCTTCTGCACAAGTGATAAATAGGAGTTAGTGATAATGTAGCATGTATACATAATTGTACAGCTACAGGCCACTGGTGAGTCTTAGTCATAAAGGTAGCACGATTCTATTGGTAGGCCAAGATGTAGTGATATTTTCTCGGTGTGAACTGAGCCTCTTTGCTCTCGTGTCCAGTTTCAAGCATACAGTGCTTCTTTGCCTAGAGGATATGAGATATTAACAGTAGAGATTCAATTGTCTTCAATCCTCAGATGATGTCAATTCTTCTGAAGCATGGTCGGATTGACAAGGCAACACATGACTCTGTCTTGACTTTCATCTCTTCACATAATGACACATCGATTGTCACCAGAGAAAAGGTCTCTGGTAAAAATGGTAATTATTAGTTCTGATTTATATTTTACTTTTTTTTTTAGTTTATAATTTGTATAACTAAGTACTGTAGCTAAAGTGAAGTTTTATGGGAAACCAGATCTGTTGAATATACTGTAATTACCTAAGTGTAGTTACAGGATCAGAGCTACGCTCGTGGTGTCCCGTCTTCCCAGCACTCTTTGTCATATAATGCTTTGAAATTACTGCAAATTATTCTGTGTTCCTACACTTGGAATTTTGTGGCCATCATGTAATAACGAACAAATTCATAACAGATTGGTGTAACCAAGATCAGTGGTAATGTAAAATAAAATATAATGCTGTCAACTGTATGTTTTGAGAAAATAAAAATGTAGATTTTAAATATTTATATCTATATAGTACCTCCAAAATCCGGATCATATTGTTCTGGACCCAATCTGGATTTGTGAATATTCGTACTTTTTTTTGGGGGGGGGGGGCTAATTATCACCTATTTTGTCAGTTTTTAATTACAACTGATCATACGATACATATTTCTGTATATTTAGGGAAATATAATGCATGTACAATTATTGTATGCAAATAAATTTTTATATACAGTATAAATATAAATACTGTACTACTAAAAGCAATACTGTACTTTGTAACACAGACTAGTCTTCATTACCAAGTGGAAGAAAATTAATTGTAGTACTGTTCTGTAAAAATGCATTTTCCCATACTGTAACTGCATATTTAAACATTATTATACTGTTTATTTGATATAGGTCCAGTAGTACTATAGTGTACAGGAATGCTTTCTGCTGTGCCACCAACAGTTAACCAATGTACAGTGTTGCATAAATGACTGGTAAACAGCATCATCTAACTTTTGATATTTTGATGGCCTCAAACGTATTTGTCAGAACTTGCCACCACTACGCTCTCTTTTTTTCTTATAAGCTCTGTGATTTGTTTTTTAGTTTTATTAGTACCAGTGTACAGTGTATTCCCCTGCTAGATGTTTCCCTCCCCAGCCATGATAAGTTTCTATAATAACTCGGGAGTCTTATACAATGAAACCATTTCTTTTTTTCTTTCCCTGATGTACTCTTGCTACTAATGCTAGATGACTTGGTTTTAAATTATGTATAATTATACAGTACATTAAAAAAAGTTGTAACAAATCCTTGAGTAATGATAGGTCAAATAGTGCTTACATGCAAGAAAAACACACATTGGGTATTATGTGCACTTTACAATCAATCGGTGAATGCCAGAAGATGTCATTTAGAACTTCAAGCAGTTATCCCTCAAATGGTGTGATTAAGATCTATCCAATACAGCAAAACAAACTGAAAACTTACTTGGTGTGGGACTCTTTTAAGTTAACCAGGCCTGACATGTGAGTATTGTCCAGGGCTGGTCCTGGCTATTGGAGCAACTGATGGCCCACTCAGAAAGGGGTGTTTCAATACCCTCAATGCTATATTTTCAGGGCTACAAGTGATGGAGCGGAAAAATAGTTCCTTTGAGTCTCGTAGCACTACCACAAATCACCCAGTGACTCGTAGGCTGTTTGAGATAATGTCCAACAAGAAGACAAATTTGTGTGTGGCTGCAGATGTTAACACAACAGAGGAATTAATTTCCTTAGCAGCTAAGGTATAGTTATAAGTTTAGTATACTTAAATTAGAATACTAAAATACCCTGTATTAAGCGAGACTTAGAGTTCCCATTTCTGATACACAAGTTGCAGGATGACTTTCTTGGTACCTTATCAACTATGTATACACAATATCTCATAAATTTTTAAAGTACAACGGTTCACAATACAGTATACAGTACAATAATTGAAAAGTGGAACACACATTTTGATAGCATGAATGATGCTGGGAGGAAAGGGGAAGGGAAGTATCAGGTGAAAGTGCCAAGCCATTACGATTATATAGCACTTGGAAGGAGGGAAGATAAGGATTAGGGATGGGACGGGGGAGGGGAATGGAGCCCAACCACTTGGACAGTCAGGGATTGAACACCGACCTGCAGGAAGCGATCAACAAAATACTATACAGTACTGTATAATGTTTTTGTTGAATAGGGTTCAAAGAAGACAAAATTTAAATTTGTAATGAAAACAGCAAGACAAAACAAAGAAAATGCAGATGCTGTAAAATTAACACTTTCGCGCGCGCGGCACTCAGGGAAAAAAAAACTGATTGTGCGCGCGGCGTTCTGGGCGCTCAAGTGTAAAGACAAAAAAGTGTATAAACTTTTCACGCTCCTAACATCAATTCTCAAGCTACGTATTTCATTTTGGTATCAATGTATTGGCAATAAAATTCTCTACAAGATCATATGCATAAAATGTCACCAAAGCATTTGCTATCCCACCACGAAATAAATAAACACGAAGATGACTCGCCGTGACACCCAAACAGGAAGTAAATGTTCATACTCTTTCGTTTGTTGCCAGCTCCACAGTGATCCTACAGCATTGATTTTGATATCACTGAACTCGCAATAAAATTCCCCACCCAGACATATGCCTATCAATGTATAATTATGATACGGGGTGACCCGCACGAGTGTGGGAAGTGGCCGAAGCGTTAGCCATGATTTCAGCAGCGATGACACTGCTGTGATGCAGCGCTTTGAAAGTTTATACTTATTTCACTGTCCTGACATTATTTCTGGAGCTACGTATTTCATTTTTATAGCATTGTGTTCGCAATAGAAAGTTCTATAAGAACATGGGTAGAATTGGTCAACAGAGCGTCAAATAAATTTGCGGCAAATAAAATCTTACGCGTGTTTGTACCCGTGAACGTAAAAAGTTTTTACTTTGTTCATGTTTTTCAAGTTTATACTCGTTTCACACCGTTTTTTTTTGTATAGTGTTCGGAATAAAATTCCCTACACAGACATATGCCTATCAAGTACAATTCTTGGGAATTCACAGCTGTAGAGACGGCCAAACACACACAACCGGAACCCGCTCTGGATACTCCAACTCACACCCGCAACACCCACAAAAAAAGTTTCTGGTGTTTCGTGTATACTTTAGTTTTCGTGCTACAGTTGTCATTTAGGTATCAAAATATTCCTAAGAAAATCGACTACAATACTACAACAACCTAGGACAATTATGTGTACTTACCAAAGGAAAGACGATTGTAGAAAAATAAGTTGAGCATTTTCTCTCCACTCCACCTCCTTCAGGTACCAATTCCTGAAGTTGCTCAACAGATGTTCGTAGGTGGAGTGAAGCTGGTGCGGGTGGTTACTTCTTGTCCACATAATACACCCTTTTCTTGTGATAACTGGTGTAACACGGTATGACACAAAGTGGAACATCGCATGTCTTGCATGCTATACCAGTTTCCTTCCTAATACCCGACTTTGAACACACTTGACACCTGCGACGTTCGGGAGTTTTACAAGTTCATGCTTCAATTTGTAGTTCAGGCGAGTCTCTGATAAAACAACACGTCCCTGTTGTCTCTGTGTTGGTTGTACACTACAGTCTGAATCGTCGCTCTCACCATTGTCTTCAAACAACAGTGTAGCAGATGAAATATCTTCATCAGATTCATGGTTGGCTTCAGCACGAGGTGTAGACGTGAAGAGAGGGCGCCTCACACCCGACGGGCCAGGTGTTGACGGGTTAGCAGCAGGATACACAGGACCAGTGTCATCATTTATGTCTGGAGCATGAACTAAATGAGGAGATGGTGTTGTTGTTGCAGGCCACTCTTCCTTGTCAAATTTCAATAAAGCCCAAATAGCAACCTCATGAAACTGGAGCAGAGTTAGTTTCTTTCGGTCATCTGTGTTGGCCTTGTACAATGCATAAGCGTTTTGCAAAGCCATTTGCAGGAAATAAAAGGTTTTCTTTGTCCACTTGTGACATTTCCTGGCGAAATGGTAATACTTTACCATTTGATCAAAGTGGTCAACACCCTTCATGAACTTATTGTAGTCAATAATTGCCTTTGGTTTGTTCACCACAACCTGCTGTAGTCCTGTTGTTCCATCTGGCCTACGAACTCGTTTGCGTTTTTGAACTCTATTTGTGTCTGCATTGTGGAGGTTGGTAATCATAGAGACAACTCGCTTGTCTTTCCACAGCAGAATGAAGGTGTTGTCCTTGCGGCGGTAGACTGTGGTATCCACATCAATCTTAGTCTTCGCTATATGTTGCAGGTCTTTTGGGGCGCCACATATCATCGATCATCGAACAATGGTGGAATATTGTCCTCAAGCCACACAACACTGGCCCCAGGCTGGCGAGTACGTACTGGACGTGTACGCTTGCGAGGAGGCTGGGGTGCCTCATCTACCTCACTCGGTTCATCCTCACCTGATAATTCATAGCTTGAATCACTCCCACTATCAACAAATGGGGTTATTTTCAAACCACGAGTAGGAGGTCGTTTCCTTAGCTGGATTTTAGGCATGCACGCACCACGTGTGCGCCTTGTGGTGAGAGGCGGCAGTGCTGGTGCCCCCTACCTTACCTTGAGGATACCTTGAGGTGCTTCCGGGGCTTATCGTCCCCGCGGCCGGTCATCGACCAGGCCTCCTGGTTGCTGGACTGATCAACCAGGCTGTTGGACGCGGCTGCTCACAGCCTGACGTATGAGTCACAGCCTGGTTGATCAGGTATCCTTGGAGGTGCTTATCCAGTTCTCTCTTGAACACTGTGAGGGGCAGTGTTCTCCAGTTCTCTCTTGAACACTTCCCCTCCTCCTACTCCTCCTTTGTTAGGCCTTCAGAGTCCTCCTCCGTCGATTCAGCCCCATGGGCTCCAGGCCCCCAAATTCACATTCTTCTTCTAAATCCTCACCTTCTGCCTCACTTCCATCCAAATCCACTTGATCAAAGGCATCCAAGAGATTGGGAATCTTGGTGGGAGTGAGCCTCAATCCAGAGAACCTCCTATAGATGTCGGTAATCTTGTCTTTTCCAGATGAATCAGAGGCTCCTGTAGCCGAAACACCACTTGGGCCTGGTGCTGGATCCATTATTGATGAATGTAGTTGGTTACAAACACACAGAAACGGGTAAAAAATCCTTGAAACCATGCGAGTTTGGCGCGCAAGGGGAGAGAGATGCGATCGCTCCACGTGACAACAAAATGGGCCTGTCACGTGACCCAGTAGGCCGACGTGACATTCGGCCTACCCGAAAGAACGGGAATTTCATGGCGCACAGTTTGAAACAAACCCCAAGTAAATCGGATTTAAGCTGGATTTTTTACAATTATTTTAATACGGACCGTAAATGTACGACGCGACCGCACAACCGATAGAAATATAGCTGTCGTATATGTACGGGGTGGGCGCGCGAAAGTGTTAATGAGAAATATGAAAACTGAGGAGGATTGCAGTGCTTGCAGTGCAGAATTACAGAACTCGGAAAGAGAAGTCTTGGCAGGAGATATATATTTTATTTCTAACACTAATACCAGAGGCATACTTAAAGCAGGATAACATCAGCATATGGGGAAGCTAAAAGCATATGAACAGTATTTAAAAATCTAAACATAGACTTTTTCAAGGCCACCTAGACCAGTACAGTATTAGAATAAGCAGCAGTTGCATAGAATCCACAGCTTGAGATGCACAAAATAAAACTTGGAAAGTATATAAATTTTCAATAGAACCAGCACCTGAATTAAGAGGAGACTATGAGGACAGGTTAAGGAATAACAGTTTTGCAAGACTAGACGAGAAGAGGAGCAGGTAGAATGTACTGTAACCGTGTACAAAATTCGGAAGGAAATTGACAAGATGGACAAGGACTGCCTCTTTAAATTGGGAGAAAATACAACTAGAGGATATTAGTGGAAGCAGGAAATGTAAAAAGTGTCAAACATTTACTAAAATACTTGTATCCTGTATGGGTTGTCAACAAATTGAATGTATTAAAAGTTGTTGCAGCAACCTTCATGCGCAACTCTAAAGAGCAGACACATGTGTAAAGAAAATTAAAAAAACAGACCAAATACAAAAGGGTAGTAAGCAGGTACCTTGCTGGTACCGGCAGCACTCCCTGCTGTCACTAGTTAGTAAGTGCTGGTTGATAAGTAACACCATCTTCACCTTCCTCTACAGTGGCATCCACCATTTTCACCTTACTCGACAGCGGCATCCACCATTTTCACCTTACTCGACAGTGGCATCCACCATCTTCACCTTCCTCTACAGTGGCATCCACCATTTTCACCTTACTCTACAGTGGCATCCACCACCTTCACCTTCCTCTACAGTGGCATCCACCATCTTCACCTTCCTCTACAGTGGCATCCACCATTTTCACCTTCCTCTACAGTGGCATCCACCATTTTCACCCTCCTGTACAGTGGCATCCACCACCTTCACCTTCCTCTACAATTTAGTTATAGAAATGTTAATATAATTTTGCATTATGACAAGCACACTGCATTCAGTTATTCTCTTACAAAGAAATACAGCACATTCCCTTGTACAGATCATCCAAGCTTGCATATGATACTATCTCTCTTAAGTATTTGAAAATGCTTAATTTATTTTCTTTCGCCATTTCTTACATATCGACGAATATTTTTTCTTCTTCGGCACAGTATTTCAATTGTTTGTTAAAAAATTTTGTGATTAATTTTTTAAGTTTAAGGTGTTATTTCTTCAGGTTGGGCCACATATATGCCTTTTGAAGACTCATATAAATATCTTGACGGACTTCAGCCACGACACCATTGACAAATTGAGGAACCTTGCTGCTAAGCATAACTTTTTACTCTTTGAGGACAGGTGTGTGTAATTGATAAGTAAAAATATTTTTCATAAAAAAGAATGTATAGTCCTTGTTTCCCCTCCCCACTGTGGGTGTCATGTGGAAGGTTGGTTACCATTTACACCGGGATATTTCCATACTTTCAACAGATCTACTTTTGGCATTTTAGAGGATATTCGTACCTTTATTAGGCATTCTGTGGTAATCTAAGGGCTCCCAAGGGGAGCTGGTAAAAGATTTACAGATATCCTTGAATGGATAATAGTGCTCCAGTGTCGTACTATACTAGTCTGTATGACCCTTTGGGGACATTTTAAAAATACCATGGTGCCAGCACTGCCAGTTATACCCAACATGATTTGCTTCCCATAGATACTGGCATTTTAGCTTACTTGTATACAAAATGGTGCAGTGAATTATTTTATTACAGGTTTTGGTGATTAATTAGTGCAATTTTGCAAAGCCATACAGGAGGCATAGAATTTTGGACATATCTTACAGCTTGCAAAGAAGTTGAAGTTTACTTTGGGAATTTGCCGTGATTTCTAAGTTACAGGGTGAACAGTTAATCTTCAAGAAATATAACTATATAGCCATTATGTATAACATAGTACTGTACTAGGAGAAGGTGGTGATAGTGACTATTGTGTTATAACATGGTACTAGGGGGAAAGATGGTGATAATGAGAAATGGTGTTAATGAGTTATATACAGTATTTAGATAATACAGTACTGGGGGAGTACAAAGTGGGGGGGTACTATGGTGAGGAATTGGGTATTTCTTTGTTTTATTTTTTAATAAAGTATAGGCCAAGCTTTTTTTATATAAGGGTTCTTTGTGGTCTTGTATTCATGTGGCATGTTTGAATATATTTACCTGGACTACATCAGTAATTTTTGTCAAATTACTAATTGCATCAGCTAATAGGTTAATACTTATTGTTTACAATTTAACCTAATAATTTGGTAATGCAGTATGGAAAATACTGTAGATGTGTTGACCTTTCAGGAAATTAATGATTTTGTATAATATGAATATCCAGTGCATGTAACTGCAGCAGAGGCATTTGTATCCGGTAGACACACTAGTGATCTGTTCATCATCAGGTGTATCCCATGGAAGGGAGACTGGAAAAAAAAAGTAATTCTTGCAGTATAAGAGTACAATATGCCACTCTTGGTGAACTCGGAGACTAAAGTCAAGAGTTATTTGCTGGGCTTGTATATGCAGTTGAGAATACAGTTGATTGGTAGATTTTGGGTATTCTTAAACTTGAATTTTGATTGACAATTTTTGATACTTGTGTTGTAGATATTTTGTCATTATAGTACTGTTATAAAGATATTTAAAGCTTTAATGCATTTTTATTTTAACTGTTAATAAGTAAATTCAAGGTACTCATTTACTAACTCGTACTGTGTTCATTATTTAGTACAGTAATACATTCTAATCTTGCAGTAAATTTGGAGACGTTGGCAGTACAGTAGCCAAGCAGTATGGTGGTGGCCTTTACAAGATTGTAGACTGGGCAGATCTGGTGACAGCCCATGGCATTCCGGGTGATGGAGTTGTTAAAGGTAATTTATTAAACAGTAAAAACCATTTTGAAAGAAGTCACATATTTTAGAGCAATGAAATTGGGTTGCTTCCGAATGTAACCATCTGCTGTGTCATAAGACAAGGATCATGTACAGTCAAGACAATATTCTGGCACCAGATCCATAGGAAACTTTTCAGATGTCATTTGAGAGTTATTTAAGTTACTGGGGCACTTGCAAAACATTCAACCCAGCCCAGAATGACTTGACAGAAGGTGCATTCATGAGCATTCAAAGTCCTTCTGAACTCTCTCTTGGCACCACAGTGACTGTCAGACAAGTGCTGCTCATGCTGACCATGTCTATGTTGACCTATTTTGCTGTGTGCAGGTTGATTTAGGTAGGTTAAGTTTGTCCCATTCATGTCCTGGAGCCATGTGCTTTGTGACTAGTTCCACTCCATGGTAGGGGTTTCTGGCATACTACAGTATCTGCATATTTATGGTTCATGCCTTGTTTAAAAGTCTATACCTGCTTTACTGGAATGTGATGACTGGTGACTAACTTAATTTTCTTACTAAATGGGGGTTAGCAGTACAGTACTGGTACTGTAATCTACTGGGTGAGGATATCTCTACATCGCAAGCGAGTCCTCCATCTCAATTTTCTAGTTTGTTTGTCAACTAAAAATCCACAGAGAAATCACATTATCATATATCAATGAGAAAATCAACAGGAGCCATGATGAGGATTTGAACTTATGAGCTGGGTATTTCCAGACACATGCTCCAGATGACTATGCCACAATATGCAATTATTTTAACTTGGTGTAATCGTCTAGATCATGTGTCTGGAAATACCCAACGCATAGGTTCAGATCCTTATCACGGCTTCTGTGGATTTTCTTGGCTAAAAATGTTTGCAAACAAATTAAATTGCTGAAAAATATGGTTTTTAATGATTATGAAAAGCATCTCCAAGCAGAATCATCGGTTGCTTCCAGTCCTTCATGTCATCCGTTGTTTGTTTTTTCTGCAGACACTGTTTGCACCAGGAACTATGAAGGATGGTCTGGCTCTGGAAACCCTGGGTTGAGTTTCCCAACCCAGGGTTTTTACAATAGTACTATTGTACTATTTTTGTTATTTTATTTATTTATAAAAAAGGTACATTGGGTTGTGAGAGTACATAACATTGGTGTTTGAGTATTACAATCTTGCACAGCCACTAACATGGCTGCATAGTGTTAACAACAACATGGCTGCTGTTTCATGCAGCCACTAACATGGCTGCATGAAACACTATGCATGGCTCCAGCCATGCATAGTGTTTCTGGTTTTCTGTCCTTGTCAAGGACAGGTCAGGGCCTGCCCTTGACAGGTCCTGTTCTTTACCTGAGGGCCACTAGGATTAGTGGCCCTCAGGTAAATCGGGTATGTATAAAGCAAAGGTTGGACAATTTTTTTAGTTCATTAGGGAGTGAGTTCCATAAACTGGGTCCTCTTATTTGCATTGAGTGTTTGCACAGATTTAGTCTGACTCTGGGGATATCAAAGATATTTTTTCTGATGTGGTGCTCATGGGTTCTATTACATCTGTCAAGGAAGAGTTTAAGATCAGGATTAGCATTTAGAACAAGGTTTTGTACATGTAAATAGCACAAAAGAATGTGTGGAGTGAGTGTATGTTTACCATGTATAGGGATTTAAAGAGGGGTTAGGGGTTGTGTGTTGTCTGAAGACATTTATAGTTTTGATAGCAGATTTTTGCTAGGTGATGATGGGCTTGATGTAATTTGTGGTGGTTATATTCCATGCTCAGATACCGTATGTTAGATAGGGATAGGTTAGCGAGTAGTACAGTATATATGAAAGAAGAGCAGAGTGTTGAGCATAATATCTAATTTTTGAAAATATGAAGTTTTTAGATTTTTTGTTGGTTATGTGGATGCTAAAGTTTACCATTTCTTGTGATAGTCAATGGGGCTGGCCAGGCAGGCAAATAAAAATAGTCCTCCTTTGGCTCTCATTTGTGATGTCAAGTGAAGGTTTGAAACAGTTGTGATTAATTATAGTATGCATGTACCTTGTCATTCTGGGCAGGCTTGACTATTTCTCTAATGCTGCCTTAGCACCTCTAATGACCCTGCAAGGACACTAAGGTTCCCTGTGGTGCTGGTACCAGAATGTTACCCTTCCTAGTTGTATATGAGCCTGGTTCTTTGGAATAGCAAATGCTTCCTACTGAAACAAATTTAATGATTTTGCTCAGAAATGTACTTTTAATATTCAGTGTTATTTTTGGTATATGTGGTGCTATGTAATATTCCTGCTTATTGCCTTCTTCTGATAATTACTTATTTTAGGTGTGTGTGTAATTACTGTGTTTGGCAATTGGCAGGCCTCATGTCTGCTATTGATGGGCGCACCCGAGGCTGTGTCTTAGTCGCACAGATGAGTTCTTCAGGAGCCCTCAACTCTGAAGACAATGTTAAAAGTGAGTCTTAAATTTCTATTATTTGTGTATATATATTCTTTAAAAAATCAGGCAAGTATATTTTTCATTATTTTAACTCTTTAATGTTACACAACCTGTTAAATGATATCCATACATTCATCAAGCATAATGGAGAACCAGCAGGAATGGAGGGTTTTCTACTGATCCTTCAGGAAAATAATTGAGGGAATAATAGTGAACAAAATGATGGAATGTGTTGCCTTGAAATGTACAAAAGCCATGGGAAAGTTCATAATACTAGACAAAAGTTATTAAAAACAAATTAACCAATGGTTGCTTTTATTTTATTTTTAGGTAGTATGTCATAAGCCAGAGCCTTATGAATATGCTTGACAGTTTTACCATAAAAATTAGTGATAGTTTTAATGTGTTTAATAAGAGTTGCTTGTATTTTTTAATAAATTTCACAGGGTTTGAATACGTGTCCTCTTGTTCACGATGTTGTGGACTTTTGTTATTCTTCCTAAACAATTTGGTAGATTCTTGGCACAATTTTGTATGTGATCGTGTTCTCTTATATCTTCTAGTTTGGCATATTTAATACATTCAGCTGCTGCATAGTACTTATTTGGTATGAGGTTACTTTTGAGTAGGGTTAACCAAGGACCTCAAGATATGATACGACTTCTGACTGGTTACTTGTTGCTCAAGACTACGCAATACACATTTCATTCAATAAATGTATGGTTCACATTTATTGTAAATGTAATTGAGGACTAATACTAATATCTGAGCATAGCTTACTTGGTTACTTAAGCAATATCCCATTTCCCAAGCAACATTGCAAACTATTTTCCTGCAACAGCACATAATTTTCTCAAGATGGCCCAGCAGGCCATTACAGGATGAAGTAAAAGTGCAGCACTCAGTCCTGCCTTGATTGACTCAAAAGTTAGTCTTCTACATTCAAAAACCATACTGCTGGCAGTGATGTAAATTCATATCAATGTTAGGAAGATGGTGGCGGTGTGAATGGGGCCGAGTTTGTCAATTGCACTTTTTGCTCTGTTGGTGCACTACCTTAGTGAGGTCAACTGGTTCTGGCATTTTTTCATCCATCAAAGGCATGGGTTTCTGATGGGAAACCCATGCCTCAGAACCCACTCAAGGTATCCTACTCCAAGCCCAGCCTGGGACCAGGCTTGACTTGTAATAACTTGGATGAAGAGGTTGTTCCAAGCAACAGCCTGGCACTTCCTGCAGGAACTTGTCTACTTGTTTCTTGAACACATCCTCTTATGTTGGGAGGATGTTGAATAGCCATGGAACGCAGATGTTCATAATGTTCTCAGATTGTGCCTATAGCACCTCCACTTTTCACGTCCATATCGTTCACTGCAGTGTTATTTTGATGTGTAAATTTGGGACCTGGCCTTCCAGTTATCTTCCATGTATATCGTGATACCCTTTCATCTAAATTGATATTTAGCGCCCTATGATTATTTCGCACTTTGATGGTGCTACATAGCCTTCCCGGTTTGGTGCCTTTTGACAATTACCTTACCTTTCATCTAAATACATGGAGGCTTCCAATAAGTCAGGTGCTTTATCGTCACTTTGGCTCACTGACACCTAAGGTTTCCATGTACTCGGGAGCCTCTAGTCTCATTTTCAATCCTGGCCTACCATAA
>WNGS01000543.1:6491113-6511741 GCA_020271785.1 Procambarus virginalis | reverse complement strand
TAGTGAAGGTGGACAGCTTCCCGGCCAGCTCCTTGATGGATGTCTCACCTGCCGGTACCAGGCCACACATAACATATGGATTCTTATGTAACATCAACGCGCACGCTGTCTGTCTGTCTGTCGTCTGTCTGTCTGTCTGCCTGCTGCCTGCTGCCTGCCTGCCTGCCTGCCTGCCTGTATGTCTGTTCGTCTCTCTCTCTCTCTCTCTCTCTCTCTCTCTCTCTCTCTCTCTCTCTCTCTCTCTCTCTCTCTCTCTCTCTCTCTCTCTCTCTCTCTCTCAATGAAAACAGCTTTGAGTAATTATATCGCCAATAATAATAAAAACTGTGGGTGAGCGGGGCATCACACGGCCCCTACTTGTAGTTCTTTTGGCTGGTCGGGACAGGTACATTAATGAGCCTGTGTGCTCTCCTCCGGCCTCATCCCTGACCGGGTTTATTCTCTCCGCGTTCTCTCACACATCTAATCCTGGCTGAAGGCCAATTATACCGCGAAGGCAGTCCCCCGTGACGGCTGCTATGGTCCTAAATAATAATACTGTATACAGCTATTGAAAGACGGTTCTTCACTGTTTCAGAAATAAACAGATCAATAAACGTTTGCACATGTATTGAATTTCAGCCTGAAAATAGAATAACTAATTACAAGTGTGCACAAACAGAGGTTGGTAATAAAGACCAAGATTACTACACTATGGAGGTTCTGAATGTATTTATAATTCCAAACAATATCCAACACTATTACATATCCAGATCGCATTAGCCATTTATATAACAGTGCCAACATCGAGTGCACACTGGACAGCGTGAGAGTTCCTTCGTTATATAAGATACAGCAAACACCGCACATTTTCATTCGCTCTTAAAGCATGTATAATAATCCTAGTTGTATAATGAACAGTAATGCATGATGTTACGTCTCTAATATCAGAGAAACGCCCAATAATAGCAATGTTACGTTTCAAAGCACGAGTGGAAGTACCTGGTCAAAACTAGGTTGGTATGCGAGGTCGAGGTCCATACCAGGCGGGTTGGGGTGCTCCTGCTGAATGTGCTTCAGCTCTGCCACACCAGTCTTAAGGTCCGCCACATTGGTCTTAAGATCCATCACACTGGTCTTAAGGTCCTCCACATTGGTCTTAAGGTCCACCACACTAGAGGTGATGGTCTCAGCCACTTGGGTGAAGTGCTCCTCCAGATTCTTCACTGCCGGCTCTACCCTGCACACCCATAAACCATTAAACCAGCACCTCACTCACAACATGTAAATTACTCTGTACATAGACTATTGTGAGCCACTTCTTGAACCAATTGTGCTATAAAAGATCACTGATATATCTTTTATAGATATTAATACACATTAACTGTTAGTTTAGTTCATTTATTATGCATCCCATGCCCATCTTGTGGGTGGTAGTGGAAAGGGTTACAGAGGCACATAATGGGCTCACGGAATGAACCCCACAATTCATTTAGCAAAACAAGTTACAATCTTAATGAGTTAGTTACAAAATTCAGTATATGTCGTTACATCATAAATGGGTTCGAGATTGACCACAAGTACAGTTTCTAAATTAAGCAACTGACATATGTGGAGAACTAGTGTCACAATGTGTATCTAGCTCCACAAGATTGTTACTTCCTTAACTAAATGAACTTAGGGGTTCAGTTCCTGAGACCATTATGTGGTTCTAGTCTTTTCCACTGCTGCCCACGGGATGGGTATGGGGTGCACTGCCGCCCACAGGATGGGTATGGGGTGCATTGTGGCCCACAGGATGGGTATGGGGTGCACTGCCGCCCACAGGATGGGTATGGGGTGCATTGTGGCCCACAGGATGGGTATGGGGTGCACTGCCGCCCACAGGATGGGGATGGGGTGCACTGCAGCCCACAGGATGGGATGGGGTGCACTCCCGCCCACAGGATGGGTATGGGGTGCACTGCCGCCCACAGGATGGGGATGGGGTGCACTGCAGCCCACAGGATGGGGATGGGGTGTACTGCCGCCCACAGGATGGGTATGGGGTGTACTGCCGCCCACAGGATGGGTATGGGGTGCACTGCCGCCCACAGGATGGGGATGGGGTGCACTGCCGCCCACAGGATGGGTATGGGGTGCACTGCCGTCCACAGGATGGGGATGGGGTGCACTCCCGCCCACAGGATGGGTATGGGGTGCACTGCCGTCCACAGGATGGGGATGGGGTGCACTGCCGCCCACAGGATGGGTATGGGGTGCACTGCCGTCCACGGGATGAGTGTGAGGTGCACTGCCGCCCACAGGATGGGGATGGGGTGCACTCCCGCCCACAGGATGGGTATGGGGTGCACTGCCGTCCACAGGATGGGGATGGGGTGCACTGCCGCCCACAGGATGGGTATGGGGTGCACTGCCGTCCACGGGATGAGTGTGAGGTGCACTGCCGCCCACAGGATGGGTATGGGATGCACTGCCGCCTACAGGATGGGTATGGGGTGCACTGCCGCCCACAGGATGGGTATGGGTGCACTGCCGCCCACAGGATGGGTATGGGGTGCACTGCCGCCCACAGGATGGGGATGGGGTGCACTCCCGCCCACAGGATGGGTATGGGGTGTACTGCCGCCCACAGGATGGGGATGGGGTGCACTGCCGCCCACAGGATGGGTATGGGGTGCACTGCCGTCCACGGGATGAGTGTGAGGTGCACTGCCGCCCACAGGATGGGTATGGGATGCACTGCCGCCTACAGGATGGGTATGGGGTGCACTGCCGCCCACAGGATGGGTATGGGGTGCACTGCCGCCCACAGGATGGGTATGGGGTGCACTGTCGCCCACAGGATGGGTATGGGGTGCACTGCCGCCCACAGGATGGGTATGGGGTGCATTGCGGCCCAAGGATGGGTATGGGGTGCACTGCTGCCCACAAGATGGGTATGGGGTGCACTGCCGCCCACAGGATGGGTATGGGGTGCATTGCGGCCCAAGGATGGGTATGGGGTGCATTGCGGCCCAAGGATGGGTATGGGGTGCATTGCGGCCCAAGGATGGGTATGGGGTGCATTGCGGCCCAAGGATGGATATGGGGTGCATTGCGGCCCAAGGATGGGTATGGGGTGCATTGCGGCCCACAGGATGGGATGGGGTGCACTGCCGCCCACAGGATGGGTATGGGGGTGCACTGCCGCCCACAGGATGGGTATGGGGTACATTGCGGCCCACAGGATGGGTATGGGGTGCACTGCCCCCCACAGGATGGGTATGGGGTGCACTGCCGCCCACAGGATGGGTATGGGGTGCACTGCCGCCCACGGGATGGGTATGGGGTGCACTGCCGCCCACAGGATGGGTATGGGGTGCACTGCCGCCCACAGGATGGGTATGGGGTGCACTGCCGCCCACAGGATGGGTATGGGGTGCACTGCCGCCCACAGGATGCGTATGGGGTGCACTGCCGCCCACAGGATGGGTATGGGGTGCACTGCCGCCCACAGGATGGGTATGGGGTGCACTGCCGCCCACAGGATGAGTATGGGGTGCACTGCCGCCCACAGGATGGGTATGGGGTGCACTGCCGCCCACAGAATGGGTATGGGGTGCACTGCCGCCCACAGTATGGGTATGGGGTGCACTGCCGCCCACAGGATGGGTATGGGGTGCACTGCCGCCCACAGGATGGGTATGGGGTGCACTGCCGCCCACAGGATGGGTATGGGGTGCACTGCCGCCCACAGGATGGGTATGGGGTGCACTGCCGCCCACAGGATGGGTATGGGGTGCACTGCCGCCCACAGGATGGGTATGGGGTGCACTGCCGCCCACAGGATGGGTATGGGGTGCACTGCCGCCCACAGGATGGGTATGGGGTGCACTGCCGCCCACAGGATGGGTATGGGGTGCACTGCCGCCCACGGGATGGGCGGGTGAATGGTGAAGTTGAATGTCTTAGGTATATAAATTGGGGGAGTGGATAGCACTAGATAAAGTGCGAGTTTAAATCATTAGTTAGGAGACTATGAAAGTGAAATTAGGTACTTTTTGGTTATATTTTTGAATAAGGTAAAAGCTGGACAGCTTTTCAATTCGTTAGGGAGTGAGTTCTATAGACAAGGTCCCTTTATTTGCATAGAGTGTTTACACAGATTTAGTTTGACTTTGGGAATATCAAAAACATATTTTTTTCTGGTGTGGTGATTATGGGTTCTCTTACATCTGTCCAGAAAAAGTTTCAGTGCAGGGTTTGCATTTAAGAACAGGGTTTTGTAAATGTAAATGGCACAGGAGAATGTGTGGAGTGAGGTTATGTTTAGCATGTTTAGGGACTTAAATAGAGGGGCTGAGTGTTATCTGAAAGCGGAGTTTGCTATTGTCCTGATAGCAGAATTTTGCTGGGTGATGATGGGCTTGAGGTAGTTTGCAGAGGTTGAACCCCATGCATAGATACAATATGTAAGATAGGGATAGATTAGCGTGTAGTATATTGAGAGGAGAGCAGTGTGTGGAACTTAATATCTGATTTTACAGAGTACATCAACCGTTTTTTAGACTTTCTTGGTTATGTGTTGTATGTGGGTGCTGAAGTTGAGTCTTGTCTAAGTATAGGCCAAGGAACTTTCCATAATTTTTATTGCTGATGTTAACATTGTCTATCTGAAGCTGAATTGCATCAGTTGATTTGCTTCCAAATTAGATGTAGTAGGTCTTTTCTGTGTTTAATGTGAGTTTGTTGGTTGACATCCATAAGTGGATTTTTTTAAATTCATTATTTACAACATTATTTGAAGTGTGTGGGTTGGGGTCTGAGTAGATGAGGGTAGTATCGTCAGCAAATAATATAGGTTTAAGAATGTTAGAGACATTATGCAAATCATTGATGTACAGTATATTTATTTATTTATTTATTTATGCATATACAAGAAGGTACATTGGGAATGTG
Source organism: Procambarus virginalis (assembly GCA_020271785.1). NCBI lineage: Eukaryota > Metazoa > Arthropoda > Malacostraca > Decapoda > Cambaridae > Procambarus > Procambarus virginalis. The sequence continues at coordinate 6,506,821 of WNGS01000543.1, read as the reverse complement.
TGGATACATAAAATGGTAATTACAGTCTTGTAAAGCCACTAGTACGCGCAGCGTTTCGGGCAGAAATATAAGAAATGGGAGAGGTCCTAGGATGCTGCCCTGTGGCACTCCTACAGTTAATGGTAGAGTGGGTGTCTGTCACTAAGATAGGATCGAATACAGTTTAGGGCAATGCCTCGAATTCCATAATGTTGGAGTTTAGGCAAGAGGTAGTTTTGTTAACAGTATCAAAGCCCTTTCTCAGGTGAATGAAGAGTCCAATCGGGAACTCATTTTTGTCAGGAGCTGTGTAGATTATATCAAGCAGACTAATAATTGCATCATTGGTACTCTTTGTGGGAGCAGAAGCCAAACTGACAGGGACTTAGTATGTTGAATTTTACGAGGTAGGAGTAGAGCTGTTTGTAAATAATTTTTTCAAATATTTTTGATAATATGGATAGGTTTGATATTGGTCTGTAATTGTTTGTCTGCCGTATTGCCTCCTTTATGAAATGGCGTTACTCTTGCTTTTTTAAGGATATCAGGGAAGGTGTGATACTCTAGAGTTTTATTGAACAGCAGAGCTATGGGTGGTGCAAGGGAGGCACTCTTGTATACCATGGATGGTATTTCACTAATGTTCCCAGTTTGTTTTTTAGTGAGCGAGTGAATGATGGACACAACATCTGTCAGGCTGACTGGTGAAAGGAGAAGAGAGTTTGGATAGCTGCCTGTAAGATATGTGGTAACATGTGTCTGAGTCTGTGGGATTTTTCTGGCAAGGTTAGCACTTACTGATGAAAAGAAGCTATTCAATTCAGTTGCCGTTTCCAAATCTGTTGCAGGTGTATAACCATCCTTGGAGAGTTTTATCTGGTTATGTGAGTGTTGTTTAGATCCTAGGATGTTAGAGACGGCTTTCCATGTTGTCTTTTGCTTCTTTGAATCTATTCTCATAATAGGAAAGTTTCGTTCTTCTTATTATACTGGTAAGCACTGATGAGTATCTCTTAACTACTTCTTTTGTGACTAGGCCAATTCTATTTTTTTTTTCATATTCATGTTTCTTGTTGATTGCTTTGAGTATGCCACTGGTGAGCCAGGGGTTGTTTAATCTTTTGGCAGTTACTTGCTTGGTGAAGAGAGAACAGTGAGTGTTGTAGAGGCTTAAAGATGTTAGCTAATGAATTTATATCCTGTGTATTAGTGAATTCAAATTCCCAGTTTATATTGTGAAGTGCATTTGTCAGATTGCCTATTGCTGCTTTACTGTGTAACCTAAAGGTAAGTTTCTTGGTATCTGGTGGTGTTATGTCCATGTTTGCTATGAGGAAGGTAAAATAGTGGTCAGTTGTACTGTCAGTGGTTATACCACATGCAAGGGGAGTTGTTGTGTTAGTCCATAAGTGATCCAAGGTAGTAGCGGATGTTTGAATGATTCGGGTGGGCTTGATGACTGTGGGGATTAGCATACAGGAGTTCATGCTGTTTAGGAAATAGTCGATTTGAGGGCTATTTGACTCATTTGTATGGAGTCAGCCTCCCACATCACTGCCCGAAAAAGAGGTGATCATATCACCTCTTTTTCTTCTATCTTTGCCGTATTTAACGCCTCTAACCTCTCTTCGTAACCTTGTTTCCAGTTCCGGAAGCCATTTTGTAACATCCCTTTGCACCTTTTACAGTATATTGATGTGAGCGCGTGCATGCGTAACTAGTTTCCGAGGATGGAGCTTAAGCTCAAAGGTTCACCTCACATTTAGTCACTAGTGTAGGTGAGCTCTATCATACCCATTTCTAAAGCCACGTACAGAGCCAGCTTCAGCTGTTCTGCCTGGAGCTGTGTTTCCCCCTTATTCTCATGTTATTGTGTTCCCGATATCCTTATTAAAAAAAATTAACCCCAACACATAAAGTGATCTCTTCCCCCCCCCCCCCTCCTCCACACATACAGACATATACGTTTACAGCTCATATTTATGTAAATAGTGTATATTTAAGAGTTAAGACAAGAAGGCTGCACCACCTGCTCAGTTCCTGTAGGGAATCACGCATTTTCTTGAGGTGGCGTCGTAAGTCGTTGGTGATGTTAGCCCTGATGGCGGCCAAGTGCTGCTGCCCGCCGGGCTCACTGCTCCCTCCACCTTACTCACCAGGACACCCAGCTCTTCCTCACTCTGTGCAACAAATAACCCACACACACACACACACAAACTTTATAAATAACATATATACAATATTTCACTCAGGTTAGGTATCAATCACATGATGTTCTTAATTAATATTGATGAATTATCATGGGGCCAGATTCATGAAGCAGTTACGCAAACACTACGAACCTGTGCATCTTTTCTCAATCTTTGGCGGCTTTTGTTTACAATTATAAACAGTTAATGAGCTCCGGAGTACCAGGAGACTGTTTATAACAATAACAACACTTGATTGGGAAGTTTTCATACTTGTAAACTGTTTANAGAACCTGTCCAGTCCAACTTGTATTAAACAATGGACATAGGCACAAACAGCTTGTATGTAAACAGGAACATAAGAAATAATTACAATACCGTATATTTTAGCGTGTGTCTTTTGTTGTGTCTTGGGACAGAAGGCCAAATATACTAGTAGCATCAAAAATCCATACGAGCCTGAATATTATGGTATCATAGTAACATCACACACCATGTGCACACCACTTATAAAGCACAATACTTTATCTCTTATTTTTGTTAGATTAGGATAGGATGGGTTGCGTTCGGTTTGTTTAACTCCCCTGCATAGCGCATTTGTTTCATGTGACATTTGTGGTGCAGTTGTTAATGAATTATTAACATTGTTCTTGTTTTTTAAACTTATCAGGCAATGTCGAAATATTGCCAAATTCAATACTTTTAATTTCAAATAAAAAAATTAAAAACAAAAATTAAAAACATAAAATATTGCTAAATTAAAAAAAATGCACAACTTATTGAAGCAATAAGGTGGTATGCACAATGCGGTGGTTAAAAGTTGTGATGACTTAAGAGGGTTGCATACTTTTTTCAGGTCTTAGATCCTACTCAAATATGCAGGACCTCATAATTGAAAAATCTATTTGATATTCAGTACTAATTTCCTTTCTATCTCTCTTCTCCATGTGGGTTATACTAGGTTGTAAAGTGCTTGTGACAAATGTGTAATGTTTCTCTTACAATCTTGATCAGAGTTGATTAAATGTGATTTCCAAGGTAAGATAGTCGACACAAAAGTTGCTTTAAAGAATCAAATTGCACTTAAACTGATACCAGTGCACAGGATAAATTTTGTGAAAAGTTGTTGTTGTTCTTTCGCATACTTTGACCTCCACGAAGGAGTTTGGATGTGGATTGAGTAATATAGGTACTTATCATCATGTAACCTTACATCAGGTCATCTTGCAAATTGTATAACAAACTTGGAACAAAGGATTTGAGCTACTGTAAGTAACAAAAAATGGCACTAGAGTACTCGGATGTAATTATATGATAGATTATAAGGTGTAAATATATAATAGATTGTAAACAGTAACAACTGTTTAATAAGTCAAATAAGATAATGGTGGATAATAATGCATATGTGGAGTTACATCATTAACACTTTAGCGCTTTCTGGGAAGCATAAAAAAACTTACCCTGTGTGCTTTGGGCGTCTCGCGCGCTTAAGCGGTAGGAGCGAAAAGTGTATACTCTTTTTACTGTTCTGACACTAATTGTAGACCTACGTATTTAAATTTGGTATCACTGTGTTCGCAATAGAATTCTCTATAAGAACATACATATAAAATACTGCCAAACAGAAACTGTTTGAAACAGTTCAAACAGAAACAGAAGCTCTCGCCAAACTGTTTGGCGAGAGCGCCAAACAGCAACAAATGTTTCCACTCTCTTAATGATTGCGATGACCACATTTATCCTACATCATTGATTATGGTATCATTGGAACCGCAATAAAATTCTCTATACGGACATATGCATATAAATATAGAATCAATGTCGCAACCAACCCACAAGACGGTTGGAAGTGGCTGAAGTGTTACCCGCGGCGGCATATCGGCGCTATACAATTGTTATACCAAGATGAATCACTGCCATGCCGTTTTCTTTAATAAGCTCTTTGGTTATTAGAAAAAACGTAAATTTCATGGTGAACATTTTGAGACTAACTAAAATAAAATCGCATAATAAATAAAATTTATATAATTATTTAACCATTGGACGCCAGCCAGCGTCCAGAGGGCAGAATCAGGAGAAAAAGATTGGACGTTAACGATCGTCCGCTAAGCGCGAAAGTGTTAAGCTATCTTGATGATCCTTTGATGTATATAACTTTTGTAATAATTTATAAAGTAATGAAAACCAATGAAGTGCTAGTGATGATATAAAGGTACAAGCCTTAATGGTTTCCATTAAGTTCCATTGTGATGACGGAAATACCCTCTTATTTAATGGTCACAATTGTGTTCTACTTGCATGTTTTAGTTTCATTAGGAATAATTGCAAATTATTTTCCAAGAGGAAGTGGTTGCAATGTATAAGAGTTTTGTAATTTCTTTGGATATGTTATTGAATTCATCTTGTATAACTTTACCTGTAAGAGTGTGTCTGTCCAAAATTTTGTCAGATGCTTGGAGCAAGCCTCGCCCACATCTGCAGGGGGAGGGGAGGGGAGTGGTCTAGGGTATGGGATAGACATAGGCTGGTCAAAGATAGGCTAAAGTTAAATACTTTAAAAAATATTAGCATTTATAGATACCCCAGACAATTTTCATGTAGTCAAGTGTGAAATATATGATGTGAGTTCCCTAGAGTTTTTAGTGATACTGTAATAATATATTTTTCTGAGATCTATGTAGTTGTTTCAGGGGTGGCTTTTATTCAAGGTTGGTTGTCAGAATGTATGGTTTGCGATGCAAATTCTTTGCAACATTACAGTGTTGTACACTATTCTCTGTACTGTGTTACTGTTATGCTGTATTGTGTGTTAGTGGTATATTGTATTGTGTATTATACTGGTATCACTATATTCTGCACATTACAAATTCTATGGTTAAAAGTTGCAAATGTGTGATCATTATTTCTCAAAACTACCTAATCAAGTTCAAGTATGTTTATTGAGACAAGAAAGAAATACATCTCAAAGGGATAGAGTAGCTTAGGCTATTTCTACCCCCCCCCCCCCCAAACTACCTAATTTAATACAATAGTATTAATGTAGCACTTCAGATATTTAATGTCATTTTTGTTATACAAGACTTTATTACACTATAATGCCATGTCTTCCTTAAATGGATAGTTTCCAGCTCTATTTTTTTTAATTATATTGAGCTAGTGTTGAGGATGCAGATGGGTTGAGCATACCAAGGATACTTGGTATGCTCCACCCAAACATCTGACTTTGAACTTACAATTAACAATACTTGTCCATGAATCTCAAATCAGTTCTCTCATTAGTATTTCTTGTTTGGGTATATCAGACTAATTATATTTAAGAAAAATTCAGTATTGACAATGCAATTTAAAATAAAATATAGAACAAGCACATAAATGCTTTAACCCTTAACATGCTCGGGGTCTAATATCCTGCTATCCGCACAGGCGCATGTCATTTTGAAAAAAAAAATTATTTTTTCTTCCTAACCTGTTAATTTGTATTCACTGATCACGGGAAAAATAATAAAAAAATCGTAAGTGCCATATATTGCCCGCTATAGGGCGGGGAAGTCTGGCAAATTATAGGCGCTGACTCAGCATGCGTCCCAGGCGGTCTGTTGCTCGCCAGCTGTCAGGCCAGAGTTGCAACAAAGAGATAATTACCTAATTATTTCAATGTCTCTGATTGATGTTTCATAGTTTTTTTGCTGTAATATTATTCAATAGTGTGTAGTTTGATATATTTATATAATAAAATGAGTGAATCATTGCTGTACTCGAAAATATGGTGTACATATTGTTGATTCAGTCATGTTCATCAATCAGTGAACAAATCCTTTGTCGGTTATTACACTATAAGCACAGGTTATATATAAGTATCTGCATGTTTTGTTCACTATAACGAACCACTAAGTAGCTATTATGAGTCAAAAAGTAACGAGGAGTGACCGCCGTGTACCAGCCAGCCACTCCCGCCCTCCCTCCAGTCATCTGACTCGCCCACATTCTCCTCCCACAATACTGTTTTTGCTATAATTCACTATATACAGACGGTATATATTAGTATCTACATGTTTTGTTCACCATAACTGTACATCTAAGCTTGTATGGTGAGTAAAGTCACAAAGACATAGGACCTAACACAGCTGATGGCTGCCTCCCTCAAGGCAAATACACTAATATTTCTCCTCCAACAAAACTGTGTGGTGTTATTACACTATATACACACATTATAAATAAATATCTACCTGTTTTATTCACCATACTTGTACAAATAAACTGGTATGGTGCCCAAAGACTATCGTGGTAACCAGTAAACAACACCGTCGTCTGCATCGTGCAGACGACGCCACCGCCCTCACCAAAATGGCGGCTCCAAACCTTCTCTTGCTGTTTATACCCTCTATACACACGTTATATATATGTATCTACATTTGTGTTCACTATAGCGAACCACTAAGCTGGTATGCTGAGTGCAGTCAATAAAAGGTGGCCACACACAGTCAGAAAACATCGCCACCACCCTCCCTCCCACAGCATTACTCCTCCCTCCATGGCGCACAGCGCTAAATATCATCGCAATCCTGCTATTATCAGAACCCTGGTCACTTTTATCACAGTCAGGGGTCTTCTGTAATAATATCATCGCTACATAATAGCATGAACAAGTATATTATGGAATTTTTAGGCGATGCTGTGGTCACAAGCTGAACAGCAGTGCTGTGAGCTCATGCTGCGTGCGTCAGGCTTGGTAGCTTACGCGATACTGAGGCCCCTAACACCCGGGAGTTTGGCCCACGATTTTTTTTAAAATGGCGTCTGTTTACAAGAGCCCTGATGAAGGTGTGGTGAACCCCGTGTATCCGCGGGCCGTTTAAATCTTGCGTAGTGCTCCAACACTTCATATGAAGTGAAGAGCAGTCGACTGGTAAAACGCCTAGCACTTCATATGAAGTGATGCGCACTTTAAGGGTTAATCAAAGCACATAAGTTACTGATCTCACTTGGGCAATGGCCTTTTTTTCTAGCATAGAGAGAATCACACTTCAGGTAAAAACAAAAATATATGAACTAGAGCTGTCTACAGACTGCACCCAAAGATATTGTTTGCTCTCTTAATTTGCCTCTTCTGTAATAACACATGGAAAAGACCATTATTGTTACCCCCACAATAAAGCATACACCAGGATCATACCATGAAGCCATTTACTCTACATGATCTCGTCACTTCAGAGTTAATTCCTCCCATGTCAGCTACCTCGTCATTGTGGTGGGACTCGAATGCTTTGAGCCCAGCAGATTCTATTGCCAAGTTCTTTTAAAAGACATTTGCAGGACCAAAGCTGTATATACTTACCTTCTTCACCCATTCCCCTTATGGGCATTTCCTTGACGTGGCAAGGGGGCGCTTTTGTGCTCTTCTCGGGTTGGGAGGTTTCTGCTACCTTTTCTTGCTTGCTGTAGAGGCATACAAGCAAAAAATATCTACCACAAAATTCCTGAATGAATTATTGGACCACATGCCAGAGTTGCTTGTGAGGGGGCCCATTCTGCGAGTATATCTCGGTGTCCATGCTGACACAAGGGAAAAGGGGGTGTCTGCAGCACCATTGCCAATTATTCTAATCAGTTTCTTCCCTGCCGAAACATGGGAGCTCGACTAGGGATGAGGTACCCTGTTGCATTGGCTCATGCTTGCCCTCAATGACTGCCTTGGTAAGAGGTATCCCATGGCTCCAGGATTCAATTGCATCATCTCACTTTTGTCTGGAAATTTCACACACATCCACACTAGTGTGGCAGGTGATCAGGAGCACAAGTATGGCCCCTTTTAGAAGATTTTGTTTACCTTTTGCCCAAAGAGGAATTCTGCTGGTTCAACTACTGCTGATGTGTTGGGCCAGCTTTGGCACTGATCCCTGATTCCTCTCCTCAATCCTCTCCTTTTCCTTGCCACTTGTGTGGTAGTGGCTATTACTGCATCACCAAGTGTAACATTTGATCAGTTCTTTGTTCCTTATGACTTTCTTGACTGTCACAATGGCAATGTATAACCTTGTTATTGGGGGTGTGGGGAGGTTGCAGTGTCGTAATCACCCTTAGCTCTCTCTCCTTGCTTGCATACTTCCATATTCCATGTGTTTAGGCTACCTATATGGACCAAATATTTCTATCTTAATTATACTGTACTGATGAGCATGCAATTGTTGTTGATCTCCAGTGGCATATCCACCTGCTTCAATCCATTGGCTTGGATATTACTCTCATCCCAACAGTCTGGGATTCGTGGGTTTTGTTGATGACCAGTCTTGGGGATAAGCTGACCGCCTACTTCACAGGTTCACACCGGTGACATTCGGTAAAGGTTGCAACAAATATCCAGATACTTGTAAATGAAAGTATTGGTACTGTTGGTCTCCCACTCCATTTTTTCGTTGGAGGCAATGATGTTTAAAAGACATAACATTAGTATTATCCAAGTAGATACATTCACCTGCCTCTTGCTCCATGTGGTATGCGTACTAAGCTCCTTACGTATTGCTAAAATTCCTCTTGACTGTCACACCTTATAGACCTTGGCTGTCCACGTGAGAGTCAAAATGTTCTATTCAGAAATATATCCCTATAATATTTGTCATTGATGGTTTGAAACTACTGATGGTTTCATTTCATCTTTTTATCTTAAAATCTTTTCACTTAAATTATTCAAATGTCTACAACTTTGTTAAAAAAAAAATTCCTATTGTTTAGCTTTGGCATCTTTAATGCCTGTAGCATCTCCACACAGCTCTCAATTTTTAGTTCCAGATGCCATTTAATAGCATGTCTGCACTTTTTCTAGTTTATTGATGTTCCTCATGATATGGATACATCATACAACTGCTGCATATTCCAATTTCGGTCTCTCAAATGTCATGAACAGTTTCTTTAGTATTTCTTCATCCATGTATTTACATGTAATTCTGAAATTTACTATAATGTAGTTTAGTGTAGGCTCCTCTTACGACACCTCTTGTGACCTTCTGGTTACAAAACCATCCCTAAATCTCTCAGAATTCTTTAATATCTTATCACATAATTTATAGGTTGTGTATCCTGTTATTCCCACATTCTACATGTGGTTTTTATTTAAATTGAATTCTGCTATGTATTGCGCCATTCATTTTTATCTAGGTCATTTTGAAAGCTGTGGCAGTCATCTTAGTATTTTACTTTCCCGTGTAACTTGGCATCATCTGCAAACACATTTACGAACTGTAACTCAAAATCTCCTCTGGTATATTGTTTATGTAGACTGAACATTGCTAGTGAAAGAAATAACATTGTGGCACTCAACTAGGGGCATTTCTACAGTCTGATACATTACCAGTGAGCATTGCTCTTGTTTGTCTGTCCTTTGGGAAATTTATTATCAAAGTCGGTTATCTGCCTGTCACCCCCTCTATTATCTTCTAGCTTTCTTTGCCACTGTTAATTACACTTTACTCTATTTCTTTATACTGTATGTACCGAGTTCAATAAATAATTTCAGAAGTCTAGCTTTCCATATCCATCTTTTGCAATATTTCCCTTGTCTGCAGATCCATTGTTTTTCTTTCAAATAAATTAAATGTCCAACTCAAACCCAGCTTTCTGTGGGAAGCCCCCTTCGGCTCCCTGGAGTTATAGGACTGATGTGCGCTATATTAGTTTGGGGCTTCAGTCAATGGAGTTCTGCCTACCGGGGACCAGAGCTGGAACCTGGCCCCCTCAGAGAGGCACAGGGAGCAATGATCTAAGGAGACCCCCTTGTATTTGGGGGTCAGGAGTAACATAGTGTGCTTGGGGCTGCCTTCCCTAAGCGCCTGTGAATACTACTCTTGGGTTCTAGGGTTCTCTTCCGTAAGGGTACTCGAAGAGGTGAGAATAGCCGGCGCGTAGGTTCGGAGCTTGCCCCTTTCCCTCCTAAGGAGGGGAGGGCTGCACGGACAAGCAGTGTGGCGGCAGTGAATGACAATGGCTTGTTTCCTTTGTTTTCCTTTGTGGAGTTCTGTTTCTCTGTTCGGTCTTGGGTTTTTTGCAATTTCCTACCATGTGGGATTGTTTTTGAGATGTCTACCTTTTTGAGTGCCTAACCCCAGTTGATGGCAGACGAGGAATACCCCCAAATACACGGGGGTCTTCTTAGGTCATTGCTCCCTGTGCCTCTCTGATGGGGGGGGGGGCAGGTTCCAGCTCTGGTCCCTGGTAGGCAGAACTCCATTGACTGAAGCCCCATACTAATATAGCACATATCAGTTCTATACCTCCAGGGAACCTCCAGGGCTCGCCCAGAAAATGGCATTTCATTACATTCAACGCTGGTTTTTTGCAAGTACTGTACTGTACAGTATCGTTGTATCTCACCAGGATAGAACCATAAAAATCAATTGAACAAAACAAAAGGGAAATTGAAGTCTGCTGTAGAAGAGGCTTTGTTATATAAAATTATTACAAATATATGATTGAATTCCCATTTATATAGCATGTAAGTTAGACAATTACACTCCATACAAGTTACACAAGCTAATAGGCAACTGCCTAAGTGCAAGCAGCATGTGAGAAGATACCCAATAATTAAAAAGTTATGACTCCCCTCTGTGTTTAAATTTACAATACTACAGTATGACAAACTACATATCTGGTATAACAAACAAAAAAGTGTGACTTGTAAAAACTAATTTTTCTCTGGTCACATGCATTGATGTAAACTTGTAGCGAGAAGCTTAGATATGCACGTGTATAAAGCTGTGCATCTCGTACACACACAGAATCTACCAATGCATACACTGAACCCATCTAAACAAAGCTAATATCTGCACACATCCAACCCATCTGTACATCCATCCCATTTGCACACACATTTCAACTATGAAGCCATCTACTAGCACTAATAAATCAACTGAAACAAATATTAAGGATTTCCCTTAGAAAAAAAATATAACTGGCTTACATTGTAACACAAAAAAAAAGAAAAATTTTGTTTCTTAAATGGCAGGCCCTTCACCTCGCATCCTATAAAGAAGTTTTGCTTTGGCACAAAAAATTATAGTTCTGGCAAATAAATGCAGAGCTTGCCTTCTAAAATTGTTTCAAATTAAATGTCATTTTAATTCTAGCATGAAAGGGCAGAATTAAGGCAGGAGCTATGAGGACAGTAGTATAAGTAATTGGTACCTCCATAATTCAATTTCACGTATTGTCAGCTGTTGCTATAAACAATATTTGTACAGAATGATATAAATAAACTTTGAATACTGAATAAATTTATGGTGCAAAATACCTACATGTCTTCGTCATATTTATCAACTATTGTACGTTAATTTGTCAAGGTAAGGTAATTATCCAGTAAATATACACCAGTTACCATGGTAGGGTCCTAACATGTATCAGTAGTGCAGCGATACCAAACAATAGCAAAGCCAGAAAGTGCGTACAAAAATGTTATGTATCGCTGCAGGTATTCTTCTTACTTTTGAAAAATTTTAGTTTAATTCCGTGTTTGATAGGTGTGAGACAGCGACGAGTACGAATCTCATTAGTGAATCTGCTTCTTGGAGCATGCTCAACATTTAATCCCTTATTCTTTCTATTACACACACTGTCCTGCATTCCTACGTTACGACAGTCCCAAGGCCAAGAATCTGGCAACTTCCTCTTTCCTCCAGATGGTGGCCTGAAAGGGACAGCAAATGAGTGAGGATACAAATCTTGACCATTTGTTACTGGGTGGGGTGTTGTAGAAATATGTTCCAGTTGCATTACCTCACTTGCCCCACCACCTGGCCTGCTTCCCCACACTGTGCCAGCAGCAGCTCCACTACCATTCACTACTTCACAGCTCCTCACAGTGTTGCTTCTGTCTGGACCACCCACCACCATAGAGGGTGTCTTCCTTACATTTGGAGTAACTATTTCCTTCTTCATAGTTGACATACCTATATGATGGATAGGGCCAGAGGCAGAAAAGTGGTTTCCACATTTCTTCAATTTTATGTTGGTTTTGGTACTGTTCTTAAGTCCTGGAGTGCTCTCCACCCAATCATCTGTTAATTAAAAGACCACTCTTCAGATTCATGTATCTTTTAATTAGTTTAGTTCATTTATTAATGCATCCCCATATGCCCATTTTGTGAGATGTAGTAAAAAGTTGAGTCTCTTGTCTAGGAATAGGCCAAGAAACTTGCCATCATTTTTATTACTGATGTCAATGTTGTCTATCTGTAGCTGAATTACATTTGATGATTTGCTTCCAAATAAGATGTAGTAAGTCTTTTCGATGTTTAATGTTAGTTTGTTAGTCGACATCCATAAGTGGACTTTTTTTAATTCGTTATTCACAACATTATTTAGTGTATGTGGGTTGAGGTCTGAATAGATAAGAGTAGTATCATCAGCAAACAATATAGGTTTGAGAATATTAGAGACATTATGCAGATCGTTTATATATATAAGAAATAGAAGAGGTCCTAAGATACTGCCCTGTGGCACTCCAACGGTAATATACTGGTGAACAGGTTCCCCAACTGAGCTCTTATAGTACCTACATCTGAAAGATTGTATGGGGGTCTGCCTCCACCACATCACTTCTAGTATCATCTGGGGGATGTGTAAGAAGTAGCCAGTTATGAGAAGTCGCCTTACCTGTGTTGGTGGGTAGGGCAGGGAGTCCAGCAGTCTTGGTGGGTGGAATAGCAATTCCAGCGGTCTTGGTGGGTGGGGCAGGAAGTCTATCAATGACTCTGGTGAGTACCATGGGAGAGCCATCAGAGTTGCTGCTACTATCACAGTCCAACACCAAGGTGGTTTCCTGGAAGCAAAGACCTTGCTTACTATCCCTCCTATGACACTACTTCTTGGAGTTTTTACCACCTGCTGCTGCTGATCACACCAAAATTACTCATACACCACACCACTATATAAATGAATGGACAAATACCAAATTTAGAGAGGACTGTCACTAATTGATTTAGTGTGGATAGTGCACATGCTGTCTGTAAGTATGCAATGTAATGCCTGCAAGTTGAAATCTTACATGCTTACCACATGACTTCTGATGTGGAAAGAAACATTTACACTGCAACACAGGTTCTGTTCTTCCATTAACTCGCTACATAATATAATACAAACACTGATCAGCCACACAAAACAAGTACAGTACAGGATAATGCCAGCCTAACATTAAGTGGTGCACAGAACATAAAGGAAACTGTAGAAGGCCTATTGGCTCACTTGAGGCAGCTCCTATTTATATTCACCCAAACTCACAATCCAGTGGTCCCGTGTTTATTATGTTATCCGATAATTTTGTTTATATTTCAACAACCCTGTTTCTAAACCAGTATTTCCCCAGCTCTTTCCTAAACCTACACTTCTCAAATTTATATACATTGTTTTAAGTTCTATTTGTGTTGATAAATTAAGCCACTCACACAGTAACACACAAGTCATGAAGCTAACAAAGTACCTCATGTATACAGTGGAAATTTCTAGTGACTTGCATGTTAAGTTTAGTCAACCTTAAAAATCAGTTATAATCAGTGAACATCTTATACTTAACTTACAAGGAGGCAATGAAAACTGAATACATTTCTAGTGTTGTCGCTTATGAGAGTTGGACAACATACCTGGTCTGAATCTGAAGTGAGTTCAATGAGAGTATATAATTTTGGAGGTGTGAATCGTTGCGTACCAGCTTGCTGGGGCCAGGATGACACGCAACCCAGACTCTGTGACTCGTCGTCCATTGCATCATCCTCCTCCTCGGGTGACACCACCTGATGACAAGTTTACTCTTACTACAATGCTCCCGTCCTACTAAACACGCTTCCCTATAGTTTTGACCTACGTCTGAGAAAATTATAATAATGATAGGCACATATTAATTAGAATATATCGGCACACTATAATGGGACATACCTTCTCGGGGCAAATTGTTGCTATATTATTATTATTCTTGGGATGAAGAATACGATCCTTATGTGTATTCACTGATGGTCGACCTTGGGTTGCCTCTTTGAAGACAACACTGCTCGTTGGGGCTGTTGTGGAATGGGATGTTGCTACAGGGTCCTGTGGTGGGATAACACTTGGCACAGCTTTGGCTGGTACAGCAACATCTGGTCTGCAGTGTGCTTTTGCCCTAAGATGTGATGGCTGTGCAACATCTAGGTTTGTTTGTGGTGCTGCACATAATTCTGAGGGTTGTGCCATACCTGGTCGATACTGTAGTGTTTCACTGGGGTTTCGGGATGGTGAAATACCAGGATTAGAGATTGGTGTTGGCATGGGGTTTGTTGGGGGTGGAAGATGTGGTGTGGGTTTGAATGTTGTGTGTGAGTGAGGCTGGTGAATGGGAGTTAGATTGGAGGCAGGTGGAGCCATGGACACCTGTGGCGAGACTTGGGGTACTGGAGACACGTGCGCCACCGGCGATACTTGACGTCTGTGACCACACTGCAATCAATACCATCTTAAGATAAGGCTATGCCAATACAATCAAAATTTTTAAAATATTAAATAAATGTGTCATGTGGATGCGAGTCGACTAAAAGGGAACTAGCACGTGTATGAAACTCGGTGTGAAATAACAGACCTGCTAGTGAGGGAGAGGAAGTCAGAGGCTACCCAATAAAAACCTTACAAGAAGTAGGCTGAAATCCATGCTTCTGGAAATATATTTCCCAATACAGTACAATTTATTTGTAACTCAAGTCTTTGTGCAGACAAATGACAGACCTCAGCCAGAGGAAAGATGGGTCGATGGTTGGAGAAGACCCCGTGAACAGGACTGATGAGCCTAGTGTTGGTGCTGATGGCCGACGACGCCACACCTCCCACTTGACCCATCTCTTGTATTGCCTGCAACACCATCACGTGTCATCATTTACTACACACAAAGTGTTACATGTCAACACTGTGATATCATTTATACCTTTGTGCCCTCTGTAACCCCTGTAAACTGTAATGCTGCTCATAGGATGAGTATGGTATGCACAATAAACTACCACTCACAGGATGAGTATGGGGTGCACAATAAACTACCACTCACAGGATGAGTATGGGGTGCACAATAAACTACCACTCATAGGATGAGTATGGTATGCACAATAAACTACCACTCACAGGATGAGTATGGGTGCACAATAAACTACCACTCACAGGATGAGTATGGGGTGCACAATAAACTACCACTCACAGGATGAGTATGAGGTGCACAATAAACTACCACTCACAGAATGAGTATAGGGTGCACAATAAACTACCACTCGCAGGATGAGTATGAGGTTCACAATAAACTACCACTCACAGGATGAGTATGAGGTGCACAATAAACTACCACTCGCAGGATGAGTATGAGGTTCACAATAAACTACCACTCATGGGATTATAAAATTTAACAATTTACAGTACATGATACATGGGGCAAATAAGACGGTGGATGGCCAAGATAGGCCTATCTGGGACTGAGAGAGAGGACTGAGTGCTTTATCAGTTTATCACAAGAGAGAGAACCGTATAATAGTTGGTAACATGTAAATAG
>WNGS01000543.1:6442429-6483895 GCA_020271785.1 Procambarus virginalis | reverse complement strand
TACTTTGTCTTTCTCAGAATTGTTATTCATGGTTTAGGTTATTTGTGATTGGCAGAACCATCAATATATTTTAAGTTTTATCTTGTCAATAATATAACCTCAAAAATCCAAATTATATAGGAGTGAACCTTTTATTTATTGCCAGATTTGTGGGGGTTTTCTTATTGTAAATAATAGAACATGTTTTGTAATATTAATCTATGGTATGACCCAATTTCAAGTCACTCATTGTTGGCATAGTCATAACCTGAGTTTAGCAACAGGTGGCATGACACTTAACTAATATGTACAATATGTATTAAATTAGTGTTCAGGTGTACACATAATATCCAGCTTCCTTTTCTGGTAGAACCACCTTGGTATCTCCCAAACTATATGCTGGCAAGTTATCCTGCCTTCAGTTCCACACCAGGCTCTTAACGATTTACGAGTGTCTTATCAAACCAGTACCAGAATTTGGTCCACTCGGTTACTGTGGTGATCCTAAAACCTATGATAAAAAAAACAAAGGTAGAGCACACCAATAGATAGCTGCATGTACAGTATTACACTTGCAATGCTGACCTTAACTAATGTGTGTGTAAACATTTGTTACCCAGGTTTCACTACTAGTTTATCCCTTTATATCTGGCACTCCAATTATTCTCTCAACCTTTACATCATATTTTTTCTGAAAGCTGTGGATGGAATTGGCTTCAACATCCTCTTCAATGCATTCTACTTGCTGACCACTCTTACATCAGCTTCAACTGATGTCCTCTTGTCCTACCTTTTTTATTTAAATAGGCTTACTCTTTCTTCCCCCTGTTTCTTCTCTAAGGCAGTGAGGGCAAGTTCCTTCAACCTGTCCTCATAGCCGAGCTCATCTCAATTCTGGTAATAATCTAGGTTATAAACCTCTTGACTTTCTCAAGCTTCTTTTCACGCTAAATGGGTTTCATGCGGGTGCTGCATACTCAAGTAATGATCTTACATATGCAGTATGTATGGACTTGAAAACCTCCTTGTTTAAATTCTTAAATGATCTAATGTTTGACTAAATTCCCATATGGTGCTGATGTTATCCTGTTCACATGAGCCTCTGGTACTTGTGTTGGGATTATGTCTGTTCCCAAGTATTTGTCACTTCTAAGAAGTGAAAATTGTGTCCCCTCTTATGGTGTAGTTAAATACAGCTTGCCAAACTCAACGTTGTAACAACTTTGTTACAAGTTATAACAGGGGAACAGTAGGGACCATTACATTTTATGTTTGCAGGGAGATGTCCCATTTTCATTTCTTTACATCTATTTGGCAAATTCCAGCAGCCATTTATTGGCCCATTACAGTATTTGCAAATTACATGTTAAAAAATTATGCAAAATGATAAGAAAATATACATGGCCTGAGTGATTATTATCTTGAGTGTTGGAGTGGTTGGCTGAGGTGATTTATTATCTATAACTATCCTTTACTTGCTTGTTTTTTCTCTGAGCTGATACCATTGCACCTCATGGAAGCAGGAAATGGGGTTATGATATTGTATATATTTTGTCAGGTTTAGTTAGAGTGAAGGAGGAAGACATCCTGAGTGATGGGGACATCAGCCACTCCCAAACTGGGCTAGCCACAAGCCTCGACCCTTCCTCTCCTGTCGTAACTTCCCAGGTCATCCTGAATGGTTAGTACTTTCACTCTTGCTACTGATTAACCATTTGGTATTTAAGATAAGGTAATATGCAGCAATATTTTACATCAGATTTGTTATTCATAATTTAGGTTATTTGTGGTTAGCAGAACCACCAATATAATTTAAATTTTATCTTGTCAATAAATGAGACCTCAAAAATCCTAGTTAAATAGGATTTGTCAGATTTGGCGAGTTTTTTATTGTAAATATTAAAACATATTTTGTAATATTCATCTATGGTATAATTCACTCAGGTCATTCATTGTTGGAATAGTCATAACCTAATTGGTGAGTTTTTATTGTAAATATTAGAACATATTTTGTAATATTCATCTATGGTATAATTCACTCAGGTCATTCATTGTTGGAATAGTCATAACCTAATTTGGTGAGTTTTTTATTGTAAATATTAGAACATATTTTGTAATATTCATCTATGGTATAATTCACTCAGGTCATTCATTGTTGGAATAGTCATAACCTAAATTCAGCAACAGGTGGCATGACACTAACTAATACATACCATACAACATTTATTAAAGTAGGGTTCGGGTGCACCCAGTATCCTTTACTGGTAGAACCATCTTGGCATCTTCCCAAATTACATGCTGGCAAACTGTCCTGCCCCCTGTACCACACCAGGCTCTTAACGATTCACGAGTGTCTTATCAAACCAGTACCAGAATCTGGTTCACTCAGGTTTTAGGATCACCAGAGTAATGTCCTTTGAAGTGGAATGACAACATGCATGTTAGCTTTTGATTCAATAATTACAGTACTCTTCACATCTTACAGATCCCATTCTGTCAGTTTCTGGAGAGCCACTTGGCCATGAAGAGGGTTTGCAACCAGACCATGACGACTCTGAAATCACCTGCCGTGGACTTTCCCAAGATTAGCGAACTACTGAATTAATTTAATTAAGTAAATAAAACTTTCATAATGGACTTACTCTCTTATTGTCATTAATTTTGTGTACAGTCTTGTTTTAAATTTGTAAAAAGAAAAGAGCAAGTACAAGTAATTATCAAAAGAAGGCAACATGTCTGGAAAACTACTCTATTTAGCACTGTATCGGTACTCGACAGGTCATAAATATCATTCAAAGATATAATTAAGAGACCAAAGTCCTGACAGTAAGACACAGGTTACTCAACATAAATCAGTAATTGGAACCATAATGAACTCCTGCCTTGGAGACCATCAAGTACCCTTGTTTAAATCCAAAAATATAGTAAATATGATAATTTCATGTGTATGTATAATGTTCTCTAACTATAGATCTCAGCACTTTAAATTAGATTTGACATTACAATTGTATGTAAATAATACAGTAGGCTACCTAATTTATATTTTGTACTCTATTTGAATTATATGCTTAAAGTTCTTTCATCCTCAATGTGCAATTATGTTTAGTTTTGCCAACCTTTCATAATATATTTTCAAATACTTATTGTCATCTTACAGCTAAGTGACAAGCTGTACATTTAAAAATAAAATGAGATACAGTGGTACCTTGGTGTACAACTGCCCTAGAGTACAATTTATTTGGTATACGACGTCAAATTCATTGTCAAACTTGAATTGGTGCAGGATGTTTTCCTTGGAGTACAACATCTATTGATACATGTTTGGGTCGAACGAGTGCGTGGTGCTGGAGTATGGGGTGATTGTTTACCAGTGTATCCCGCCTACCCACCCAATGACTATTGCGCTTGAATTCTTTGTAAAGAATTTCATTGTGTTTGTGCTTTTTTGGTTTCTGAACAAAAGTTCTTATTATATATCATGCTATGGGTCCCAAGAAAGTCAGTAATAAAGTTCAACCTAAGAAAATAGTTGTGAGGATGACAGAGTAAAAATAAGAGATCATTTGTAAACATGAAAATGGTATGCGGGTTGTTGATGTCCCTTCCTCGTTAAGAAAATGTGTGCAGTATGGAAAGAACTGTAAAGTTTTGCTAAAAAGTGTCACGAAGATAAAGCTGTATAAACTGTTGCATTAACCTTTTTAATGACAATGTAATGTCTCGCTACATACAAGTGTTAAAACATAAGGAAAAACAAGTGTCAATATACAGGTTTTTAGCGAGACAAACAAGCAGCGAGCCACAACCAGGTTCTAGTGATATGCCTGCAAAATATAGGACAGTGTGTACCCCAGAAAAGTCCTTACTGCCTGATGTTATAATGGAAGGGGACTCCCTCTTCCAAACACTAATACCTCTCCTCCTCACCGTTTTCCATACGCCAATAAGAGTCCTCAATAAAGGCAATATATACATACTGTATTGTAGTACAAAAGGAGTGGTATTCGGAATAAAATGTATTTTTAAGTTAATATTTTTGGAGGTGTTGAATGGATTAATTCAATTTACATCATTTATGAGAAAATTTGTTTTGGTTTACGAATTTGTGTATGACACATTCTCTGGGAACAGATTAGGATCGTAAACGAAGGTACCACTGTACTGCAAACACAGCCTGCTCCAATAAGAATACTGTACTACATCATTTACCTTTACATGTTGTGGGGCATAATGTGCCCATCCCTGGTCAAGCCACCTTCCACCTTGACGAGTGTCATAAATATTCAGCAGCATATCTAAGGGCAGCTAATATATCAATATAAATATACCATAAG
Organism: Procambarus virginalis; assembly: GCA_020271785.1. NCBI lineage: Eukaryota > Metazoa > Arthropoda > Malacostraca > Decapoda > Cambaridae > Procambarus > Procambarus virginalis. The sequence goes on along the minus strand of WNGS01000543.1, from coordinate 6,479,582 downwards.
TTAGAATAAACTTAAGGTCATTATAATGAACACATAACTGATAAGTATAATAATGACAGCTACAATTAGAAAGGGATCTGTATTGTAAAGACTAGCCAAAGGCATGTTGTAACCAGACTAGCAGTCTAAAGCAAGGTTTAAGCAGTCTCATGGCTGTAGCAGAGTATCATTCTAGCATTGATGCAACTGTCCAAACTGCTAAAGTTATGTACCTCTCAAATAACAAGGCACATTTTGGGGAATTGCAGAAGAAACAGTTGTTCCAAGAACCACCTGATGTGCATCCCCTATCCTTCCTCATATGTTCCATTGTCAGGGACAGGAAAGCAGTTAGACATAATGTACCACCAGGGCATTGACTGACCTTCCCCAGGATGTGACCCATAACAGTTGCCATGTTGCCATACTCCTGGGTACCCATTCACCTGACAGTAAACGAAGAGGCATCAAGTGTAAGGAAACATGTCAAAACGTCTCTTTTTACCTGGAAATTGAACTTTGGGTACAATTGGTTGTGAGCCTCCACTCTAGATCATTATCCTACTCATCCTGCAATCTGTGCCACACTCTCCTACCACCCAGCCACTGTTTTGCTTGTCTCTTTACTTAGCCTTGTCTGGACCTCCCCTCTCCAGACACACTTACCCTATTTAGCCCATCACTGGCCCTGTTTGCCCTGCCTCCTGATCTTAACTGTGTTCTCAACCTGTCCTAAGCTACTTTATGCTCTACCCCCTCCTCCTGGCCTCAACTAGCATCTGTGCTCTAGCCAAATCTCTCTACCTTTCTGTCTCTGGCTAACTCTGGCACCTGGCCTGCTTTCCCTCCTTGCCCTCAAGTTTGTCCAGCTCTCTCCAGTTAACTCCCTGTTTCTCAAGGTGAGCCAAAATGTTTGAAAACAGGAAATAAAATAGTAATAACACTGTTATAGACCATAATAACACATCTGATTTTATTCTTCAGTTTTATCTTTCTATTGTTAGGTTCATTTAGATTATGCCAGTCAGTTTTGGGCACCATACTATAAATCAAGTGTTGAATGTAACAAAATACTCTAGTAAGGATGCAGTAGCGTACCAGTGTTTATGTGCTAACCTACCGAGAGCCAGGATGGTGGTCCAGGGCACCAAGGGGGGCACTGTACACCACCTCCCTCACAACCCACTAAAACAGTCCCCAAATATTCCCACTGGGAAGGAAAGATGGGACAGGGAGCTACCAAGGATCATCCAGAAGCTATAGGTAACATGTTGAGAGGTACCTCTTTAAATTTTGACAATGGCTAACCAACAGTAGCACTAAGGAAAGGTGGTGATAAGTTTATTTTCAAATCAGGAAGAAAACGGTAACAAAAAATGAAAAAGCAAAATGTATGGTATTGGAACATAACATGGAAAACAAGCCATACAAACACCAGTCACAACTAGTACACCCCAACAACTACAACACGCAACACCAGTACCATTACCACTACTTGACAGAAGAAATTCAAATACCTTTGAGGAAAGTAGAACAGTAACAGACCTAACAAAAAAGAAAAAAGAAAATTCAAACATGTAACTTCATTTATGATCAATATTTGAACCACTAACAAAAATAATTGAAAATCACAAACACATTTTCATTAGAATTAGTAACGTCTAGCAATACATTTACTTTATTTGGCACCTCAAGGAATGGGAGTTTCAGTGGTGCTGCATGATGTCAGTTGCTATTCAATATTTTGTGTTGAAAGTAACAGATTTCATCTCGTGGATATTACCGAAATTCGCAGCTTGTAATATATTGCACTTCATCACCAAGCTGTTCCAGCTCTTGTAAGGTCTTAAAAATTTTGCACAGAATCCATGGTTGCTTAAGATGCAGATGCTGCCCACACATACACCATGCTGGAAGAATGTTCACCAGTCATAGTGGGCATTCAAGTGGGTATTTATTTACTTATGCTCGGGTAGACTATTTAGTAATAAAATGTGTAACCACACATCTGCTCCAACTTACAGTATAAACATCTGATTGCGTTAAATGATCTTCAGATGAACCCGAGCAGTATGAAGTTTAAATAGGCGAGTACATTATTTAAGTACAGTAATGTGCTCACATTACAGTACATGCATATGTGCATGTAAGGAAAGAGGTAAATTAAACAAGATATGTAACACCATGTAAAGAAGCACTTTTTATTTAAATATGTATACATGATACATATTAATAGCAGTCCTTCAGAAGTAATAGTAACTTTTCATTTAATTCTTGTGTGGTCATGCCTTGGACGCCTCTGCTTAGAATTGTTTCTGGAAAAAAGAACTAATGGTTAAAAAAAAAACATTCAGATTTATTAAAGTTGTGTATTTCATTGTATCAATCTGATAATACCAGGTTCACTGTAATATTGCAAACACACTTCATATCTTCCTTAAACTAGGAGCTACTGTTAGTCAATTTTTTTTTATTATGAATTCAATACCAAACAAATACCAAGTTGCCCAGGCACAAAACAGTTGTCATAAATCATCAGACTGACCTCTTATTTCATCTTTTTTAGCAAGAACTAATTGCTGAAGCTTTGTGTTGCCACGTAGACGAATTATGATAGCAGCCTGGAGAAGACTTTCTCGCACATTGCCACCAATCAAGTCTGCTACAACTTGATCTACCCACACACTGTTGCTGCCACATCTGACAAGAGTCAAAATAGGGTTAAATGCTTACATTCTAGCGAGATGGTTTGGTCATGTTGAACACGTGCATAATGAGAATGGTGAAAAAACTTTATTCTAATAATTTTAAAGAGCAGGAATAGGAGCAGGCCTGTAAAAAAAAAAAAAAAAAAAAAAAAAAACTGGTAGATATTGTGAATACCGGTATGTTAAAAAGCAGGAATTACATGTGAAGAAGGCTAGGTTGCAGTCTTTTGTTGGTAGATAACATTTCAGGAGTAATGAACACCTATTGTGCCAGTCCCCATGGCACAGTGGTAAAGCACTCGCCCTGCACTTTGTCAGTGCGTTGGCCTGGGAGGATTCACTGTAGCCTCTCTTCACCCAGCAGTGAATGGGTACCTGGCTGTTAAACGATTTGGCGGGTCATATTCCGAGGAAAATTAGAATTAAGGACCTGCCCAGAACACCATGCATGCTAATGGCTTTACAAGAATGTAAGAACTTTGTGTGTGTGTGTGTATATATATATATATATACAAAAATAAAAAATAAACAAACAAAATATTAAGACATTGTAGGGTGTTATTGCAGATGTTTTGCTGAAGCTAAACAGTTTTCCTTTTTTGATGCCCAAAATCCACAAGGTGTACATCTTATGAAACCTAACATGTTAGATATAAACAGTGCACCTCAAGCTGTTTTGTTCTGCTTTCTTTTATATAACATGTTTCTTTACAGTTGCTATTTTAACAAATTCAGGCAAGGAAATTTTCTAAATTTCTCAACTAAAAGGTTAATGTGACAGCAGCCACCCATTTTCTAGTACTGGCAAATGATGTCCTGCAAAACTACAAAATAATATGCTACACCACATACTGTACAATAATTCTGTAAGCACATGTACAAGATAAATATTGATGTTTTTGTCATTCAGAGATTACCTAGAAATTTATATGACAGATAAGACATAAGAAATGTATAAATTGCTTAACCACCGTGTTGCGCCGAGTTTATTGTGAAATTCCCCGTGCGCATGAAATAAAGTGTTCCCCCAATTTTTTTTTTTTTTGTAAAATGATAAATTTCCTTCCCTGAACATGTCTATGTAAAAATAAATACCAAATTCCACTTACTTTGGCTGTGGGGACATGGACAAGGTGCGCTGTGACGTCATCAGGGCCTGGCCGCCTGTGCATGACATGCCCAGACATGGTCGCGCGGGCCATTCAAGCACCGGGTGTTGCCACAAATATATTTTCAATTATTTGTTCTGTGTATTACAAATGCGGTTTTATTTGTTTTTAATCATATATGATGCATATTTGTGTCCTTTACAATATGTATACAGTAGAACGTTCATAATGTTCCATGGAACTGTAATACATGTATCAGTAATGTGTCCACAATAAATGTTTATTGTCGCAATATTACTTGTTAAAAACTCACTAAAATTACAATATGTACAGTTTCACACACTATTTACACACTCAGAACTTCGGAAGTGAGTAATAATCAACAAAGTAGTCCATGGTGCACAGTGCAACATCGCTCTCATTGCACCAGGTACAGATAAATTTTTGCTTCCTCTTTCTTCATTCTGTGCTTGCAAATAACACACTCACGTACACCCTTGGCTTTAGTACTTGTAGGCTTTATGTAGCAAAGCTTGTAAAGCATAAGGTAGTATTGAAAAGATTATAGGAAAAGATCAATTTGTAAGGTAGTCTTGAAAAGATCACTTTGCATGGTCCCACACAGGAAGAGATTCAGCTAGCCTCAAAGAGTGTCCGTCAGTCAGAAAGAGATTCAGGTATTCTTGAAAATATCTATGGAAAACACCACCATGGAAGCTTCTAACACTGTTCATCTATGCTACTTGTATCAGATGCATCATCACTGAATGCAGAAAATGATTCATCTATGTATCATCTAAATAAATTGGAGATAGCATAGGAATGCAAGGGCGACACTCAGAGCTACAACTGGATACACTCGCTGTATCATCCTCATAGGTGCTGTATCACTTGCATCCAACCTTTGTGTTAGGTCCTTAAGGCCTCTAGCTTCAGCTATATTATGACCCTTATGTTCTTCAAACAATATGGTTTGAATTTCACCGACAGAGCGTTATCTTTCAACACTGCATCGGACAGGTGTTTGGAAGCCAGAGGCACGTGTGCCACCCATGGTTGCTCATTCAGTACTAATCCAGCCAGCAGCCCTAGGGCATTCTGGGAATTTTTTCCAAGATGACTGCCTCTCACTGTAGGTCCTAAGAGTCTATTTCGTACACAACCAACCTCACAAACATTTAGAAAACAAAAAATACAGAAAAATCAAGAAGAGTTTTCTCGGTTGGCGCAGTTTCCCGCCGACCGAGAATACTCGGCTGGCGCAGTTAAGTAGTTAAACTGGTTATAAATATGGTATCCAATCAATTTAGAAATCAAAATATAAATTACATAAATCTCAACCACAAAGATGCTTTTATAAACAAAAGATACATCTTTGAATATAAATACAAAATTTAGTCATTTCTTACTTCCAGAGTTGAGGATGGTCAAGGTCGGTGGCAGCAAGAAGAATCCGTAGTAAGAGAGCACGGTCCTTCTTGAGTGGATGCAGACGAGCATAGCAAGTCTGAGCAGCATTAAGTAGACTTTCAGCTTGTTTTTCAGGGGCTACTTTAAGTAGATCTAACAAAATATTCACTACAGCACCCAAATTGTACCGTCCATCACGATTTCCATCACGAAGCAGTCCTGTAACCCAACAGTAATACTATAACTTTTTCCAAGAGCACTACAATAAACTGACTTTGTTACCTTCAATAATAATTAGAGTAATGGGTTTACAGTAGCCTCTGATGGGGTCTCATCAACAATGGGAACCTAATGAGGCCCCAGTGAATTAGCTTTACCCTTAGTCAAGAACTTTGAATAGATGAGTGTCTATTAGTAGATGAAGTCTCAGATGCCTTGTGTTCCAAGTACAGTACTGTAAACAACATGCAAAAGTATCTTGTAAAGGATCTCAAAGAGTGCAGCATTGAGCATAATGAAGTGCCTCTTTCTGCAGGGCAGTCCACAGTTGCTCTCCTGACCTTTTAGCACTGACCACATGTTGAATGTGGCCATACAGTGGCCACATTCAACACGTCAAAGAACAACTCATAACCAATATTGAGGCAAACTGTCCACAATAATACAAGTTACAAAACACAACAACCTACCAAAAAACTTAGAATTTAATAAATTGCCAAACTCAGAAAACACCAAAATACTGACTATCGAACCCCACTTAATCTGTAACCTCACTCCTTGCCAAGTTCCTCGCACACTTGGACTGCCAGTGAGCTCAACTCTTTACTTTTGAGCTTACTCTAAAAAAGAAACTAGTTTGAGAAAGGAGGGAAATGAGGGTCGATCCAAGGAAAGCTACCGAAAACTCCATAGATTCATTTAGTTATATTCAGCGCTGTAATTGGCAGAAGGTCTCTTGCTTTCTCCCTGTGAATCATCGATGAGAAGACATTTTTATCCCATTATGTCATGTGAAAAAACTAAGAAATTAGGCACACAAAGGGAAATATGAAACAGCAAATTTACCCAGAAATTCAACCACAGGGCTGCAAGACTTTAAAACAAGATGAATGTTCCAGACCAATGCACCAGCATCAAGGGTGAGGTATGGCAGGAAGATGCTGAATAACAATGTTATTTCAATTCCAGAAGCCTTGAGTTCTGATATTAGCTGTCGACTTGCTTAAGAAAAATTATGTCTAGGCTGCACATTTCTTTAAATCATAGGCACTGGAGTACAATTTTGATATCACTTAACCACCATCCAGATGATCTGGGGGAGTCTAGCCTTCAAGCAGGTAATGAAGATGTGAGGGGTATAAGAAGAAGATAGTGATACACTGCATCTACCAGACAGTATGCAATTTATAAGACACACAAACTATGCAAAACTCATAAGTGGACCTCTGCAAACAGTTGGATACTTTTTAAACTAGGAAAGTAGTAGTCTGCAACTGCAGAAAACAATTCCCAGGACCAAAGATACATGACTACCACTGCCTCAGAAGAGCACGAACCTCACCCATTTGACAACTGAAAATTAATGTCATTAAGAATGCTGATGTATAAGTGCACATAAACACAAAGATACCCTTAGAACCTGGGGAAGGACCACCTGCAAAACATGCTTCAAACTGTGATAACCCAAGTGGAGGATGAGCAAATCTTTAAATTTGAAAAAGAATTCGCTAGGATTTTTTTTTAAGTGTACTGTACTGTACAATGCTTGAATTCTGGGAAGACCCTCAATAGTTCCCTGGGGCTTACTCCCAATGGCACCTCGGGTAGTGGAGGATGGCTTCAATGAATAGGAACACAAGAGCTTAACCAGAGAAGGTTTTTAAATGTTTGCCTCATTTTCATTTCTTTCTTTGAACCAGTGGTTTGTTTTGTTTCATCCGACTTTCTGGTTGGTTTTTCTCAGTTTTGGGTCAATCTTTAATCTCCAAGTTTCCCCTTACCTTATCTCAAGAGGCCTGACACAATGCCTCAGCCTGTCTTCTAGCATTGCCACAATGAACTTTAAACGATGTACTAAAATGCATAAACCTAACCTAACCAACCCTAACCTACCAACCCACACATAGAAAATGTGACTGTTCCCAAGCTATGATTTATATTACAGTACCATGTTACTTGTCGATTGAGGATTTTGGCATTAATATGTGATGTATTATTTGAGAGGATGGATTAGATGCTTGGGCTTTGCAGTATCAGTATCAGGACTGGGGAAGCTATTGAATGAGCCATTCCCAAAAAATTTGCCTTTATTCATAGTTGCTCAATTCCTAAACATTTTAGCTAGGTACATCTAGAAGGCAAGAGCTTCAAGAATGTTGTAAAGTTCCAGGGATTGGTTTATGCAAAGGTAAATGAGAATACTTTTCACTCGTCAAATGACTTCGCTGAAACAATGACTAAGAAAATCACTCACTTGCAAGGAAATTCACTGCCTTCTCTGAAAAATCTTCAGAGGAAGATATCTGCATAGCAAAAACAGCCAGGGACACATTAAGATCATCACAGTGTCGTAAATTGTCCTCTGCTTCAGTTTGCAATGTCCTCTCTGTTGTTCTGTTGATAAAAATAATGTAAAAATTAGAGCACGTGTGTGGTTTGGGGTAATTTCTTAGGGAGGGACCGAGAGCACTCTGAATGTCAACTTGACCCTTGCCAGGGACTTGACCACGTACACAGTCACCCATCCAATTATTGGCTAGACCCAACAGTGCTTTGTATATGACTGGTGATATGGAAATCACAGCATTTAGCATATAATATATACAAAGTTTAATTTACCTTAAATCAAATTTTATTATCAAAATTTTAATTTTGTAATGCTATAATTTTTAAGTAAAAGTTTTACCATAATTCAACTGCTAAACATTTAATGCAAGGAAAATTGTTAACCAAATTTTTACTTACCGGGTATCATAATTTTTTTTATATCCATGGAGCAAGTATCAAAACTAGAGAGAATGTATTACTAACACTGGCTTGCTTGCATGTTGTAAATTGCAAGCCAGTTAGAAATGATAAATATATAATATTGGCAGATGGATTATCCTGCCGTATTCAGTCTACAATTTGCTTGTACCGTAGACATAAAAACACTAACAATACAGTACCAGAAAACAACACCATAATATAACTTGTATTAGTCCCGGTAGTACAGTCGGGCTCATTCTCGATGCAAAATCAAGAATTCTGGGTTCAAATCCCGAGCGGGACAGAAATGGTTGGGCACATGTCCTTTTGCCTAATGCCTCTGTTCACCTAGCAGTGAGTAGGTACTCAGGAGTTAGTCAACTTGTTGTGGGGTTACATCCTGGGTGGGGTCAGTAATTTGGCCTGGGGGGGGGGGGGGGAGGGAACCTTGATAAAAGCCAAATGTGTATGAATACATTCTGGCTTGCTGTCCCCCAACACAATGAATTATATATACTCAAAAATCATGTGGTGAACACCTTGAAGGCACAAAGTTCAATTGCAGACGAGGAGTCACAATAACGTGGCTGAAGTATGTTGACGATCGACAATCGTCACAATCGACTTGAGAATGGTCCAGGACGGACCGAAACGTCGTCTCTTCACCTTCTAGTGTGTGGTCTGGTCAAGTTCAATTGTTACCTGCTATACAATTTTATTTTCCTATCACCTTGACACACACTACATTACTGTGTCAACCCAAAATGAATGCTAAATTATTCAAGGGATTATTCATGAATTATGTACTTCACACTATTTTAAACCTAAACCGTTATGCAAATATGCCCCTGTAAAGCAAATAATGTTTTGTAGACCAGCCATTACTGTACTACATAATCTATACTGTACTCACTTGAGTTTCTTCTTCTTTTGAACTGGTGTCAGATGGCAGTAATAAGGGAATCCAGACATAATATTAAGCATGTATTTGGATTTCAACTCGGCCATAAACCACGTGCACTGCAAGGCATAAAGGACACTCATAATTGTAAAAAACTGAAAGAGCATAAAGTGCATGGAATGACGTAGAGAAACCATGAAGTTGAGAGTCGGCTTTAGAAAGAGATAACATTTTGCTTGCAAGTGCTTTACCAAATCTAACTAGAAATACACAGGAATAGTGTTGATAAGGTAAAACAATTGGGATGGTTATGAACATGAGGTCAGGGAGGCGAGGGATTATGTATGCCATAGATTATATTTTCAAGTATTAATTTAGCAAGTGGGGATAGCAGTGCTGAATATTCCATGATTCTGTTCAATGGCATTGTAGCATTTGATGGATAACATACAGTATATACTGTTTTAATGTTTTCTTTAATGATTCAGGGCATTTGAGAATTAAGAAGGAATCTAATATATACAGTACTAGGCAATTGTCTTTGAGGAACTACTGGCTACAAATCCCAAAAGTCATGAGAAAAAGTCAACCCCACTGCCTGATTTTGTTTTATCATTACAAATATGTAAGTGAATGAAGGTGTTTTGTTAACAGGTTGCCTGTACACTATGAGCTTGAGAAATGACTATTCTTTTTATTGATATTTAAATAAAGAAAGATGGAAACTCTTTCAAGTTCAAAGTGCCCGAAATAACTTTCCTTAGTCATAAATTTCATTTCATTATTTCATTCAAAACTTTTCTTGGAGAATAAAGCAGTACACATATTGTAAGACTCACCTGTGAAGGGTGGTGATTCATGCAAGCCTGCGTGATGTGCCAGAGCTGTGTAATGATTCTTATAATACAGCTAAGAGTGGCCACACCTTCCTCACTCAAGGCATTTCCACCTAGAAACCAATAAACTGCTTAGTAATGAATCATACCAAGAAAATAATTGTCATAAGCAAGAATGTAGTGTAATGAAATGTTCCTATTTGGGCACCACCTCAGTACTTCCACTATTATTGGCTTGACTAGCCAACACCAGGCATCCGGGAGACTCTTTACTTATCGGGAACAAGGGCATTTCTTGTTGCCCATCTCCGTAGCAGGGAAGCACATAGTCAAAGCTGATCACACTGCCCCTAAACAACACAGCAAACCCTTTGCAAAGTTCCTCATCACCATGTGGTTTAAATTTGATTACAGCTTGTCATGTGGCCAGTATCCAGAATGGACACATGGCCTTGGCTAGGGAAGCAACTGGAATACTTAATTCTTTAAAATATTGTATAGGAAAATTTAGAAAAAATATTAACTTCAAACGTCTAGTATAAATCAAATGCGTTTTAGATGGCTATACGGATTTATTTTTATAGCACAGTACTGTACTGCACTTTACTAGTCAGCAGCAAAATGTATGGATGGAATCTGGCTAAAGTAGCTAGCCCTCTAAAATACATATTGCATCATTATGATTTGATGGAAACATTTTCTAAATAGCTGGGAAGCCTTAAATAAGAACATAAATATATGTCAACCATATTTCACCACATGGTCTCAGATTCTCCACTGCACAGCTTTTTTTTATATGTATTGTAATAGGTTCTTGTCCTAAAGGACATTCTAGAACAACAGGTATTTCTGCTGCTAGCACATAATCTTCAAAGACCTATGAGCTAATTTCTCTAATTAGAATACCACATGTGAAAATTATTAAGCTTGACCATCAATCAAAACTGCAGCCTAAGACATGTGCCAGGTGCCAGCATTTCTCCAAACTTTGCACAAGTTAACAACATCAACAGAGTCCCTGTCTAACCTGCATAATCATCATTTCCTTCAGGTTCAACTTCTGCCCAAATTTGAAAGAGCAGAGGAATAATGGAGAGAGAGAATTGCTTCAGCTGTTCCGGGTGAGAGAAGAGCCAAGCATCCTGTGCAGCCTTCCATGTCGCGTCTCCACACTCCACTGGTGGCACGCTCCCAACCACAATGGTCTGCAAGGAAACGTGCGGTCTAATTAATCATTTGCGAGTGCTTCAAGGGTTTTTTAAAGTGTCTATGAGAACTGAAAGATTATAAAACAAGTTAAATGTTTCTGAAAGTCACACCAAGAACATTTTATTATTATAAGAGTACAGAAAGTGCAGTGAACCCCTCGATTTGTATCAATTAAGATGCATAATGATTTATGCATCTTAATGCATATATGCATATACATGGGTGCAAACACTCCATGCAAATAAAAGGGCCCAGTCTTTGGAACTCAATCCCTGAGGAATTAAAAAATTATCCAACCCATGTCCTGTTCAAAAGTAAAACCAAAAAGTGCCCAATTTCTTCCTCATTGTTTCCTACCTTGTCCTTCAAACTCTCACTGTATCTTTTACTACAGTACCCACCTCCCCCAATATTAGTACTTAAGACATATATCCTTACCAGTGTAAGCACAATGTATCTTTTCATCTTACCCGATATGTTAGATTAAGAACCTGCCCAAAATGCTATGCGTGTTAGTGGCTTTGCACGAATGTAAAAATACCAATCTTATATAATCTCACCAACTCATTGTACCATCTTGCAAATAAAATTATTATTATTATTATTATTATTATTATTATTATTATTATTATTATTATTATATAAGGTTCAGTATGTGCAAGAGTATGGCATAAGTTCTGGCAACTCACCTGCCAGATGGTGACTGGCAATTGCTCTTCAATATGTCTCTGCGCCCGGAGAATAGCCTCTAAGAAGTTGGATAGCTCCTGCAGTAACTGTAGCCGCCATCTGTGACCCGTTAAAGTGTTGCTAGGATTGACATGTAAAATGCGAGAAAAGTCCACCATGTTTGGTTTCCTTTCAGGAGTCATCTGTGTGCTGCAAGCCTGTAAAGTAAAATATTTTGATCAACGTTTCACTGACAGTTGCATTAACACTACTGTATACTGTTATTATAGTTGGGTATAATACCACATGTAACAAATTATCAGTGCACTGGTGATACTATTATGTGTTAATGGTGATACAAGCAGGTTTATAATGCTGATGGTAACATCAATGTTTGGCTCAAACAACATAATTAACGATATCTCTACATCATACCAATGATTGTTATAAAAACTTTCTGGAGGAGCCCTGTCGGCTCCCGGAGCTATCCAGGCTGAATGGATATGTATAACTTTCTTCCATCAGTCAAAGTGCTTGGAGTTCTTGCCTACCTGGGACCACGGGCCAAAATCTGGCCCCCTCTGAGAGGCACGAGGAGCAATGGCCTATAGAAACCCTCCTGTGGTTGGGAGCAATCTATGTCTGCCATCAACTGGGACAGGCACCCAGAAAGGTAGACGCCCCAAAACAAACCCCTATTCTGGTGAAATATTGCTACCGAAAGCCGAACGAGTGGACAGAACCCCCCAAATATAATTATCAAACTAACATGACGTCATCAAGTCCCCGCGCCGCCGTCTGTGCAACCCCCCCTCCCCAGGAGGGGGAAGGGGGGAGCCCCAGACCATCCGTGCCGGCGATCCAACCGGCAGTTCTTGGCTGACGTAATTACTGGCCGGTCGAGTGCCTCTGCCTCCGGTTTTGTTTCAGTTCTAGTCCTTCCCCTTCTGTTGTGCATACTTTCTTCCTTTGCTTCCGGCTCCGAACCGTAGGCGGGTTTTGGGGTTGGAGCTGGGTCTGGTTGGTTTGAGACTCGGGCGGCCTTGGGGATTTTCCTCTTCCAGGGTGGCGTGGAGGCATTCGAGCCTGTTCCTCCAGCCATGCAGAACGGATCTGACCAGTGGGCTCCCTTCCTTAGTGTTTTGTATGGATACCCAGTCTTTTCTTTGCGAGGCTGGGGCTTTGGGGGGCCTCGGCCCCGTTTTGCCCCGCTTGGGTCTTTGTACCCTCGGTGCGGGGCTTGCAGTTCCTCAGAGTGGGGTTTTTCATTCCCTCCTCTGCATTCGTGTTGGTTTCTGGTCTACACCTCCCTGGGTTCGGTTTCGTGTCCCTTCGAGTCCGTCGGTCCCATCATTCCTCGGGTGTGTTTCACCCCCTTTACTTGGGCTGGACGGTAGAGCGACGGTCTCGCTTCATGCAGGTCGGCGTTCAATTCCCGACCGTCTAAGTGGTTGAGGCATCATTCCTTCCCCTCCGTCCCATCCCAAATCCTTATCCTGACCCCTTCCCAGTGCTATATAGTCGTAATGGCTTGGCGCTTTCCCTTGATAATTCCTTCCTTCCTTCACCCCCCTTTTCCTCACCCTTTTCGCACTTACGTCTCGATACTGTTCCCTTCGTATTAGGGTCCCTGCATGTCCCTTGATCCGGGATGTCTTTTTGTCCATATGTGCCTCCATGCATTTGTGCTTGCTTGTCATGGTTCTATTGGTTCATGACCCTCTTCATACCTTCCAATATTATTGGAACGTCTCTTGACTTCCTGTGAGGTTTCCCTCTGGTCCTTTTCAGACTCGTTGGTCCCCTTCTGTCCTCCTTATCTTCTTTCGCTTCTGTTTCATCTTATTTTGTTTTTCACCTCATCTCTACTTCCTATTTTGATGTTCCTCGTATTCGTTACGTATGCCTTGCTGGTGCATGTACGATATGTGACTATGATATGTGTATGTACGATAAGTGTATGTCCAACTGGTGTACGAGCCGCGCCACCCAGTAGATGGGTGGTGCAGTTCGTACCTCGCACGCTGGGGCCAGGGTGTTCGTTTTGTGTCTGGGCGATGTACTCGTGTTTCGCATCGTTTATCGCGGTTTTCTACGGCTTCTCGCTCGTCTTCTCTCTCCAGTCATAGCCCTCTAGATGCTGGGGGGTGTTCTGGATTTTATACGTGGGGATGTCACTTCATTCTTTTCTCTGCTTCCGGGTGTGGGGTGGCTTAAGAGTGGCGCCACCTCCACCACTGTACTGCAGTGGTGGTTCCTATTTTGATGTTCCTCGTATTCGTTACGTATGCCTTGCTGGTGCATGTACGATATGTGACTATGATATGTGTATGTACGATAAGTGTATGTCCAACTGGTGTACGAGCCGCGCCACCCAGTAGATGGGTGGTGCAGTTCGTACCTCGCACGCTGGGGCCAGGGTGTTCGTTTTGTGTCTGGGCGATGTACTCGTGTTTCGCATCGTTTATCGCGGTTTTCTACGGCTTCTCGCTCGTCTTCTCTCTCCAGTCATAGCCCTCTAGATGCTGGGGGGTGTTCTGGATTTTATACGTGGGGATGTCACTTCATTCTTTCTCTGCTTCCGGGTGTGGGGTGGCTTAAGAGTGGCGCCACCTCCACCACTGTACTGCAGTGGTGGTTCCTATTTTGATGTTCCTCGTATTCGTTACGTATGCCTTGCTGGTGCATGTACGATATGTGACTATGATATGTGTATGTACGATAAGTGTATGTCCAACTGGTGTACGAGCCGCGCCACCCAGTAGATGGGTGGTGCAGTTCGTACCTCGCACGCTGGGGCCAGGGTGTTCGTTTTGTGTCTGGGCGATGTACTCGTGTTTCGCATCGTTTATCGCGGTTTTCTACGGCTTCTCGCTCGTCTTCTCTCTCCAGTCATAGCCCTCTAGATGCTGGGGGGTGTTCTGGATTTTATACGTGGGGATGTCACTTCATTCTTTTCTCTGCTTCCGGGTGTGGGGTGGCTTAAGAGTGGCGCCACCTCCACCACTGTACTGCACCTGTCTTCTGCTGGGCACACACCTCTGGACTTATTTCAACTTCGAATTCAACTTTTTATTCCAGTAAGAGTACATACATTGCCTACAGCCTCTAGTACGCTTGGCGTTTCGGGCAAACCACTGGCGATTCTTCTGGTATGTTCCTCGGCTCGACTGTGTTGTGGCATGGTCGTGTCTCTGCTCTGCAGGTGAGATTGTACTGTCTGGCAACTCTGTCGGCCAGATGCTGGTTCTCGACTTTTGGTGGGGTACTTGCCTAGTTGTGCTTGCAGGGGTTGAGCTCTGGCTCTTTGGTCCCACCTCTCAACTGTTGGTCGACGGGTGTGCAGTTTCCCGAGCCTACTGGGCTCATATCTTCTCTACATTTGCAACTGTGTGTGAAGTCTGCTTCCACCACATTGCTTCCTAGTGAATTTCATCTCCTCTGACATTGATCAGGTTCTTTTTAATGTCTGTGGCTCATTTGGGTACTTAGCTTCCTCCTGTGTCCCCTTGTGCGTGTACCACCCTTGTTCATTACTCGGGCACTTCCCCACTTGGCAGGATTGTGTCAATGGCTCCTAACCGGGTTGTTAGGTGTTTTGTCTTGCTTGGACACCTTGCGTGTGTCTTCAGTGACTTTCTTTGTCTGTGTATCTTGTTCTTCGTTGTCCTGTGGGTCGCTGCCTCGCATTTTCTGGGCGAATCCCAGAAGCTCCCCGGCATCTTTCACTCCATCCAGTCGGCAGCGTTTTTCACGTATTTTGACATACAGCCTAAGAACTGCCAGTTGGATCACCGGCGCAGATTGTCTGGGGGCTCCCCCTCTCCCCTGCCGGGTAGGGGGGTTGCACAGACGGAGGCGCAGCGACATGATGATGTCATGCTAGTTTGATAATTTTATTTGGGGGGTTCTGTCCACTCGTTCGGCTTTTGGTAGCAATATTTCACCAGAATAGGGGTTTGTTTTGGGGTGCCTACCTTTCTGGGTGCCTGTCCCAGTCGATGGCACACAGAATACTCCCAACCACAGGGAGGTTTCTATAGGCTATTGCTCCTCGTGCCTCTCTGAGGGGGGCCAGGTTCTGACTCGTGGTCCCCGGTAGGCAAGAACTCCAAGCACTTTGACTGATGCCAGAAAGTTATACATATCCATTCATCCTGGATAGTTCCGGGAAGCCTCCAGAACTCACCCAGAAAATGGCATTTCATTACATTCAACGCTGGGTTTTTTTGCTAAATTATAAAATAAAACGGCAACCATCATAACTCGCCTCGTGCCTCGTGATGCCTTTCTTCTCATATGAGAAGGACGAGAATGTTGCCTCCTACTTTGTGCTTCGAACTGCTCTTTGCCACATGTCTCGTGCCTTGTGATGCCCCCTCGTCTCATGCCTTACGATGCCCCTCGCCTCTTACTTACCCAAGTGGGTTCTGGGAGTCCTACTCCACAATCCAGCCTGGGGCCAGGCTTGATATTTGATAACTTGGTCCAACAGGCTGTTGCTTTAGGTTGTCCACAGGTCTTCATATCCACTACAACCCTTTTGGTTTGGCATTTTTTCACAAACTTTTTAAAATTGTCATCAACATGTCCACTTTAATTCTGCTAATATTTTTGGTTTGTTGGGATGATATTGAATTGCTGTAGACCTATTATGTTCATACAGTGCTCTCTGATTGTGCCTATGGCACCTCTTATTCTTCACTGGGTGTATTCAGCATTTCCTACCAAATTGTTCACTCTGTATATTTTTTTTTACTGTGCTTATCCTACCAGTATTTTCTATGTACATAATACATGATATTTCCCTAGTCTCCTTTCTAGAGAGTACATTTTGAGAGCTTTGAGATGGTTCCAATACTGTAATTCGGGTGCTTTATCAAAAATATCCAAATGTACCATATACTGTAAATGTGTTCTCTGTATTCCCTCTATTTTAGATATATCTTCTGCTTTGAAAAGGTAAGCAAGTATCAAGGAGTACTCAAAGTGGAAAACCACAAATGAATTAAATAGGAGCATTGTGATGGGATCCCTAGATTTGAAGGTTCTCATAATCCAACCAATATTTTTTCCGACTAATGCTACATTTTCCTTGTCATGCTTACCGAGCATTGCCCCTCGCCTCATGCTTCATGATGCCCATCCCCTCATGTTTCACGATGCCCATTCCCTCGTGTTTCACGACGCTTCAATTCCCCTGGCAGTACAGTACAGACACATGTGGGCATGTTTTCTTTTACCTAATGTCTATGCTCACCTGGCAGTAAAAAGGTACTGTAGCTGGAAGTCAGGCTTATACAATGTGGGTTATATCTTGAGGAAGATCAGCATTTGGCCTAAGGATGCCTCAATAAGCCTAATAGGCTTCCTGTCTCTGACAGTGGAGAAACCATTTCATGGATCATGATGCCCCTCATGTTATGCTACCTTTATAATAACCCACACAGAAACTCAAGAGATCAAACATTAAACAGAGAACAGGATAGAAATAAAGCAAAACTGTTACATACCTTTCTGGAGATGAGGTCAACAAAGTTCTTGAGCAGCGTATTTGCATGGGAGGCAATAAGGGCAGGAGTGTGCTTGATGAGCACCTTCATCAGTTTGAGTGAGTCACCCTGTACACTGATGTTGAGGTGAACCATAGCACAAGACAAGTGGGTTGCAATTATGTTGAAGTATGGTGCAATACTGGACCCCACCTGTAGAACACAAGATGAACACTAACATACAATTCAAATATTTATCCCCCTCTTGGGACCACATAAGGAGGAAGGTAAACACCCACACATACATACATATACAACTGATGAGTAACCTTTCCAGGCATAAGAATCATATTATATGTAACTTTCTATAAAGGCCCTCTCAGTAGTTCCCCAAGCTATAGCACTTGGCTTGCTAAGCCATAGTGAATCACACTAGGCCTCCAAGACTTATCCGAGTCTACCAGGACCAGAATATGGTTCTTTCTAGCTGTGAGGTGGAAGAACCTTGGGGGATCAAAGAAAACCCAAAACAAAGAAAAACAAAGTATAAGTGCATCAAAATTAACACCTGCTTGAAAGGACACCAATTGCCCTGATGAAAACAGGTCAAACAATCACTGTCATGAGGTAAACACCCCAGTTGTCCTGGCTTAACACTTTTCCTAATAATTACCTTACCTTACCTTACCTACCCCAGCCATATTATACCCGACTGCCAGGTCAGACGTCAGCCCAGGTCACTCAGGGTCCCTGCAAGCCAACCATCTCATTCACTTCCCTGCTGCAGAGTCACACCTCTCCACCTGATGCTCTCACATAAGTGGTGTTAGCTATCGGTGGAAAGTTTTGTTCTACACAGGGCCATTGCTCTGATTTTATTCTATTTCCTGATTCAGATTTGTTTCATGCCACCTGCTTTGCATGTGCCCTGTCATTACATTTTGTTCGAGCTGTTTGTCAGGGTTATCATTCCTGGTAGATAGCGTGCATCTCCCTTGCTCTAGATGAGCTATCTTCTCTAAGGAGTTCAGGTTTCACACTCTACAAACTGAGTAGTGCAGCCCATCCTCATAAAGAAAGGCCGAAGGCCATTCCATGAACCTGCCAACTCAACTTATGAGAGCTTGGTTCAACAGACTGTTGCTTTGAGCAGCCTGCAGGCCCACATATCCACCACAGCCCAGTTGGTACAGCACTTCTTGAAGAAAATTATCTAGTTTTCTCTTGAAGATGTCCACGGTTGTTCTGGCAATATTTCTTATACAGTACTTGCTGGGAGGATCTTGAACAACTGTGGACCTTTGATGTTTATACAGTGTTCTTTGGTTGTGCCTATGGCACCCTTGCTCTTCACTGGTTCTATTCTGCATTTTCTTCCATATCATTCACTCCAGTATGTTATTTTACTATGTAGATTTGGTACCTGGCCCTCCAGTATTTTCCTCGTGTATATTATTTGATATATCTCGTCTCCTTTCTAGCGAGTACATTTGGAGAGCTTCAAGACGATCCCAATAGTTTAGGTGCTTTATTGTGTCTATGTATGCCGTATATGTTCTCTGTATTCCCCTCTATTTCAGCAATCTCTCCTGCTCTGAAGGGGGACGTGAGTACTGAGCAGTATTCAAAAAAGGGACAGTACAAGTGATTTGAGTAGTACAACCATTGTGATGGGATCCCTGGATTTGAACATTCTCATAATCCATCCTATCATTATTCTGGCCGACGCAATATTTGCTTGGTTATGCTCCTTAGCTTTAGGTCATCAGACATCATTATTCCCAAATCCTTTACATGCTGCTTTCCTACTATGGGCAGATTTGATTGTGTTCTGTACCCTGTATTATGTTTAAGGTTCTCATTTTTACATGTCCTCATACTGTTTTTTAGGATTTCACTAATTTCTTTGTCATCCTCATTGTATGAACCTTCACTCATACGAATAGGTCACAACGCTGTAAATGCTTCACCCACGTACTACAAATACAAATAATCGCCAATGGAACCTAAACACCTAACCTAACCAATGCCTAGAAATGCACAATATGCTAATATAAAATAATATAATTTATATTTGAGAAAATTCCTATTTTGAATGACCAGCATGTTAAAATTTATGAATGTGTCTTTGGGGTTGACCGCTGGATGGAATGGACTTGGTCTGAGGATGGGTTGAGTAGCATGTGTGTTTGAACCCCACTGTGAAGACTTTTAATGAGAAGTGATCATAGTTAGCTGGGGTTCAGAGGATATTCTTGCCAATAATCAAGAGGGAGAGGGGGGGGAGGGGGATGTACAAGGCAACCCTTAGGAAGGGCTCAGAACCCTGGCCATAGTGGGAGTGAAATGAAATGGTAGAAGACAATGAACAAATCCACAAGGGCTGTGAGGAGGATTCAAACCTACGTCCGAGATTATCCCAGATGCTGCTTTTATCGACTGAGCTACGACATGGTAAAAAAAAAAAAAAAAAAAGAGTTGAAACCGAAGTTCTACTGAACTTACTGTAATGTATACTGTGTAATGAAGTAAGGGCTAAGAGGGAGAGCGGTCATTGACATAGCTCGAGTGCATGGGGGAGTTGTGTAAAACCCTGGTTTGTGTCTCGGAGAGGCTGCAGAATCCATTAAGTTCAGTAGAACTTCGGTTTCAACTCTTTTACCATGTCGTAGCTCAGTCGATAAAGGCAGTGTCTGGGATGATCTCAGACGTAGGTTCAAATCCTCATCACATCCCTTGTGGATTTGTTCATTTGATGCATCACGCTATTGTGATTTCTGTGTGTAGTGGTAGAAGACATGTGATGTGTGTGTGTGGAATAAACGGTCATGAACCAGAAATAATAAAAATACAATGGCCCCCTTGAAAATGTAATGTTCCAAGAAAAGTTAATTCTGTACCACTTGGCTGAAACAAGCTGCTGACAGGAATTGAACCAATGACACGAAGCAAAAGGGTGAGGGAATAGGCTAGCCAAGTCCCCAGGTGACTTGGGCTAACTATCTCATTGTGCATACATCTGGTGCAGACGATGAGTCACAATAACGTGGCTGAAGATATCATGACCAAACCACACATCAGAAGATAAAGAAAACAACATTTCATTCTGTCCTGGACCATTATCAAGTCGTGTGAGAGTCCTCACACACAACTTAATAATGGTCCATTTCGGATGGACCGAAATGTTGTCGTTTCTCCATTTGATGCGTTGTTTGGTCATCACTGCTATCTGGTGGTCAGACACCTAAATCAGGATATTTACCCCAAGGACATTTTTTTTTGCATTATTTACCTAGGGGATGCCTAATTTCCTTCGAACAACTGCCCTTTTTGTTGCACTTATTCTAGTAGGTTTCCCCAGTTTTGTGGTTTATCTCCGATCCTCTACTTCCCTTGCCTCAGAGTGCTGATAGAGTGAGCCATACAATAATTCTGGATCCTGGATAGTAATAGATGGCATGTTGGGCTAAGAACTGGTGGTCCAAAGTAAGCCTTTGAATCCAATGAATAGCCCTCCCAGATAATTATACAAAATAACCCATCACATAAATTTCCCCATATCATTGCTCACCTTTATGATAAGAACTTCCATGAATTTGATAGCAGAGGTTCTGATGAGTGCATCTGTGTCGAACAATGCTGGGGCTAGTCCTTGTATCATTGTTGGCAGGTTAGGCTCAAGGATCGGCAACTCATGTTTCTTAACTATCTCCAGCAACCCATTTACTCCATCTTGACGTACAAAAGCACTGCTATGACTTAACCTTGACAATAATTCCTATAAAAACACAATACAGTATTATAACATTTTGTAGTCAATAAAGTTACAATGATAACCCTACAGAATTCCATAAACTACTGTAAAGAGGATAGTTTTTCGTCCCTCAGAATTTACTCCAGAAAAATTTGTACAGGAAAGACAGAAACCTATTTCTTATATTTCAAAGCATACCACTATGCCTTGATATAGGTATACAGAGGTACCTTCATTTTCGAATTTAATCCATTCCCAGAGACGGTTCAAAAACTGAAAATTAAAAAACCAACTCGAAATTTTCCCGTAAGAAATACAGTACTGTAATGTAAATTGAATTAATCCATTCCACACCCCAAAATATCAACTTAAAGAACATTTTATACATACTACTACTAATATTTTTAATACACTACTGTATGTACAAATATATATCTTATCTTTATTGAGAATTGTTGGCATATGGAAGACAGTAAGGAAAGGGGGGAGGAGGAGAGGTGTTAGTGTTTGGAAGGGGAGTCCCCTTCCATTATAACAGCAGTGATTACATTTGTGGGGTACTCACTCTCTCTTACATTTTGCAGGCATACCACTAGGACCTGGTTGTGGTTCACTGCTTGCTTGTCTTACTAAGAATCTATCTATAGACATTTGTTTTTCCCTACATTTTAACACTTGTCAGTAGGGCTAAGGCTGTGTAGGGCATGTATTCTAAGGCTAACTGAAGCATGCCACGCTCTCAGTCGGCCCATACATGTATCAACCATAGCACCGAAGCAAACCTTGGGTGTCTAGTCAAATTTTCAAAAGAAATTGAGCTCTAGAACCAAAAATTTGAGAACAGGGGCATTCGAAAACACAATGAATGATCTCTTGTTTTTCTTCTATCGTCATCCTTCTAACTATTTTCTTATGTTGAATATTACCACTGACTTTCTTAGAACCAATGGCATGATATATAATAAGAACTTATGTTCAGAAACCAAAAAAGCACAAAAGCAACGAAATTCTTCACAGAGAATTCTAGCGCGGTCGTCACT
Source organism: Procambarus virginalis (assembly GCA_020271785.1). Lineage (NCBI taxonomy): Eukaryota > Metazoa > Arthropoda > Malacostraca > Decapoda > Cambaridae > Procambarus > Procambarus virginalis. The sequence goes on along the minus strand of WNGS01000543.1, from coordinate 6,457,508 downwards.
AAGTGGAAGACACTGGTAAACTGAAGCATGCCACGCTCTCGGTCAGCCCATACGTGTATCAACTATAGCACCGAAGCAAACCATGGGTGTCTAGTCAAATTTTCAAAAGAAATTAAGCTCTAGAACCAAAAAATTTGAGAACAGGGGCATCCGAAAACCGAGGTTCCACTGTATATAACTTCATACATGATATGTTCTGCCATGTATTGTAAGGCTAACTATAACTAGCATTCTTTGTTATTTTATCATGCAAGTTGAATCACAACTTTTATTTGTGCTACAGTATTATATACAAATACCTACATTATAATACCTACAGCATTATGTACAGTACCTATTCTGTTTATTATATCTAAAATGAAGTATCCAAAGATAAACAATGAAAAGTGTATTATTGTATATTAACATTACAGTAACAGGTTGTGCTCTTCAAAATAAATTTGTAAAAAACTAATCAAACTGAAGAAAGATATTGTAGCATTTACAGATGCTATGTTGTCTTTGTGATAGCCAGAAACTATAGGATATCAGTGTTTACAAAAATGTATAGAATACTTATTGTACACTGGAAGGCAAAATATAAGATACTAGGTACAGTTGATATTCTGTATTACAAAACAGTATTAAGGGAATTACAGGCAAGAAATAACAGATGAGCATATATATACGATTTTATATTAGAATGGCATCTTGTCAAATCTTGAAAATATTGTGCAGTAATTATATGTCAATTTAGTAAAAAACAAGAAGAATGATAAAGTGTCACAAAGATTAGAGCAACAATTAAGAGCACATGTATACTGTTACTGTATGTGTTTAGCATGTCTATGTATGTGTTTAGCATGTCTAAAGAGTATTCTGAAAGCTAAACCTATTTTTTGTGATATAAAGTATATCAATGATAATTATAAAGATTTGAATTTCTTACTTTATCTGCACAACCAGCAGATGGTATTATATCATACTTCAGTTCAACACACCTTAATGTTATGCTTCTTTTTTGTAAGAAGACTCTGGTCAGATTTTTTTTCCAGTTGCTCCTTTATGATGATTTTCCGTGCCTTGAAATCAGTCTTCGTTTCATTTTGAGCTTTCTTCAGTCTTTTCCCAACTTTGAGCTTCACTTTTGCAAAATCTGCTTTTTTGTTTTTCTTTGCTTTAGCACTTTTTGTCATTGTGAACCTGAAAGCAAAAATATACAATTGCAAAATTAAAAAAAAGTGTAGTTAGAAAACTCACAGATAGTACAGTAATCTACTTTGAATGCAAAAAATATTTCATTGACCTCTAATAAAGCACACCAAGAGCACACCAATACCCTCCAACTCTCTGCACCTCTCAGCCAAACCAGTGCTGGACGCCATTTTCCCGCTCAAATATCAGACCAGAAATGTTGTAAAAATTTATCATCTTTGACCTAGGTGACAATTGCACTGGGCATTGTATCTTTCTGGGCCATTGATGAGGAATGCCTGACAACTGTATCAAGACCCAGTGGTCAAAAAATAGTTATGTTGCTAGTGGTCCCCAGGCAATGTAGGCATTCAGACATCTGCTGGTCACTAAGGTGGAATCAGGAGTCCATGGTTCAACCTTGACGAGTGTGTGTACCAAGATTTAGTACATACATTCTTCTGTATGTACTAAACCTTGGTATATGGTCTCTATATATTTGTATAAATTCTCAAACATTATCTGTAAATCAGTCATAAATATTAGTTAAAATTAACCAAAAGTGATTCGTTGTCTTGTTAAATAAACAAACAATGAAGACCAGTACATGACACCACTGTCTCCCATAGGCAGTCTACCAAACCCTAGACACTTGTTATAAAGCACTCATGAGCCTGAACAAGGAGACAGTTACGCCAGCAGTAGTTTCTAAGGCACCAACCTTAAGGTAAGCCTTTGGCCTACTCAGTTTTATACTTCAGTCAGTATTCCAATCAAACTTACGCTTCTGAGATCTCTTTACTATGATGAGGATTATCTTCTTCTTCTTCCTAATAGTAGGTGCAATTTGCAGGAAGGGTTTGTCCTCCCGATGACTGCACCCGAGGATTGAGGATTATGCTACAATGACCATAAATTCACCGACGAGCAGCCAGGAAACGTGTGGCGTTATTTATTTACAATCCGCAGCGTTTGTAATAATAATCCGGATTTCAATTAGTCTTGTATAGATTTATTCGATTACGGGAGCCTTTGAAACATTGGAATATCATATTTGTATATAATTGTTGTAAAATAAGATATTATATTTACATATTAATACATAAAAATACCAAAACTATCGATATATAGGTGTATTACAGATTAATATATTTCTATATTATTATTTTTTTGATTTTGCCCTAACCAGCGAGTTTACTGGCGAACTACTAATTATTGGACAGCGTCTTTTATTTTGTAAGTTAACATATACTGCCATGCTTGTAATACAGCAGGCCCAAATAGGGGAAAAATCTCACTGGTCGGGTTGTTAATTCTGCAGCTTGTTGACCAAACTGTCAAACAAGGGGATTAACATTTAAGAAATTCCCCCAAGCTTATGTTATCGGGTACAAAGTTGGGGAATCTTTCAGTGACAGTATCTAAATTTGCTTAAATAATGTAAGATATAGTATACTACACATATTTATACGGGGTCTTAGGTAGACACATGCAGTTCCTCAAATAGATTCGAGCCGGCGTCCATAAAATCTCTTTTGCCGTAGATTCTGCCACTCAGCTGTCATTCGCTTCCATCCCTAATCTTCATGGGTACTTTTATCCTACAAGTTCTGGCTGTTACAATTTTTCTCCTTCTACAACTTCCTTTCGTCCTTAAAAAAAGTAAGATTAGTCGGGTGCAGTTGCCTTGTACCAGTGTACTCTTTTTGAACCTTATTTCTTAAATTACCTTAATTGCCACGGTATTATTGTCTCATGATAAACGTTTTTTTAAAAAGATTGAATTAAGGATGAAGTATTCAATACGGTCTTCTGTATGAGTCCTTCAGTGAGCGGGTATTATAAGAGTGGGTGAAGGTAAGCTGATGACTGAGGTGCGACAACCTTGCCTGTGCGTGTACGACGGCCACACACACACACACATAGTAAACATGATCAGCTGGTGGTGCTAGTGGTGGACAAGAAGTGTTGCACGACTGTTAGTGTCAGGAAGACACCCTCAGGCAACACCAGGATAGCCATCCTTTTCCTGACGCTATCTGAGGCTACCGACGGTGTCAATTCCACTCTTAACATCGTTGATACTACTGTACACTTCCTGTCTGCCACCCTGTGTTCCTGACACCCTTACTTGCTGACACCCTTACTGTTCCTGTCTGCCACCGTCATTGTTTCTGACACTTACTGTTCCTGATACACTTACTGTTCCTGACACACTTACTGTTCCTATTTGCCACCATCTGAGTTCCTGACACACTTATTGTTCTTGCCTGCTTCCAGCAGTGCTCCTGACGCAGCCTTGGCCTGATTATTGCTACCTGCCAACATGGGCATGCATCGCATTTTGCAAGGTGTGATGAAGTACAGACGCACAAAGAGAGAGGGCATGGTGAAGCAGTTTGAAGTTGTAAGAGATGACCCACATGTAAGTTTTATTAATAGTTATTATTATTTAGATTTGTTTATGTTAGTAGGTGCAGTTTGAGATTTTGCCCAGAAGATGGTTATGTACTATTGTCTGCTTCAGACTACAAAGCTTTTCTGGGTTTGACAAATATCAAACAGATCTGCATCACCCCACTTTGATATGTAATCATATTTTAACTTTGTTTTTTTGAAGACTAACCTATATTAAATAACATGTAGTGTTTTCTCATATGTTATTTGAAAATTGTCTGAAAGGTGAATCTGCCTAATCTAAGGCATGTGGATACAGGCCCATCAGATGCTGTGCTATTGGTATACTGATGTAAACAAAATTATCACTGTATTTTGTACACAATTACATTTATATTTTTAACAAGTGTAGTACCTAATAGATCTGTGTTCAAATTGTGTAGCATAGGTCTATGGTGCAATAGCACAGAGCTCCTTGGGTATGTATCAAATGAATTAACAAAGCTTAATACACCATACTTGACTAGTTCTCAAATTATAGGCAACCCTCAATTGTATAATAATATATTATTCATGCTACTGTACTAAGTTATCAGTTAGGGTTAATATTAAATATAATCCCATTGGTTTATCAGGAATTGATTGTATGAATAAAATTGCAGCCTAAAGCGGTATTCTTCACCTGCATAGACAGTCGGATGCTTCCCACAAGATTCACGCAAACAAATGTTGGCGACATGTTTATTGGTAAGTTGCCATCAATAATTTTGTAATGTTGGCTTTAACCCTTCAACACAAATAATTGCTTCAAAATGTGTAGGACCCCGTGCTATGAATGACCATGGCCACTTGGTGTACCTAACCCTTCATGCTGTGGGTTGCCCCATGACTGTTTAGTGTAACCCTCACGCCGTCGGCAACCATGGCTATTTGGTATATTAACCATGTTTAATTAATATTAACCATGGTCAGCAGCTATGGCTGATTGGTAGAAAAATATATTTTGCAATTCTAACTCACTTCAACTAGATAACGTACTGTGATAAGATGTATATTTATTGGAAGAGGAACAATTATATGTTTTAAATTATGAAGAAATTTATTGTCTTTTTTGGTATTGTCTGATTATTGGAAGCTATGTACAGTACGAAATGCTGGGAACTTGGTGCCTCATGCCAACTTGTGCGGCCATGAAGAGATCACAACAGAACCAGCTGCTCTGGAGTTGGGCTGTGTCATAAATGGCATCAAGCACGTCATTGTCTGTGGTCACTCTGACTGTAAGGTATTGTACAGTACTGTATTGTATTCCTTGACAATAGTTCATAAAGTGATATAAAAGTTTCACAATGACATACGATGTTTCCAGCAAATTAAAATAGAGCAGACTATTTGTTGACTATTTGAGTGATAATTGATAATAGAGTTGACTATTTGACTGATAATTGACTCAAGATAACCTCAAGATAAGTGCAGTGAGTAGCTATTGAACTTGTTAGTAATGATAACATTAGAGTGCAAGATAAATTTGGTCTGGTATTGATTCATAGTACAGCTATTATATTTTTAGTTCTTTTATAGATAGATACTGTATGTATATACTTATGCTAAAATAGTCAGAGAAATGATACACACACATTCATATGTAGAAAATATAGTACATGGTAATTTGGCATTAAATAATGATTTTGTAGCAGCTTCCCTGGAAACAAAAACTGAAACTGTCTCTATTTTTCCGCTTGTTACAACTTGTAATAAAGTTGTTACATCTTGGCTTAATGTGTTTGACATATTAGAATGTTGTTACAACTTGCTATATTGGTTGTTATAACTGGTTAGGACAATTTAAATCTTGTTCAGATGTTGTACCAACATCGTAGTTTCAGTGTGTGTTGGTGGGTTGTGTTGTTAAGCATGAAAGAGAAAATGGAAGTGAATTCTCCCGGAAGTGACATAATTTAAAGGACATATAAGTATCTTGAATATTTATAGTATTTCAGGGACAACTTAAATTAGTTGGTTTATAAAATATTAATGCTCAATGGGATGTTCAGGGAAGAAATGAGATCTATTAGACGTTGGAAGGTCTAGTAGGGAATATTAAACCATAAAACCCTATTTATTTGGTGGTATGATTTATTCAGTTCATCATCTTGAAATGATAGCACTTTTAGCATCTATTTGGTCAAATATGTAGTGATGGACTACCAAACAGTTCAACTTTAATACTTTCAATTTTATAATGTCCAGAAAAAATTAAGCTAAAAACCAAACTTAACCATTCCTAGGCCTAGTATATATACTATATGTATTATATTAAGCCTAAGATTGCTAGGGAGAAGTTAAGCTCCATATTTATGTTGCTGTCAAAAAAGTTTTGTATTTTGCCAAATTCAGTTGAGCAAAATATCAAAATGGTAGTGGTTCATCACTGCATAATGGTACTGTACTTTCGACCAAATATTTTAAAAGTACTGTACTCTACTATCACTTTAATAGGATGTGCTGGACTTGTTACCAAGCCTAGTTCTTAGCAACATAAAGACCTGCACACTGATGTAGACCCTGGTGTCCAAGATTTAGCTCCCCGCTCCACTCGGTCGGTGGCTGAGCGAACAGAACACTGGACGCGTGATCCTGTGGTCCCGGGTTCGATCCCGGGTGCTGGTGAGAAACAATGGGCAGAGTTTTTCACCCTGATGCCCCCTGTTACCTAGCAGTAAATAGGTACCTGGGAGTTAGTCAGCTATCACGAGCGACTTCCTGGGGGTGGAGGGACACTAAAGCCCCGAAATCATCTCGAGATAACCTCAAGAAGAAGAACCCCCATTTATGAGGAGGTTGTGCTTTCCAGGCATTTGTTCTGTTTGTCCTGGTCATCCTGTTTGTCTGCTTCTGTTGACTGGGTTGGTGCCCTGGCCATTAGGTTCGATGCCAGATTCTGCAGGGAATGTTGTGCTTTTTTGTGCAAGTGTATTTCCAAGCTATGTTTAGGTTTGGGTCCCCATATTGGGTCCTTCATGGTCCCTCCTGGGTTGGGGATCAATTTCATTGTTGCTAACAGTGATTAATTTGTGCACCCCCTACACATACTGTGATACTGTACAGTATTTAGTTTATTGTACACTACAGATATTTTACATTAGTTTTTCTAATTTACCTGCACACCTTATATTTAATTATAATGATAGCAAGAAGCTTCTTGGACTGCAGGTTTTCTAAATTACAATATACAGTAGTATTATTATACATTAGAGGTACGTTGTGTGTTAATGCTCAAAGTAATTTTCAATACCATATTGCATATTATTGGATACATAGATAAATTGCCATTTATCATTTAAAAAGTCTCAATGTGATCAGATCCGTCATGTCTAGTGTAAAGTGTTGCTAGTGTTGAGGCTCTTAATTTTACCTGGTATGGGAGTTTTAGATCTGGAAAGATTTTTGTCACTGTGTTAAACTTTTTCCAAAGCTGATACTATGTCTTTTTGGAAGCGAGGCCTCCATGCTTGTAAACCGTAGTCCAGATGGGATTGTACAGGAGATTTGTACAGCTGAATAACCACTTTCTTTAACTTGAAATCAAATGTTTATTTAATTATCAGTGGTCTTAGTACATTTAATTTTCACTTGGAGGTCGAGTCGATTAGTTTCTTTGATTGTAGGCTAGTACTTTTGGTGATAGTTTGACTTGGACTTGCCAGTTGTCTTCCCCTCCTTACACATGTGACAGTACCTGTCACAGTGTGGAGAAAAATAATGCAAGCCTGGCAGGTGATAAGAGTCTTGAGTAGATCATACAAGAGCTGTCTATGGAAGCTTCAAAATATTTAATGAAAATACTGTACAAGTGAAATACTTATTTCTGTGCAGGCAATGAACATGCTGCATATGATGCGGAACAGTGACCGCACCCTGCAAGAGGTGCTCAAGGTCTCTCCCCTCAAGGCCTGGCTCATGCGCCATGGCCATTCATCTGCAGGAAAATTTGCACAGTTGGAATTGTCTAATTTCCAAGCTCCTCTGGTATTTCAGGTAAAGGATTTTAAAGTTATTGTTTGCTTGTAATATATTTTACAATATACAGTATCTATATGCAGGCAGTATCTATATACAGTATCTATATTACAGTATCTAATTACTACTTAGTCATTAGAACCTTGTAATTGATCCATTCTTCATAACTTATTATTGATGTATGGAAAGTGATATGACTGTTTGAAATAAAATTGTGTACAGTATTTGGTTACATACTTGGGAAAACCAGTCTTCAATTTTTTTTTATCATTACAAGTACAGGGGTACCTCGGTTTAAGAGTTTAATCCGTTCCTGGAGACAGCTCGTATTCCGAAAACTCGTATTCCGAAGCTAATTTCCCCATAAGAAATAATGGGAAATGAATTAATCCGTTTCTGACTACCCCAAAAACCCCACATCAAACTAAGTTTTTATACCTAATTCATCTAAATAAACCTACAAAACTATGTTAAAGTTATTACTAAACTATGTTCAACCTTGCTGTTGAATGCTGTAGGCGTATGGAAGATGGTGAGGAGGGGGGAGGAGGAGAGGAGTTACTGTTTGGAAGGGGAGTCTCCTTCCATTATCACATCAGGCAGTGAGGACTTCACTGGTATGCACACTGGCACATTTTGCCTGCATACCACTAGGACTTGCTTGTCTTACTAAGAATTTGTCTAAAGACACTTGTTTTTCCCTACATTTAAACACTTATCTGTAGTAAGACATCACATTATCATTTAAAAGGTCAATGCAACGGCCTGCTACAGCTTTATCTGGGTGAGTTTTTTCAACAAAACTTTGCAGTTCTTCCCATACTTCACACATTTTCTTAATCAAGAACGGACATCCTCTACTGCCTCTACTCGCAGCTATTTTCTTAGGTTGAACCTTACCAATGGCTTTCTTGAGACCCATGGCGAGATATATAATGACAACTTTTATGCTCAAATGGCAAAAAAACCGACAAAAAACTGTAAATCCTTGTGAAGAATTCAGGTGGGATAGTCACTGGGCACGAGACACTGGTAAACTGAGGCGCGATCGCCGTGCCACCACGCACTAGTCGGCCTGTACACGTATCGACAAACTCGTGTTCCGAGGTAACCCTCGCCTTCCGAGGCACATTTTCCGAGCAAATCTTGCTCGTATTCCGAAAAACTCGTATTCAGAGACACTCGTATTTCGAGGTACCACTGTACTCTAACAATTGCTTCGCTTCATTCATAGCCAGATGAGTGCACATAATTCCTTAGAAAATACCAGTATTTTATTGCAGGTGCTCTTTTTACATTTTAAATCTTAAAGATTGAAATGTTTGGTTATGATACTTTATCAAAGTGCCCACTAAAGAAATTGGTTATCAGTAATAAGAAGCCAGTCCTTGCAATTAATTTTTATTTGCAAGAAATTTGATCTGATGTAAACTTGGATCAAAAGATTTTCATTTGTCTTCCCAAGACATAAATCTTTAAATAACTACACAGTTTAACCTCGGTTCTCGTATGGCCCTGTTCTCGTATTTTTCGGTACTCGTACTCAATTTCTCTGAAAAAATTGATTCGGTACTCCTTGTTTGCCTCGGTTTTCGGAGTTTGTTCGTACACGTACGGGTCCACCGCGAGCGTGGCGCTTCAGTTTGTCAGTTTCTCCCGCCTAGTGATGATCGTGCTTGAATTCTGTGTGAAGAATTTCATTGTTTTTGTGCTTTTTTTGGTTTCTGAACATAAAAGTTCTTATTATATATCACGCCATTGGGTCCAAGAAAGTCAGTGGTAATATTCAACCTAAGAAAAAGTTGTGTGGATGACGTTAGAGGAAAAACAAAGGGATCATTCATTGTGAGACAGTGTGATGTCTCACTTCAGACAAGAGTTAAAACCATAGGAAAACAAGTGTCTATAGACAGATTCTTAGTTAGACAAGCAAGCAGTGAGCCACAACCAGGTCCTAGTGGTATGCCAGCAAAACGTAAGAGAGCGAGTACCCCAGAAATGTCATCGCTGCCGTTATAATGGAAGGGAACTCCCCTTCCAAACACTAACACCTCTCCTCCTCCTCCTCCTCCCTTCCTCACTGTATTTCATACACCCACAAGAGTCCTCAATAAAGGTAAAGTTAATATATTTGGGGTGTGGAACGGATGAACTCGATTTACATTATTTCTTGTGGGAAAATTCGTTTCGGTTTTCGTATTTTTCGGTTTTCATACCGTCTTTGGGAACGGATTAACTGCAAAAACTGAGTTACCCCTGTACAGTAAAATAAATTTTTAAAGAGCACTGCACATAAATGTCAACCAAAGTGTTACCAAATTTTAAATTAATTCAAGTTATGGTGAAAGTTTCATAACATTATTGTTGCTCTTGTATACCAACTTTGTCAATCATAGTGGCTAGTGCTCAACACACTTTCAGTAAACAGAGTTGAATAAAATAATGCTGTACATGCACTGAATAATGAGGCAAGATTGTTTAATTTTCTTAGGTGACTTATCAGTTGAATAGTATTGTATATATTTTTATTTATATTATTACAGACACTTGCAATTCTCACTTTTAAGACTTAAAACTGGGTAGATGAGTGTTACAATTTAGGTTTTGGATGCAAAGTATTATGCAATTTTTTATCGAATACTATACATCCTTCTGATTGCCCGAAATGCCCGAAACGCTGTGCGTATTAGTGGCTTTAGGTATTGTATGTACTAGCTCTATCTATAAATCCAACAGTATGTTTGTAACTCTGCATCTATGTATGTACTTTTCCTAAATAAAATGTTATTTGTTTCTTATATATCTGTAATTTCATGCAAATTGGGGCAAGCGGGCCCAAACATCACTTCCTGCACCTTGGCCCTCTGTTTTAAGATAAAATACCTGAATGCAGTTTGATAAAATTTAGACAAGTACTACAGTATTTCAGAATAATAAATCCTACCCCTAAATCAAGGAAAATTGGACTTAGAAGTTATACCTGAAGTGTAAGCCCAGTGTTTGACTGTCTAAGGAACTGATATGAAAATGGAAGGCCACAATAGGTATGGTTGTCATAATAGTTAAGAGCGCGTACCCACGCAGTGCGGGTACATGTGAGGTGCCTCTGATGTATAGTATTCAGTGTATCTAGTGTTAGACAATCACTGTGTTCAGTACTTTTCTGCAAAGAAATAAATCTCGTATACAATATTCTGTATTACATAAATTTATCAAATATATTCTTCATTCTGTTTCATGTACTGTATTGTCCATTTTATTCCATTTCATAAATTAGAAATTGTGTTACTATTACATTTATCATTTCATCTTGTTTATTTATTATCATGTTGATGCATGAGGTACCTTGTTGGTTCCAGGCCGAGACCCCAATGCGACGCTTCATTGCATATATTGACCCAGACAACAAGTTCTCGGAGGAAGACAAACTGTCTCAGGTGAACACACTTCAGCAGCTACAGAATATAGCCAGCTACAACTTCATGCGTGAAGGATTGTCTCGAGGTAGAGTATACATCCATGCTCTGTGGTTTGATATTTATACGGGAGATATTTATTATTTTAGTCGTCAACAGAAAATGTTTGTTGATGTGAATGAGAGCAATATGGAGAAACTAGAGGAAGAAGTATTTAAATATTATACATAAAATAATTTAATTTGGATAGTCCTAGTAGGTAGACATACTGTAGTTGATGTATATATTTTTTTAAATTATTTGAGTGTTTTGTATATATTTTCATAGATGGAAAAAACAAAAAAGAGAATTCTAGCCAGTTTGAAGTTACTGAAGTTCAGTTGTCATTCCAGTGTGCACTACAGATTTCTAGGTTCACACAGGTACAGGTTACAAACTTCATTGAGAAACTTACAATGTGCTTGATTGTCTCCATTCTTGCACTTTATAACCAGAGATAACAAGTTATGTGATGGTTGCTTTAAACTTGTAAAGAAAACCAATAAGACAAACTAAAGCTGCAAGGGGTAATCACTCATTGGGCTACATCTGGTCAATGGACAAACTTTGGCTCTTCTGATGTGCAGAAGCAGTACCCCAATATATATAATTTTCCCAATGATTCTTATCAATCATCCCTAAAGAACCAACAAGATGAAAGAAAACTATATACAGATGATGTGTTGCTTGTAATGGCTTCATCAAGTCTAACAGATACAGAAAGATATAGTAATAATAAAAAAGGGAAAAATTAGGAGTGATTTCAGCGAGACAAATGTGGAGCAAAATCAGTGAAGTGAAGGTGAGGGACATAAGGGATTGTTATAATTAATATATTTTTAAACATTAATTTAGCTAGATGGGTAGTAGCATTGATTTTTCCTTCATTCTGTTCAATGGTGCAGTGTTTGGTGGCTTCAGATTCGGTACATTATCTCCTATTGTTTTCTTTGATGATTAGTTCAGCATTCTTAAAGTTAATGGGGTGTTGCTCCTGGTTGTGTACTCGCCTAGTTGTGCTTGTGGGCATTGAGCTCCTGGCTTTTTGGTCGCACCTCTCAACTGTCGATCAACTGGTAAACAGATTCCTGAACCTACTGGACTCTTATCATATCTACATTTAAAACTGTGTATGGAGTCTGCCTCCACCACATCACTGCCTAATGCATTCCATCTGTAAACCACTCTTAGTGTGTGTAATTACCTAAGTGTAGTTACAGGATGAGAGCTATGCTCGTGGTGTCCCATCTTCCCAGCCTGTCATATAATGCTTTGAAATTACCGACGGTTTTGGCCTCTACTACCTTCTCGCCTAACTTGTTCCAACCGTCTACCACTCTGTTTGCGAAAGTGAATTTTCTTATATTTCTTCGGCAGCTTTGCTTGGTTAGTTAAATCTGTGACCTCTTGTTCTTGAAGTTCCAGGTCTCGGGAATTCTTCCCTATCAATTTTATTGATTAATGTTACTATATTGAACGTGGTGATCATATCACCTCTTTTTCTTCTCTCTTCTAGTTTTGGGAAATTTAATTCCTCTAACCTCTCCTCGTAGCTCTTGTCTTTCAGTTCTGGGATCCATTTAGTTGCATATCTTTGCACGTTTTCCAGTTTGTTGATGTGCTGCTTAAGATATGGGCATCATACAACTGCTGCATAGTCCAGCTTTGGTCTAACAAAAGCCATGAGCAATTTCTTTAGTATTTTGCCATCCATGTATTTAAAAGCAATTCTGAAGTTAGAAAGTGTAACATAGGCTCCTCGCATGATGTTCTTTACGTGGTCCTCGGTGATAGTTTTCTATCTAGATCCACCCCTAGATCTTTCTTTATCAGAATTCTTTAAAGATTTCTCACATAATTTATAGGTTGTGTGGGGTCTATGTTCTCCTATTCCACATTCCATAACATGGCATTTATTCACATTAAATTCCATTTGCCAAGTGGTGCTCCATACACTTACTTTGCCCAGGTCTTCTTGAAGGGCATGACAATCTAGGTTTCTTGTCTTCCCTATCATCTTAGCATCATCAGCAAAATGTTCATATAATTCTGCATTCTATCTGATAGATCGTTTATGCAGACAATGAACATTACCGGTGCAAGAACTGAACCGTGTGGTACTCCACTTGTGACATTACTCCAGTCCGATACATTGCCCCTGATTACTGCCCTCATTTTTCAGTCGGTTAGAAAAATTTTCGTCCATGTTTGAAGCCTACCTGTCACTCCTTCAATATGTTAGTTTCCAGAAGTAACCTCTTATGTGGAACTCTGTCGAAAGTGTGTGTGATAATCATTGTCAAGCGTTATTGGCATGGTAGGCATACGTATGGTTGTAAATCTTCACATTTAAGTTTCGAGATGTTGCTGTTGGTTATCCTTCTGATAAGGTATTGCTTTTAGTGGATGTTTTGTTTATAACCCCTTAAGAGTATAGTATTGGCTTTATTACAGGCATTGGTTATGGTGTTAGTTGCTTATCCTGTGGGGAGAAAGTTATTGCTCTGGTTCTGTTTTGCTAGTACTGTATTACTTTTGATGAACTTTGATACTTTTTCTACATTCCCTAATGAAATACTGTACTGTATTTATGTATGTGTTTTTTATGATCTAAAGATGATTCAGTGATGAATTGACATTCATTTTCATGGAACTACTGGCTAAAAATCCTAAAAGCCCCTGGAAAGGGTTTAATCACTATACCTTGTTTTGTACTATTAGGATGATGAGAGTAAAAGATGTCGGTCATTTTGTAAGCAGTTTTCGTAAGTCTATTCATAAAATTATTAAGGCCAAAATGGTATATTAATAAGACATCAACATAATGAGGCCATTTACAGTATTGTGGACAATGCTGGAAAATAGTCCTGCTTAAAATAATTCCATAATAAATTACTGCAGCACAAATTTGAGGCACCATTACTATGCCAAAATTTGAAGTCAAAACAGAAGTACAGTACAGTAATTGAAGTGTATGTGTAGTTCAAAGAAATTATTGCAGGGTAGAGAAAAGTAAAAGAAGGTAGTCTTATTTTCAATCATCTTTGGGTTTAGTCCATTGGTAAATGGACTAAACCCAAAGATGATTGAAAATATTTATGAGATTTGGTCCAATGGTAAATGGCAAGATGACATCCAGAATAGCTAGCTGACTACTTCACTTTAATGTTCCTAATTCTTTGTAGTACACATTATCTCCAGTTTTTTAAATATATAATTCTAATATTACCTAATAGTTTAGTCAAAGGTTTCACTAAAATACCAGGAAGTCAATGAGAGGGGGTGCTATGAGTGACACAGATGGGAGTGTTGGGTTTGTTGGTTCTGGCAGATGGTAAATGGAGGTGGATCTGGGCTTATTAGGAATGGGATGATCTAGTATCCAAGTATCATAAGACTTCAATATTTTCCAAGAATCAGGAGTAACACCTCATAGATTTTAGATATGTTAAACTAATCATCAGAGGAGAAAATAGCATTAGTAGACTGTAAAATCTACAACCATTAAACACTACATACTCTCAAACAATGAAGGAAAATTCAGTACTGCTTCCCCTTTTCCCAAATTAATAATTACAAAATATAAATTGTAACACAATTCATCACACCTTCCACCTCATTAACCTTGCTTATCTCATTTGTTACATTTATATACATTAGCTCTGTGTAGCTGTTAGATTTGATAAAGCCCTGACAAGCACAATTGTTACAAATAGTCTGTGCTCGTCCTTACACTCTACATGATGTGCAGCACTCGTGTGTTCTTTCACCTAGGCAACCCATCCTTAATGGAGTATACAGGTGATAAAGTAGCTAGAATACAGGACAATGGCCATAATTATTTTGTCCTAGTACAATATCATAACCTTCTTGAGGGTAGGCAAATCAGAATTTCTACTCCATAGTCAAGACTTGGAATCATAGTAGCAGACCCACATCTTATCACTAATGTCATTAATTTTACAAATCGGTCTTCCATAAACTTTAGGGTCTCCTATGAAATGTTCGCTTTGTTTCATTCTAAAATTTAGAAT
>WNGS01000543.1:6375791-6441352 GCA_020271785.1 Procambarus virginalis | reverse complement strand
GGTGAAGGTAAGCTGATGACTGAGGTGCGACAACCTTGCCTGTGCGTGTACGACGGCACACACACACACACACACACATAGTAAACATGATCAGCTGGTGGTGCTAGTGGTGGACAAGAAGTGTTGCACGACTGTTAGTGTCAGGAAGACACCCTCAGGCAACACCAGGATAGCCATCCTTTTCCTGACGCTATCTGAGGCTACCGACGGTGTCAATTCCACTCTTAACATCGTTGATACTACTGTACACTTCCTGTCTGCCACCCTGTGTTCCTGACACCCTTACTGTTCCTGTCTGCCACCGTCATTGTTTCTGACACACTTACTGTTCCTGACACACTTACTGTTCCTATTTGCCACCATCTGAGTTCCTGACACACTTATTGTTCTTGCCTGCTTCCAGCAGTGCTCCTGACGCAGCCTTGGCCTGATTATTGCTACCTGCCAACATGGGCATGCATCGCATTTTGCAAGGTGTGATGAAGTACAGACGCACAAAGAGAGAGGGCATGGTGAAGCAGTTTGAAGTTGTAAGAGATGACCCACATGTAAGTTTTATTAATAGTTATTATTATTTAGATTTGTTTATGTTAGTAGGTGCAGTTTGAGATTTTGCCCAGAAGTTGGTTATGTATATTGTCTGCTTCAGATTACAAAGCTTTTCTGGGTTTGGCAAATATCAAACGGATCTGCATCAACCCACTTTGATATGTAATCATATTTTAACTTTGTTTTTTGAAGACTAACCTATATTAAAGAACATGTAGTGTTTTCTCATATGTTATTTGAAAATTGTCTGAAAGGTGAATCTGCCTAATCTAAAGCATGTGGATACAGGCCCATCAGATGCTGTGCTATTGTATACTGATGTAAACAAAATTATCACTGCATTTTGTACACAATTACATTTATATTTTAACAAGTGTAGTACCCCATAGATCTGTGTTCAAATTGTGTAGCATAGGTCTATGGTGCAATAGCACAGAGCTCCTTGGGTATGTATCAAATGAATTAACAAAGCTTAATACACCATACTTGACTAGTTCTCAAAATTAGGCAACCCTCAATTGTATAATAGTATATTACTCATGCTACTGTACTAAGTTATCAGTTGGGGTTAATATTAAATATAATCCCATTGGTTTATCAGGAATTGATTGTATGAATAAAATTGCAGCCTAAAGCGGTATTCTTCACCTGCATAGACAGTCGGATGCTTCCCACAAGATTCACGCAAACAAATGTTGGCGACATGTTTATTGGTAAGTTGCCATCAATAATTTTGTAATGTTGGCTTTAACCCTTCAACACAAATAATTGCTTCAAAATGTGTAGGACCCCCATGCTATGAATGACCATGGCCACTTGGTGTACCTAGCCCTTCATGCTGTGGGTTGCCCCATGACTGTTTGGTGTAACCCTCACGCCGTCAGCAACCATGGCTATTTGGTATATTAACCATGTTTAATTAATATTAACCATGGTCAGCAGCTATGGCTGATTGGCAGAAAAATATATTTTGCAATTCTAACTCACTTCAACTAGATAATGTACTGTGATAAGATGTATATTTATTGGAAGAGGAACAATTATATGTTTTAAATTATGAAGAAATTTATTGTCTTTTTTGGTATTGTCTGATTATTGGAAGCTATGTACAGTACGAAATGCTGGGAACTTGGTGCCTCATGCCAACTTGTGCGGCCATGAAGAGATCACAACAGAACCAGCTGCTCTGGAGTTGGGCTGTGTCATAAATGGCATCAAGCACGTCATTGTCTGTGGTCACTCTGACTGTAAGGTATTGTACAGTACTGTATTGTATTCCTTGACAATAGTTCATAAGTGATATAGAAGTTTCACAATGAATACGATGTTTCCAGCAAATTAAAATAGAGCAAACTGTTGACTATTTGACTGATAATTGACTCAAGATAACCTCAAGATAAGTGCAGTGAGTAGCTATTGAACTTGTCAGTAATGATAACATTAGAGTGCAAGATAAATTTGGTCTGGTATTGATTCATAGTACAGCTATTATATTTTTAGTTCTTTTATAGATAGATACTGTATGTATATACTTATGCTAAAATAGTCAGAGAAATGATACACACACATTCATATGTAGAAAATATAGTACATGGTAATTTGGCATTAAATAATGAATTTTGTAGCAGCTTCCCTGGAAACAAAAACTGAAACTGTCTCTATTTTCCGCTTGTTACAACTTGTAATAAAGTTGTTACATCTTACCTTGAGGATACCTTGAGGTGCTTCCGGGGCTTATCGTCCCCGCGGCCCGGTCATCGACCAGGCCTCCTGGTTGCTGGACTGATCAACCAGGCTGTTGGACGCGGCTGCTCGCAGCCTGACGTATGAGTCACAGCCTGGTTGATCAGGTATCCTTTGGAGGTGCTTATCCAGTTCTCTCTTGAACACTGTGAGGGGTTTGCCAGTTATGTCCCTTATGTGTAGTGGAAGCGTGTTGAACAGTCTCGGGCCTCTGATGTTGATAGAGTTCTCTCTCAGAGTACCAGTTGCACCTCTGCTTTTCAACGGGGTATTCTGCACATCCTGCCATGTCTTCTGGTCTCATGTGATGTTATTTCTGTGTGCAGGTTTGGGACCAGCCCCTCTAATATTTTCCACGTGTAAATTATTATGTATCTCTCCCGCCTGCGCTCAAGGGAATACAGATTTAGGCTCTTTAGTCGGTCCCAATAGTTTAGATGTTTTACCGAGTGGATTCTAGCAGTAAAGGATCTCTGCACGCTCTCCAGGTCAGCAATTTCACCCGCAGTGAAAGGGGCTGTCATTGTGCAGCAGTACTCCACTCTAGAGAGCACAAGCGTTTTGAAAAGTGTCATCATCGGTATAGCATCTCTAGTGTGAAAAGTTCTTGTTATCCAACCTGTCATTTTTCTTGCAGTTGTGACGGCTACTTTATTGTGTTCTTTAAAGGTAAGGTCTTCCGACATGAGTACACCCAGATCCTTTACATTGCCTTTTCGTTCTATGTTATGATTTGCCTGAGTTTTGTACGTGGTTTCAGTTTTTATATTTTCATTCTTTCCATAGCGCATGAGCTGGAACTTGTCTTCGTTAAACACCATATTATTTTCTGTAGCCCATAGAAAGACCTGATCTACATCTGACTGGAGGTTCGCCGTGTCCTCTATGTTGCCTACTCTCATGAAGATCCTAGTGTCATCTGCAAAGGATGATACAGTGCTATAGGTTGTGTTCTTGTCTATGTCCGATATAAGGATGAGAAAAAGTACTGGAGCAAGCACAGTACCCTGGGGGACTGAGCTCTTAACGGTTGACGGGTTGGATTTTATTTTGTTGACTATTACACATTGGGTTCTGTTGGTCAGGAAATTGTAGATCCATCTGCCTACTTTTCCGGTAATTCCTTTTGAGCGCATTTTATGGGCAATAACACCATGGTCACATTTATCAAAAGCTTTTGCAAAATCTGTGTAAATTACATCAGCGTTTTGTTTGTCTTCCATAGCATCTAATGCCATATCATAGTGGTCCAGCAACTGCGACAGGCAAGAGCGCCCTGTTCTGAAACCATGTTGTCCGGGGTTATGGAGATGCTGTGATTCCATGTATTTTGTGATCTTACTTCTTAGCACTCTCTCAAAATTTTTATGATGTGCGATGTTAGTGCTATCGGTCTGTAATTTTTTGCCTCTGCCTTATTTCCTCCTTTATGAAGTGGTGCTATCTCTGCTGTTTTTAGTATATCAGGAATAACGCCAGTATCTAGGCTTTGTCTCCACAGAATGTGAAGGGCCTGCGATAGTGGTTTTTTACAGTTCTTGATGAATATGGAGTTCCAAGAATCCGGGCCTGGTGCGGAGTGCATAGGCATACTGTTTATGGCTTCTTCAAAATCCAGTGGGGATAGGGTGACGTCTGATATATGATTTGATGTTGGTATCATATCCATGAAAAATTCATTTGGGTTATCGATCTTTAGTGCGTTTAATGGCTCGCTGAAGACAGAGTCGTATTGCTTCCTCAGTAGCTCGCTCATTTCTTTGTTGTCATCGGTGAAAGTTCCATCTTCCTTTCGCAGGGGCCCGATACTAGATGTGGTTTTTGATCTTGATTTTGCATAGGAGAAAAAATATTTCGGGTTTCTCTCTATTTCACTGATGGCCTTTTGCTCTCTTTCCCTCTCCTGCGTTTTGTATGATTCTTGTAGCTTGAGTTCAATTTTCCTATTCGCTACCTAACCTTCTTCGCCGTTCCTGAGATAGGGTGCGACTCTCAAGTTGTACCGCGATTCGTTTTTCCTTCNTGCTCAACATCAAATGTGGTCAGTCCCCATGGTCTTTCTAATTTAATCATAATAGGTAATTGGAAGTACCCATACTCTGGCTACATATTGACCATAAGGTTTACTCAGACACTCATAGACATTCAAGTTATCCCCTACTGTACTAATGGCATTGTTCTGCTTACAGTGATCCATATCTCCCAATGATTATCCGCTTTGAGGATGATACTTTGCATCCCAATAGTTCCTCTACACTAAAATAATGTGAATCCAACTCTTTCAATGTAGATAAACTTGGTTTCTTCTGTTCCCATATAGGCCTCCTGAGTGATATCTAGGAACCCTCTATGACTTACATAGTGCAATATAGTCATACTGTACTGGCTCAATTTTCTTTTTTATAATTACTTACTGTCCTAGTTTGGTCATCCATTATACTCCTTTTAGGAATACCCTTCATTTCTATATATTTTACCTCTAGTTGTCTAGTCATATACTGGAGACCATCATACACCTGGTTTGCTCCTGGAGTTTTTTTTTTTTTTTTTTTTGACATATATACAAGAGTTGTTACTTCTTGTATAGCCACTAGTACGCGTAGCGTTTCGGGCAGGTCCCTGGAATACGATCCCTGCCGCGAAGAATCGTTTTTTCATCCAAGTACACATTTTACTGTTGCGTTAAACAGAGGCTACAGTTAAGGAATTGCGCCCAGTAAATCCTCCCCGGCCAGGATACGAACCCATGACATAGTGCTCGCGGAACGCCAGGCGAGTGTCTTACCACTACACCACGGAGACTGATAAAGTTGACTGAGAGTTGTATTAGGTATGGTATTTAAACACTATGCTTCAATGATCACTGGCTTCCAGGGATTTCTTGTACTGTTGCATTTTAGCTTTTTGGTGCTGGCTTCATTCTGAGTGAATGAAACACCAGACAAGCTTATTTTAACTTAAGTTTTATTACCTCTTAAAATGTAAAGCTTACTCAGTGTGATCCAAACAATGTTTTTTCTGGGGGGGAGAGGGGAGCCCCGTCGGCTCCCCGGAGCTTACTAGGCTGATATGCTAATGTCAGACTTTAGCATCAGTCATGTGTATGGAGTTCTGTGGGCCTACCGGGGACCATGAGCCAGAACCTGGCCCCCTCAGAGAGGCATGGGGAGCAATGGCCTATGGAAACCCCCGTGTAGTTGGAAGCATTCTGTCTGCCATCGACCGGGTCAGGCACTCAGAAAGGTAAGCATCCCAAAACAAACCCCTATTCTGGTGAAATTATTGCTACCAAAGCCGAACAAGTGGACAGAACTCCCCTAAAAGAAACGAGCAAATGATCATGACGTCACATGTCGCCGCACCGCTGTCGACGCAGCTCCCCCCCCCCCCCCCCAGGAGGGGGAAGGGGGAGCCCCAGACCTCTCGCACAAGCACACGACCTCAGCCTCTAGCATCAGCCTTAGAACTGACGGGTGGATAGCCGGTGTGAGGTGTCTGGGGCTCCCTCTTCCCCCTCCTGGGGAGGGGAGAAGCTGCGCAGATAGCGGCGACGTGTGATGTCATGATCATTTGCTCGTTTCTTTTAGGGAAGTTCTATCCACTTGTTCGACTTTTGGTAGCAATAATTTCACCAGAATAGGGGGTTTGTTTTGGGATGCTTACCTTTCTGGGTGCCTGACCCAGTCAATGGCAGACAGAATGTTTCCAACCACACGGGGGTTTCTATAGGGCATTGCTCCCCATATCTCTCTGTGGGGGCCAGGTTCTGGGTCGTGGTCCCCAGTAGGACCACAGAACTCCATACACATGACTGATGCCAAAGTCTGACATTAGTATATGAGCCTAGCAAGCTCCGGGGACCCTCCAGGTCTCGCCCAGAAAATGGCGTTTCATTACATTCAATGCTGTTTTTTTTTTGGGGGGGGGGGGGATTAGGTCAAAGGTCAAAAATGCTAAATCAAGGGGCAGCATTGTCAGTGGCAGCTGAGGTTATGCCAAAACCACATTCTGGATGAAGTTGTATTAAGCTTCATCTAACCTGAAAAAATTATTTTGCAATTTTAATTT
Organism: Procambarus virginalis; assembly: GCA_020271785.1. Classification (NCBI taxonomy): domain Eukaryota; kingdom Metazoa; phylum Arthropoda; class Malacostraca; order Decapoda; family Cambaridae; genus Procambarus; species Procambarus virginalis. The sequence continues at coordinate 6,434,992 of WNGS01000543.1, read as the reverse complement.
ATTTATATGATGATTGTAGTCAATTTTGTGTTATCTTTTTCATCCAGAAGTGTTATTTGGAAGAGTTCATCTATTTTTAGACAAATTTTATTGTAGTTTATAAATTTTTATTGTACCAATTCATTTTAATATTTTGATGTACAAAGTTAGTTAGTTGTGTTACAGTAGGCATCAAGAACTATACATAATCCATCCATACTTCACAATTTAACATTTGAAAACTTTTTTCTGTGGGGAGCCCCATTGGCTCCCTGAAGCTATCCAAACTGATATGTGCTATATTGGTTTGGGATCATCAGTCACAGGAGTCCTTATGCCTACCAGGAACCATAAGCCAAAACCTGGTCCCCTCAGAGAAGTGCAGGGAACAATGGCCTATGAGCACTGTACAGTTAAAGTAATGCATGTCATAATTGCCATCAGTTATGTTCTGCTTACAGTGACCCATATCTCCCAGTTGATTATCCATTTTATTATCCTTCCTTCAACTGGGGAGAACCCAGAAAGGTAGGAGAATCAAAACAGACCACTGTCTGGTTAACCTGTGCAATCTACATCCCAGAAGATCAAAATATCTCTCTTAGAAAGAAACCAAATAAGCAACCCTTCATGTGACTAGCACCTCCGCTCGATAGCACTACCCTTGGGAAGCCTCAGCCCACCACTCCAGTTCTTGAACTGATGTGCTAGTGGTCATTTCAGTCACCTCTGGGCATCAAGTTCCTGTTCTGGATTTTTGCCCTGTGGCTGATCCAGCTGTGTGTTGGTGTGGTGGCCAGGTGTCTTAGTGTACAGCAGCAGCAGCATACACCTAGGGTGACCTTTCCCAGGTGCTCCGTGATTACTGCCCTTGCATGTCAGGATTATCTTCCCTGGGGCATTCTGAAATCGCTCCCTGTTTGAGGACTTCATCGCTTGATGTTGTCTTCGCCCCTGGGGCACGTCGGGGGTCTAGGGCTTTCCGTTTTGCACTGGGTAGAGAAGTGTTATTTGCTGGGTGGGGTGCACTGCGGTGGCGCAGCAAGTATTACTTCAAACGCAGTTGCCAATGTTTCTCTCTGCCTACCAGTTTGTTGTGTGTCTTCGGGGGCTTTTTTAATTTTCTTTTTATTCACTGGCGTCCTCGCCTTGTTTAGATGGAGGTGGTCTGCTTAACTTCTTATTAGGTAAGCCTAGGTTGTGTTGGTAGTCCTCCTCGGTTTTGCCCGATGTTTCATAGCTGCTACTGGTGGTCAGTTTTCCTGCTACCTGACAAGGCTCTACCAGCTTAGCTAGCCCTAGTGCCTGGGCTTCCCATAGGGCTCTTTCACCCTACAGGCCCTGGAAAACCCCTGTGGACTCAGTCGAACATTGGCTACTTCTTCTGAGCCCTCTGTTGCCTTGTGCAAAGTCGAAGGTTGTTCATTACCCCTGCCTCGGGCATCCGTGCTGCCTCTGTCAAACTGCCTGTTGGATCAGGGACACCACTGACCCCGAGTCTTGTGGGCCTTGTTCCCCACTTGTACTTCACTTTATTCATTCTTTGTCGGTTGATCTCAAGGATCAGGCTGCAGCTGTTCCATGCTTGATTCTCCTTACTGCAGCGGTCCAGATTGGTTGCCCGGTTTGGAGGCCCCGGAGCTGCCCTACTTGGGTTTTAGGGACCAGGATTTGGTGGTGGTTGTCTCTTCAACCTTGGTTTCTTCCTCGCCCCTGCTTCCTTTCCAGGTGGGTGTGGTTTGCCCTGCTTCCAGCTCCCAAACATCAGAGGGTTTCGGGGTCGGGCGCGGGGTTTAGCTCGGGAGGAGGCTCGGGTTGCTTCGGGGGCTGCTCCTTCTGATTCTGGCGCAGAGGTGGTCGAGTCTGATTTTCCTGTCGAGGCTTCTGGGTCAACCAAGCAGACTTCCTTTTTGGAAGCTTTCCCCTGGATGCCACCTTTTCTTCAGGCTCCCCCAGAAAATGGCATTTCATTACATTCAACACTTATTTTTTCTCTCTGTTGCCACTGAAGACTGATGAGGACTTGCTTGGTCAGTACCACTGCCACTTTTTTATCATTGTACAATAATATAAAATATTTCTTAAAACCCCTCTCAAAATGTTATTTGATATTAGGTGTGACTATAATTAGTCATCACAACACTGATGTGGTATTTGACCACGAGAACAATATTATTTACTATAGGTAATGTTACAGTAATGTCCTATCTTATGTTATACTAATTATAAATGTTTAAGGTGTCTGCAATTCTATACAGTCTGCAGTTCATTATTGTTATTAACTGCTGTTATAGTATTTCTTTATTACAGTATAGTACTATATTTACTCAGCTTTGGGATGTGTATAATAAATTTAAGTCATTCCAGGAGTGAATGGTTTGCAGACCAGTTATTGTGTCAATTACATTACACTTGTGCCTTGTGGTACATTAGCAATAACATTGCGCTACCTAATAAATGTAAGCATAAAAATATTGCCATTTTATTAGTAAAGTAAAATTTGGAGATAAGATGCACATAAGTAATTTTATTTGTAGATTGCTTGTGTAATTCAATTTTTGTTTAGAAGTTTTGGCATACTTTTATGCTGTTTAAGTTGGAGGAGGTACAAACAGTTTTATGTCTAATAAAGCTCAACAGACTTGTTAAATGCACATGTATTTAATACAATTAAACAGTTCAGTAAACTAAGCCATACTAATATCACCTAGTTCATATCTTGTTTATTCTGTTCATTAATATAGGCACCAGCCTTATAATTTTCTTTGTTTTTGTTATTTTATGCATTATATTCAAGACTGCACAATGTTAGGTTTTGCAACTCTTTTTGTTAGTATCCATTTCTTAGTCATATCCATGGCCTTCCTTGTCATAAAAACAAACATTATGAATTAACCATAACCATAGGCCACTCACCTAACTTATGCTCCTCCGTCCCAGACAGTGTAGTCTATTTAACACTTTCCCCTCTCCATATATAATTTCTCAGTTTAATGTTACAAGTAAATAAAAAGAAGAAAACATGATTTCATAAATAAGTAATGGATATATATTGGATAATGAAATCAATATAGAATAACATTGTTTTGAAAATACAATTATTTTAACCTATCATAATAACCCCCAACCAACCCAGGTGCTGAATAACTAATGGTTCATCCCCTGCATCTTGTCTGAACTGCATTATACCTCGTAGTCATTCTCCCAGGGAATATCCTGGTTTTCAGGATGAGCGTAAGTTTTGCTTTCCACTGTTTGAATACACCACACGTCCCATTACGAAACCCTCGGCGAAACCGACTTCATTGACATCCCTCATCTAATGTCTTTCTGCTCTAATATTGGTGTCCTGAATATTTAGGATCTTGAACATTCTGTAAGTTAGGTGCTGTATAGCCATTCTAGTTTAGCTCTTTCTTTTTCCTTACTTTCCCTTTCCAATTAACTCCACAAGTTGGAATAGTAGCAGATGATTTCAGACTCCTGTTAGCAGGCTTAGAGCTCATCCCTCCTATAGCTCATGTCTTACCCTATTAGTTTTCCATGGAACATAATCTGCTCAATGGTTTACATTCATGCCCCCAAATAAATACTGGTGGGTAAACAGGAGCAAACAGTGTTGGAGAAGTGCCAAATTGTCCTTCCCTACGTAGGCTAATATCACTTGAAGTAGTGGGACGAATGTGTTGTTTAGGTTGGTGAGGGCAGTCTTCACTTCTTCCCACCTAATGTACTTTTTCTCAGTAGAAGTAAGGGGCAACTGTTTCAATTAGTGTACTGTACATACAGTAGTATTTAAACTAGCAAAGGCTTCAGGGGTCTTGCAATGTCTGGCCGAGACTACACCATTCTCAAGGGGCTGGTCATAAGTTGTCTGTACTTCTCCATAAGTAGAGACAACTTCATTGTCTCTGCTGATCAGACAACATTATTGAAATTGCAGTAGAGTTGGATAAAACAAATATGGTGGCAAGTTACCAAGGTCAACCAACAGAGATGTTTATCTTTTATTTTCTGTAGCATTGCCTTAAAGTAAATAAACATGTTAATAACTTATTATTCAAGCTATATGTTGTCCATGTAATTTAAAATCAAAGGGATCAAGTTTTTTCTGTATAGTTTACATGTTACTGTATAACACTGATCATTATGTATCTTTTGTAAATTCCCTTTTTTCTTTTTTTTTTTATCACAGCTTTTGCACTGTTAAAACTATCAGTAATGTCTTATCCATCAAACTTTGTATCTAGTCTATCATAATTTTGGTACCAAAGTGTTCACATATGATTGCTCTATTGTATAGTGCGACGAAAATGAAGGTTGCACATAAATGTATTTTCTGCAAGTTATGAAAATGGTAGCCCATTCTCCTAAAATAAGAGCACTTATAGTATTTATTGGAGAGTACCAATATGTAGTGATGGACCACCAGAAAATTGACATTTGTATTATTGAATTCAAACAAACCATAACTTTTTCTAACGGCAATATAAATATAAGATTTAACCTAACCTTTCCTAGTAATCCTAGGCCTAATACATGCTGTGTTAGCCCTAATATAGTACATATGTGCTACACTAGGTCTATGAATATTTAAGTTTTAACTATATTTTTCAAGACTATGAAATTAATAGTACAAAAAGTGGCTTGCTGGTGGTCCATCACTACATTGTGGTCAAAAGTACCAATTAGTTACTAAAAGTACAGTTCTACCATTTTCTGGAGGATAGGTTGGAAATTGGATGCTTCAGCCTTCAGCAATGCTTCATCCATGTTTGCATAATTGTGCTTGAGGGAGAGTGGGTTAAGACTCGCCCTCTATTAGTACCAACTGAGCTCTACAGTACCATTAAAATGGTACCATTGTAAGCTAAACTTACATTTTAAATTTCATAAAACTGCAGAAAAACACTACTTGTTTACTATGGACTCACTAAAATAGCAAACTTCTTCCAAATTATGTCTGGCACTGAGGAAATCAACTGGAGCTTTTAGGTGACTTGAATCTGCAAACAGCATACTACCAGTTGCAACCTCATACCAGATCAAGATGATACAGTGGTAAAGTTATATAACCTAGGATTCTACTGAATCGACAAAGTCTGGAGGCCTCTCCTAAAGGCATACTGTACCAAGTTTTACGTATATCCCCCAAGCACCCGGGTGTGGGTAAAGTAGGTCAACACCGTATGCCCCAAAATCATTTATACAGGGAAATCACACTAATGTGATGTACAGTATACCAATAAGAAAATCAACCGGAGCTCTTATCACGGTGTGATTTCTCTCCAACTCTTGTGATTATTAGGATTTGTTAATGCAAAAATAAATGCATATACAGTAAAGTATAGTTTAGTATAATAGAATACATGTACATTACCAAAAACAATGATAGAAAAATAAGGCACCGAGTATAATGAAACCTCATTTTCTGGGGACCCCTCGGTAGTTTCTCGCCTCTTATGCACTGGCACCTCTGAGCCAACACCATCCTTGCCATGTGTCTTGGATTATCATGGCCTAAATGAGACAGGGACCAGAATTCTGTCCCTTTAGAAGTCAACAAGTTGAGAAGACCACAGAAATAGATGTGAGTGGAGTGAGGAAGGGGTGGGGAAGTGTGTGAGGAACTCAATAAGAAAATCCAGGTCTTCACATTAGAGCATGGAGATGTTCCAAAGAGAGGGAATAGATAACCAGGCACTGCTAGAGGAGTTTGGGATTACCAGTGGGGAGGTGAGGAAGCTTTTGCTAGAGTTGGATGTGACAAAGGCTATAGGCCCCGGATGGAATCTCACTATGGATACTAATGGCAGTTACAGTGCTTCTGCGCCTTCCTCTCTCCATAGTGTGTAACGAATCACTGGTAACAGGAGAGCTGCCAAAAATTTGGAAGACTGCTAATGTAGTCCCAATATACAAAAAGGTCAACCAACAGGAGGCACTAAACTACAGGCCAGTGCCCCTAACTTGCATACCACGCAAGTTGATAAAGAAGATTGTGCAAAAAAGGCTAGTGGAACATCTGGAGTGAAAGAACTTTGTAACAACGTCAGCATGGGTTCAGGGATGGCAAGTCATGCCTCACAGGATTAATTGAATTCTATGACCAGGCAAGAAAGAGAGGAGTTGGGCAGACTGCGTATTTTTGGACTGCAAGAAAGCCTTTGACACAGTACCACACAAGAGACTAGTGCACAAGCTGGAGATGTTGGCAGGAGTGAAATGGAAGGTACTCCATTGGATAAGGGAGTACCTAAGCCACAGAAGACAGCGAGTCACTGTGAGGGGTGAGGTCTCAGATTAGCGAAGTCCCACAGGGTTCAGTCCTCGGACCAATACTATTTCCGATATATGTAAATGATTTCCCACAGGGAATATTCGTTCCTCTCAATATTTGCTGATGCAAAACTTATAAGGAGGATTAAGACAGAGGAAGATAGTATGAGGCTACAAGATGACCTAGACAAACTGCAAAGTTTGTCTTCAACCCGAGTAAATGTAAGGTAATGAAACTAGGGAGTGGAAACAGGATACTGAATGGGAGATGAAGTCCTTCATGAAACGGACAGAGAGAAAGTTGATATTATCTAGGAGTTGATATTACGCCAACCCTGTCTCCTGAAGCCCACATAAAAAGAATAACATTGGCAGCATATGCGAGGCTGGCTAATATCAGAAATGCCTTCAGGAACCTGTGTAAGGAATCATTCAGAACCTTGTATACCACATATGTAAGACCAATCCTGGAGCATGCGGCCCCAGCATGGAGCCCGTACTTTGTCAAGCACAGGACTAAGCTGAAAAAAGTTCAGAGGTATGCCACTAGGCTAGTCCCAGAACTAAGAGACATGAGTTACGAGGAAAGGCTGTGTGAAATGCACCTAACGTTGCTGGAAGATAGGAGAGCTCGGGGAGACATGATCACTACCAACAAAATTCTAAGAGGAATCGACAGGGTAGATAAAGATAAATTGTCGCTAGAAAAAACTTTTTCAGTGTCAGTAGTTAACAGATGGAATGCATTAGGCAATGATGTGGTGGAGGCAGACTCCATACACAGTTTCAAATGTAGATATGATAAGAGCCCAGTAGGCTCAGGCATCTGTACACCAATTGATTGACAGTTGAGAGGCAGGACTAAAAAGCCAGAGCTCAACCCCCACAAGCACAACTAGGCGAGTACAGACGTTATGTATGCACCAAGTGGAAAGCCTAGCAAAAAAAAAAAAAAAAAAAAGAAAAGTCTAAAACACTCAGGAATGTTTTATTGCAATCTCTGTTGGTCTAGACTCGACTTTTCATCTAACCTTGTGTGAAAATCCAGCCTTACTTTTGTTACCTTTTTTTTCTGACCTTTTCTAGTGGCTACATATTTTTTTAATACTACAGTTGTGTTGCTTCCCTTTAAAGGCAAATATAGTACAGCACAGTATTTTACTATACATCTCTGTCGGTCTCTTCACTCTGAAAATTGATATGTTGAACCAGCAATCATCTGTAGGGGTCAACTCAAATTACTCATGGCTGTTGCTTCTTTTAACACCTCAACTTCTAGTCCTGGAAGTGTAGCTTTGTCTACTGAAGAGATGTAACCATAGTCTTTTTGCTGGGTCCAGTCATATAGGCATTCCCAAAAATTAAACAGACTGTACATACATGAATGACCTGTCTGACTGCTGAATCTATCATTACATTTCATTCCATTTATAGATTTTTATTTGATAATCGTGCCAAATGCTATCATTGGTAGGAAAGATTGTAGGTTAACCCACAACCAATAGATGAAAGGCAGTCCCAATTCCTTACTGATCTGATTGTCCTGTTCTGCTTCCAGTATTCAATCTTTTAATTGATTTTCAAGAGAAACTACAGGATGCTTCCCAACCATTCCTTAATGACTTTTTAGAAGATACTGTCTCAGTGAATCTGACTTGTATAGGTACAGTATTCATATGTCCTGCTCTAGTACCGACATCTTTAATAGTATTTATAAAATTGATAGAATTGCACATGGAATTGCTATAACGAGATTGTACATCTCTTGATAATTTTCTTTATTGGTCAACAAGCTGTAAGGGTTTATAGCATTATTGTTTTATTTGTAGCATAACAATTTTGATAATATTCTACAGCATTTTACCAGTGTAGTACTTCTTCTTAACTATTTCACTTTAAGGCACCATTAATTTTTTGCCTGCATTACACATTTGATTTCACAGTTAACTTTTTGATACAGTACTACCTTAAATTTTTTGTATTTGAATTTATTGTACATTGTCACAATATATTTAACACCATTTGGTGAAAATTCATCCCTAAATTTATTTCTACGACATATATTTTTATATTTGTAGTATTTCATATGCAAAATACATAAAGTATATTATATATATCCTCACAGTGTAACCCAAAATTTGCCAGTGCAGGCTGTCAAAACATATGACCCTGTATGACTAACCATCCTGCGAGATGGGAGACTGCGAGAGAATTTTTTTTTTTTCTGGGAAAATTTTACGAGCATATTTGGTAGATGTCTTAAAGGGATCCATTATATAGAGATCTGGATTTTGGAGGAACTACTGTACCACATTAACCCTTAGACTGTGCATATTACCGCAAATTTAGGGAGCATAACATCGAAAAATATTCAAATTATGTAAAAATAACTTAAAAATGTTAAATAAATCCCCAATTTATTGGCTTCAGTGTCGTGAAACTCAAATAATTTCAGAAATCGATTTGACGAATTTTTGAAAAATAAGAAAGTTTTATTGATAAGAAGAACAGCTCCTAATAACTGTAACTGAAGGATTATGCAGAAATAAAGAAATGCAAGTGCCTGTCCTATGCTCGAAAGAAGAATAGTAGTAGTAAGAAGTGTCCACACAGTGGATATGCAGTTGGTGCCTTTATTTCATTGGCGAGTAATACATAATAACACAAAACATAATGAATATGTTAATATGATCTACTGTATTTTGTTATATATCATCATATAAATACATTGTCCAATGTATTATGTTAATATGTTACTTTCATCAATGTCCCAAAAATATTTTATTTAGGTGATTTTTTTTTTAAGATTAGTTATTTTTTCTCCTTTGTTAATTATCTGATTTTGTTTTAACCTTTACATCCTGGAGAATGCATATGTTTTCATAACTATGTGAAGATAGAATGAAATTGGTCAACAAATAAGTCAGTTTACAACTAGTAAAACTTGGGACTTAATTTTTTTTTCTCTGATTTCTAACTATTTTCTTTGTCTCTTTTAGTTTGTTTTGATGATAGGGACCATATTAGGCTTTCTCACTTATATAAAATATACCCTAAATATATCCCCTAAATTATATTATAATTATCCCTATATTTTTGTATTTTGAGGGTTTATTTTTTCTTTACTTCATTTCAACACTATGACCTACAACTTTCGCATATTCGAGTACGAATGCCAAACAATATTTATTAAAACATACAATTAAATTAACAAATTAAAACTAACTTTATTCATTGTTGATAACTTCAATTATCTCTGAAACCAGAGTTTCCAACTTTGAGTGGCTTCTAAAATTCCAGTTATTAACCGATTTCACTATTTTGACATGTGTGCTCTGCTGTCTGTTCTACAATCTTCAGAATGGATTTTTCTAAACTTTACACATTTGGAGTTTTTTTTTTTTTCTAAATTTGCTGCATACTGTATTCAAATGTCTAATTGACGACTTTTTTACAGTAAACTGTACTAAAAACCTATATTCTAATTTAATGAAAATGAAGATCATGTGCTATTCTGAGAAATAACAACATTAATGAAAAATTAATGATAGTTGATATTTTTTTTTTATTCTGAATTGAAATCTGAAGTTTTCAATATTAAATTTTAAAATTAATTTTGATTCTCTGGTTTTTCAAGTTACATTGTGATCATTTAGACAAAGTTGGAGCATTTGCCTAGTTGATTATGAAAAAAAAATGGAAAGTGTTTGTGCAAATTTTAAAACGTATATGATTTGACAAAAAATCATTTCAAGATATGTATGTATTGTGCGGTCTAAGGGTTAAGACGAGTATTGGTATTCATGTGGGTTAATAGACCATAAAGTTAGGTTTCCATCATATCTCACCTGTACCATTAATTACCTTCACTGAATAACAGATAATCTTCTCACTTTAAAATCCAGAATTTCATGCCAATTGTCTTGGCATAAACCTACAGTTAACCATTTTCACAATGACAAACCTGATAAAAAGTTAACAATGTATCGATAATTAAACAAATTGAACTTGTACATATGTACATAAAATATCAGCAGCATATAGTTTTAATTAACCCCAAAATGTTTCCTTATGCAAGATAAGATTTTACAATAACTGTAATTACTTGTAAAGTATCAACATCACTGTCAACCAGTGATGTTGACACTTAAGTTCTCATATCCAAATAATTTGATCAAACTCTATATTCTAATATCAATGAAAAATTGAATTTTCTTTATGCCATATAATTATTCAAAACAAACTTTATAGCATAACTACAATGTGTAAAAGTTAGTCATGTACTACATTAAGTAACCACCGCATTTGTGAAACAATAGAAACTATATATATATATAACATATATATATTATATACATATACATATACATATATACATATACATATACATATATATATATATATATATATGTCGTACCTAGTAGCCAGAACGCACTTCTCAGCCTACTATGCAAGGTCCGATTTGCCTAATAGGCCAAGTTTTCATGAATTGTTTTTCGACTACCTAACCTACCTAACCTAACTTTTTCGGCTACCTAACCTAACCTAACCTAACCTATAAAGATAGGTTAGGTTAGGTTAGGTAGGGTTGGTTATGTTCGGTCATATATCTATGTTAATTTTAACTCCAATAAAAAAAATTGACCTCATACATAAGGAAATGGGTAGCTTTATCATTTCATAAGAAAAAAATTAGAGAAAATATATTAATTCAGGAAAACTTGGCTTAATAGGCAAATCTGGCCTTGCATAGTAGGCCAAAAAGTGAGTTCTGGCTACTAGGTACGACATAAATAAATTATATATATATATATATATATATATATATATATATATATATATATATATATATATATATATATATATATATATATATATATATATATATATATATATATATATATATATATATATATATATATATATATATATATATATATTTATTTCACAGTGGCACCTCGACTTACAATTGCCCCTACTTACGATAATTTCGAGTTACGATGTAAATTTGATCGAAAAATGCAACTCGACATCCGATGGAGTCGTCGACTTCCGATATTTGTTGGTACACGTTCGGGTCGACCGAGCATGTGGTTCCCGATCACGCGGTCTGACCTGCCTCAGTTTACTACAGCTGCCCGCTTAGTGACGATCACGCCTATAAGAAATTCCACGTTCGTGGTGATTTTTTTGCATTTTGAACATTAAAGTAATTATTATATATCACGCCATGAGTCCCAGGAAAGTCAGTGGTAAGGCTCAACATATGAAAACCCATGTAAGGATGACCATAGAGCAGAAACAAGAGTACATAATATCTTTTCCTCAACAATTAAGAAAATGTGTGCAGCATGGGAAGTGCATGGGAAATAGGCTTACAGGTTCCGGAAGATGAGAGGAAATGTCAACACTGTGGAGAAATGCCCGACAGACCACTGGAACATTATCTAACACAGTGCACAGTTACAAACCCATTAAGATTTCAACTTAGATTCAACAGAGCAGAAGTTGTTAAACACATATGGCAAAATCTTACTAAAGCGACCATACGAGTAATAAATACTCATACTCCGCCCAAGTAAAACAGAAACAAGCAACACTTAGTGGGCCAGCCAGAGGCTTAGGGCCCGCGCAGGAATATCCCCGAAAAAAAAAAAAAAAAAAAAAAGCATGGGAAGAATTGCAAACCTTTGCTGAAACGACGCGCCCAAATGAAGCTGCAGTAGGCCGTTGCCTTAACCTACTCAATGACACTGATGCATCATTGCAGACAAATGTAAAAACGAAGGGAAAAACAAATGGCTCTTGACAAATTTGTAGCGAGACAAACAAGCACTGAACCACAACCAGGTCCTAGTGGTATGCAAGAAAAACGTGGCAGGGAGTGCACACCAGAAAGGTCCTCACTGCATGATGTTATAATGGAAGGGGACTCTCCTTCCAAACAGTAACAACTCTCCTCCTCCCCCCCTCATCACCATCTTCCATACGCCATCAAGAGCCCTCCATAAAGGTAAGATCAACTTAGGTACTGTATTGTAGTTAGAAAAAAAACATTGTATTCAGTATAAAATATATTTGTATGTTAATATTTTGGAGGGTGGGGAGGTTGTCTCGAGATGATTTCAGGGCTTTTTAGTGTCCCCGCGGCCCGGTCCTCGACCAGGCCTCCACCCCCAGGAAGCAGCCCATGACAGCTGACTAACACCCAGGTACCTATTTTACTGCTAGGTAACAGGGGCATAGGGTGAAAGAAACTGCCCATTGTTTCTCGCCGGCGCCCGGGATCGAACCCGGGACCACAGGATCACAAGTCCAGCGTGCTGTCCGCCCGGCCGACCGGCTCCCCGGAATTAGTCCGGGGAACGGATTAATTCAATTCCATTTATTTCTTATGGGAAAAATCGCTTCGACTTACGATATTTCGAGTTACGACCCGTCTCTGGGAACGGATTAGCATCATAAGTCGAGGCCCCATTGTATACATATGCAATAATCAAGAACTTTTAGGAATGGTAAGTCCTATGATCTATAACAAGTAGATACTCAATTGTTAACATTATCCCAGGAACCTACATTAAGAAACAGAAATCCTGATCTGTCACTTTACTGAAGAGACTTTGCAGGAAGCAGCTTCCCAATACATGAGCCAAAGCCAACCCTGTGACCTTTACCTTGGCAGTAGCCAGTTATGACCACTTCATCTCCATCCTGCAGGAACTTCCTGCTCGCTCCATTTCCAATATCCACAGTTTTACTCCCACGCCATGACAATTCCAGCATTGACCCAAACGACTCTTCACTCTGTTGGGTGCCAGCAATGTTATATTTAATGTAATGCAATATAAGAACAATATAATAGATGCAGATTACTACAGATGAGCAGCCTATTGATTACAAGGCCCCTAGCAAGCACCATTCAGGCTTAATGGTCATATGACAATTTAAATTGTGACTTTATAGAATATCTCGTACACAATAGCTTTTTCCAACACCAAAATCCAGATGTATCAACACACTTCACTCTACACAGTAGCCTATTTGTTGCCAATGTATCAGAGAGTTCCAGATCAGATCCATTGTGGTCTGGTCCACCTGCATATTCAAAAGTCTAAGATCAGAATCTGTTCAGAGTCCCTCATTTGATAGTGTAATATTGTGAAAACTTTTAATAGTTCAGGTGTCAAGATAAAGTATTATTTTGCACTTACATTATTAATTGCTCGAGCCATCGTACACTTAGCAATATCTAATTATGGGTCTGGTTGTCTCGTTATCTATTTATTCATAGGTTGCACGTGAATATTTCTGCTACCCACCCTCCAGATACCACCAAAGCTAGAAAAAGGAGACTGCAGGGTACTATGTATTCCATTAACTAGGATCTACAACACAACATTAGAGCTAGGGAAATGCTCGACTATCTGTGAAAAAGAAAATACACACTATAAGAGGACAGAAACCCTAAACTACAACTTGGTGCCCTACAAAGTACTGGATACAGTTATCAGCAACAGGATACTAGAGCATCATCAGAGAACAATTTCATAATGAGAGGAAACGATTTAAGAGGGAAAAAAACTGCTTGGCAAGCCTCAGTTCTGCAAGTAAATAAGATGGGCTAAATAGACTGCATTCTCCAAGACAGCCAGAAAGCATTTGATCTGTCCCCCACTAGCTTGTGATTACTGGACTAGATATGAGATTATCTAGCAAACAATAGGAAATAGAAAATATGGAATGAAGGTGGAAAGCAGGCAGGGATCCTCTAGGATCCAACCCCAGCTGTTCTTGATCCATGTTAATGATCTACACAAAGGGGCAAGATCCACCATGTCAATGTTTGCAGACAATGAAAAGTGTAAGGCCTAACAAAAAACTATAGACTGCTGCAGGAGGAACTAAACCAAGCTATAGGAGTGGCAGACCAGTGGCTGCTAGTTCAATCTTGGCAAGTGATGTAGTAAAAATTTGGGGGGGGGGGGAGGGACGAGGCTACATAAATTAAATGGCACGATATAAAAAACAACTAATGTTATCAAAGATTTGGTCATGGACTGAACACCAGCACTATTATCTGATAACAGCAACATACAGTATATGAAACTGGCAGACATACAGACAGCATTTTAAAATAAAGACGTGCAGGTCTGTACCAGCATAAAATCATCATATGAAACAAGATAATTCTGAAAGTCATAAGGCTTACAGCAAGGAAATTTCCGAAATGAACTAAGCTATGAAGACAGACAAAGGGAACTCAGCTTAATAACCTTAGTAGAGAAGAATCATTGGAAACATTCACTATGTATAAATTCCAAGGGATTAATTTTAATAACTACCACCACAGGTATTTTGTCATATTTCCATGCTGAAAGTTTCAAGCTGATAAAGTTCTAGTCAAATATAGAGAGGGGGAACCAAGGTATGCCTGCAATCAATACCTAATTATTGGCATTTATACTTACTGGTCCAGAAATAGTACCAGACGCTAGAAGATCCCCTGTACGAATGTTACAGCCAGTAATGGTGTGGTGAGCCAGTGCTGCTTCATTGTCCAGTACATGTGGCGGAAATTGCTACGAGAAACAATTCCCAAGTGATCACTACCATCAGCTACAAATAAAAATATAAATCATTTGAATGTTGTTTAAAATGAAGTACAGTACAGTAATACAATACTATGAAAGATGAGTTAGGAACAGAGACTAAGGAAATAAATTGAGTGGTCTTTATGTAGGAAAAAAAAAAAAATGAATGCAGAAGTGCTACATGAAGAAAAAATTCATTTGTCACTATATAAACTAACCAGTTATCTACGAGTTACCCTATAATGTAATGTTCAATAAATAATTTAATTTCCTTGTTCTATCTGTAAATTTAATTGTGATGGTATCAGGTTAGCCACAGACAGATGAACAATTAAATGTTTTGAAGAATATTCCACAATTTACCTGTGCATTTTCATCATTTACTTCATATATAATGAAAATGTCTATCTGAGGTTAGAGGGGGGGGGGGAAGCAGGGAAGATGGGAGAGGGGGAGATAGATATATACTGTATAGGTAGAAAGAGGAAGAGACAAGAGACCTGGGCATACCAGGTATACCCTAAAATATACTATATATGAGCAAGTTTGGTTTGCATAAAAAAAGTGTTTCCTCACATGGAGCAATAGGCCTTCAGCCATTTCCTCTATTCTTATGTGACAGTGCCGGTTGAGTGCAAGGATGTTTAGTGTGGTAGTTAAGGTGAATGAAAATGTCATTTTGTAAAAACTAATCTTGTCCTACAATAGTAAAGAAACAGACAAAGGGTATCTAGCTGGGATGGCCATACAAGGTAAATAACAGCAAGAGACCTATATATCACTCAAGATGCCAATACAAGAGAATAACAAACTTGGATACATTAGAGGTTTGATTCACCAAAAAGAACCTAACAGTATTGATTTACAGTAATCAATACGAAACAAAACCTTCAGTAATGTTGGAAATTTATGCATTCAACAAAGAGTTGTACTCTAATGCCTCCCCCACCCAATGAAACCGAGTTATATGGTAAAACTACTTTCACACATTTATTCTCCAAATTACTACTGTATTTCATAATTGACTTAATAATAAAAATAAATCATAGTTTCAAATATAAAGAACTTACGGCGAATCCCCACTTCTAGCTTGATATCATAAGTATATTTATCTTCATGCTGAAGATAAGGGAAGGGTTGAGGGTCCTGGACATAGTTGTCTACTACAAATGGTGCCAGAGCCTCCATGGTCACTACCCATGGAGATATTGTTGTACCCAAGTTCTTTGCCAGGAATGGGCCAAGAGGAACATACTCCCACTTCTGGAGTCTCTGGCTGTTGGAGAAATTGTCATCAACATCAAATCTATTCAAAATGATAGACAAACTGAAGACAATGGTAAACAGATTCATTAAGGCTAACACCCATGAGAAATTGTCAAATTAAGGTTCGTTTTGCCAAGAGTTCATTCAAATCTTTTTGGTTGGAATCTAATACTGTATTAGTATACAAAAACAAAAAGTTACTAACATATACAATATGCATTATTTTCCAAGTAAATTTAAATGTCAATGTTTTGAATAAATTTTGTGGAATACATTTTATATGATTTGACCTATTACCATTCATGTTTTATGAAATTGCCATGATATATCTGTTCAAGATCCTCTGTCCTCACATTGGCAACCACTATGTTGGTGGCTTGCTCCATGGGAATCACAGACTAATAAAATATTATTGTGCAAAGTAGCATGGTGCCTTGGCATGCTTTGGTGGTTTTTCTATGGTTTTGGAGATGCTTAGATATGGTGGCCACATACCAACTTCTGGGTTACAGTGTTCATATAATACTGTCATGTCATGTGATGGTGTGCAATTTAAATCATATTTTCAAGCCATAAGTATGTAACCTATGAATTAAAAAAAAATCAAGTCTTGAAGATGCACATTATTTGAATTTTCTATAGAGGCTACCTTCAATAATTTCTTTATTATAGACTGTCAAATATTTAGTTAATGGACATATGTTTTCATCAGAAAATGAAGAAATGACAATGTTTTACTTTGTCCTGGATCATTATCAAGACTTTATAATGGTCCAGGAGGGACCAAAACTTTATCGTTTCTTCATTTCTGATGTGGTTTGGACATAATATCTTCAACCACATTATAGTGACTTATAGCCTGCATTTAGTGTATTATCTCTGTAGTTACAATATAGACAATACAATCAGTTGAACAAGCACTACGACCACAGAAGAATGGGAGAGTTAATGAGGTTAAAGACCAGCCTGCTTTTCCTCCCTTCAAATATTTTTGTAGCCAGAGAAATGAAACAGAGGGGCTATACATTAAAAAAAAAAATTAATATTTACCACTCCAATCGTTCATGAGAACCATGCCAAATATATGTTCATGAGCATCCCTCACACTAATGGGGTCTCCCATCTTGTTCCCTGGCCCAACAAGGAAGGCCATCTCAAGCTCAAAGTCCATCAGTCGACAGGGTCCAAACACAGGGGGCTCATCGTCTTTTGGACGAGTTTGGCCATTTGGCCGACGTATTGGTGTGCCAGATACGACTACACTGGAGGCTCTACCATGATAACCAACTGGCATGTATTTCCTAAAGAAAGAAAAATGTGGGAGGAAACATTTTACTATTTTAAGGAAGGATGAACTTCATCTAACTCATTCTGTCAAGAAAACACTGAATAACTAACAACTCCCATAAAAAGAGCACAAGCAATCAAGTTTCTATGATGAATATTCTTAAATCTACACAATTACATGAGTCAAGTTAAAGTTCAAGTATGTTTGTTGAGACAAGAAAGAAATATATCTCAAAGGGATAGAGTAGCTCAGGCTATTTCTAACCCCCCCCCCCCCCCTTGGTTACACGAGTCACTTCCTATGTACATGCACACACATTTAAGCAAGCCAAGCAAACTTATCTACCATTGAATATAATATGTAGGTTTTAAAATTAAAAATTTTAATTGCACAACACTACTTTGGTATAACAATGAGAAATATGAATGAAACAGGAAAGGTAATGAAATGTGGAGTTAGGTGAAGAACAGCAAAGGTACTGTACAATAGTAATGACATTTTATTTGGATACCCAAGTATCATTTAAGGAGTGCATATGATGGTGAAAGTATTGGATCATTTTGTAGAGGAAGATGACTTCCAATATCATGGAAGGAAAGAATGGGGGAGGGTTTAAGGTAGCTATATTACTAAGGTAGCTATTACTCCCTCATCTATCCATATCTCAACTATGGTATTTGTGCTTGGGGTTCTACTACCCAAAATCATTTACGTCCTCTAATTACTCAACACAAAGCTGCTATTAGGACAATATCCAACTCTGGCCCCAGACATCACTCGGTACCCCTACTCAAATCTCTCAATATGTTAGATATTAAGTCACTGCACATTCTCTCATGTGTATTATACATATATAAAACGCTGAACTGTAATGCCAATCCTGACCTCAAAAGCTTCATTGAAAGCTGTAACAGAACCCATGAGCACCACACCAGAAATAAATACAGTTTTGATATTCCAAGAGTACGACTTAACCAAACTAGAAATGCTCTACAAATCAAGGGACCCAGAATGTGGAATGACCTTCCCAACCATGTTAAAGACTGTACCTCTCTCAACCAGTTTAAGATTAAAACTAAACACTACCTGTTAAACTCCCTGTAACCTACCTTACCCCTCTATTGTCAACCCATGTCTTATTTTTTTTTTTTGTTTTCTTATTCAACGCTGTTTGTCTACATATTGTATTTGTGCTGCTTTTCAGTCATGTTCCCCCCTTTTTTTTGTACCTTTATTTTTATCTGTTCTCAAAACATTTTATTCTTTTTGTTCAATTTAGCATTAAGTTTTAGATATTAATGTTTTCTTGCCCGAAACGCATTGCGTAATAGTGGCTTTAGGCATTGTATGTACTAGCTCTATCTATAAATCGATCAACTTATGTAAAATCTCTCTATGTATGTACCTTTCCTGAATAAACATATTTATTTATTTATTTATTTATAAGAAGAAATATTTGTATCGTTGTGGAATCTACATCTTCCATTGGCTATCAACTGATCTGGAGCTCCCAAAATGAAATAAGGTGTTGGGGTTAGATAGAATAGCTATGCTACTGACCAGTTTGGCATAAGAGCATTTTCCTTCCCACGGAACATTGTTCCCACATTGGTTGCATGGTCAATTGAAGAATAGAAGTCTGTGTAATCACCAATTTCTGCTGGAAGGTGCATTTTGGCTGCACTTTGAGGCACAAAAGCTCTGCAAAAACAATGTTGAATGAAGTTTAAACAGTACCAGTACTGTATACAGAATACTTCATGACTGAAGTGACAGTAAACAGGCATATTTTGATCATCATACATTGAATAGTATATTCATTGAAATGCTAGAAGGGTAACAATTACATTTTACAAAACCTTTAAAAAAAGATAAATGTTAAAAATGGGTGGTTACCTGGCTCTAAGAGATTGGTCATCACGCAGAGTTGGATCATCATCACTTAGTATCGTCTGCAGCGTTGACCTGGCTTCCCTCCAGGCTGGAATGCCCAGGCTCATGAAGTCATTGAGGGTGGCCTGGAACCAGTTGTATCATATTACATATGCTAGTTGAAACAAGCTGCATGAGCTAGCATAACACCCAATCTCCAGTGAATTGTCTACCAAGCAAGGTAAAAGTCAATACCCCTCTGCTAATTGTGATCATCTTCAATAGTGTAAAAAATCTACAATTTACAATATTTCAGGCAACAGGTGCAAATAAGCTTACAATAATGTTTTATCAGGCTGATAAGAACATAATTCACTGTGACAAGTTAAGACTAAACCCCCCCCCAAACAAAATCTAACTCAATTCTATAAAATGATATATGGAACAAGCAAGGATAGGAAAATTAACCTAAACTTTTTGAAAATATGCACCCACCTGCTGGAACACTTGTTGGTGGGCTTTGAGGACAGGTCCATTGAACAAATGTGAGATCACCGACAGGTCTAAAATCAAGTTACCAATGGCAACACCAATGTGGTGACTTGGCTGCAGGAACAATGTAACAGTGAGTGTAACAATGATATTTCGACAAATATTACCGATGTTCTAAAAATTTCATGCCATTAATTTATCATGGATAAAGTAAAAAACTATTTAGCCAGTTTATATTTACATTTACACAACAATTACATGTACAGATAATGTACAATATTTAACTTAATATTATACAACCAAATGCTTACAATACATAATAAAATAAGTTTGGTTAAGATTTATTCACTCTTATGCAGGACAGCAACGTGTCTAGATACAGAGACATTGGCAAACATTTCAGTTTAGTACCACTGTACTCTCTTTCTCCATACCACTTTTAGATTGGGTTGGGCAGACAAATCTATTCTTATATAAACACATTATTATATCATAATGAACAAAATAAATTTGGGATGGTACAAGAAGATAATATTCACAAGTGCTGAAGGAAAATCACCAAGGCATTCTTTGAATGCCTTTAATTCTCTTCTCTAAGATCATGGGTCCACTGCTATTGTACCTGAGGTGGTAGCCCAATATATTTAAATATATATTCTAATTTATATACAAACATACACAAATTATATACCAAATAATATCCAAATTTTATATAATTTATATTATATTAATATAATAATTATAAAAGGGACCAACTTCTGGTACAATTGTGGGGGCCCAACAATTATTAAATCAAATAAAATAATCAGTACACGAATGCATGCAAGCATGTGTTGAGAAACTCTATACATTCTAGATTCTCAGTATTGAATCTTAACGTTCTGAATTAGTCCCAACATTCAGACTTCGAATCCCATCATTCTGATTGAAAATCCCAACATTCTAATTGAAAATCCCAACATTCTAATTAAGAATCTTTCTCGACGGGACATTTAAAGAGATAACGGGACATCACGTCAATTTGGGGAGCCGCTATCGTGCCCACTGATGCTGGAGCATCGCCGCCAGATGCCCGCCAGCCCCTAGCAACCACCATCTCTCCCTCCTCCCACTGTACTTACGTTGTCACACGTCGAGAATATCCCGTACGGCAAGTTCTCGATGGGGAAATCGCTGTTGGGGGATACATCTACGAAAGACTTCATGTTTAAAGGTAAATAATTGGAATGTCGTGAACTACACCCTCCCTCGATGGTGTCTGCGGGTACACTGCTGTGCTTCGTCTTCTCGTCTTCATTATGGGGTGCATAATAAAGAAAGAAATTGAATTGTCTTCATTATATAATTAATACTTAAGTTACACTACGAATCATTTCTACAAAATCTACATGTAAATCCTACATTTATTCATTTATTTACAACAGTTTTGTTGTTAGTTCAGGTGTGACGGTGATGGTAGGATCGTATAAATAGTTATTAAATTATATTTGGATACTGTGTTAGGGGGTGTCGAGGCGCCTCCTGCAAAACGGACGCTGATTGGCTGAGACTGACGACGTCACGCTAAGGTAATTTGGGATTGGCCACTGTATTAATTAACGCAGTATTGGTAACTGGTTTGCTATTATAATATAATTTATTACATCATTATTTTGCACAATACTTGGTCATTTAGTTACAATGTTAGCCAGTATATATACATATATGTTTATCATATGGTTTCCCATAGTCATGGACAGAAAGGCTATTAATTATAATAATAATTAATAGGCTTAGATCGAGGATCTTGCTAACACATACATACATACATATACAAACATACATATATACATATATATTGTACTACAGACCAATTGCGCGATTTCTAAATAATTCATTGTTATGTGTCACTGTGACGAGGAAGTTTCTGTATGAAATGACGACATAGTTATATGAGCCCTTTTTATTTTCAACAAAAATATATATTTTGATATATAACGAAAGAAATAAGGGGCAAATGACGCTGATGTGACAATTATCCCGCCGGGAAATTATGAATAAATGACATTGAGCTAATAGTGACTCACCATATTATTTTGTTAAAAGACGTTGATCCAACGTTAGTCGAGCATGTCAATAGCACTCGTGGCCCTCTCTAGGTTGCTGTAGGTCTTAATCCCATACCAAAACACTTTTTATTTTAATAAGGTGCATAATGGAGAGGAAAATATTATGATACACTGTACAGGAGAGATATCCCCCGAACCCTATGAGTGCTAGTTACTTTGCAAGAATGTAAAAAAATATTACTTTAATGATATCTCACCAACCCACTGTACCTTATTGTAAATAAAATATTATTGTTAGATAACGGGATGGGGGTGGGGTAGGGCGGGAGGGGCGGGGGCGCACATCCTGGACCCGAGGCGGCCGGGACCCGACACATCCTGGCTCCTGGACGGTGAGTACCCGGACCTCTACCATAATAAACACTGAGGTGACACCTCCCCAGGGCCACCCAAGGGCCTGCCCGCCACCACCACACGGCCACCCAGGAGCCGCCGCCGGCCTTCCACACCTGCCGCAACACATATTACTTCACCGGAAAATGGCGGATTAGGTCAGGTGTTGTAATAGAGAAGGAGAGAAAGAGCTGCAGGAATGGAGGGCTGTGCCATCTGTGGTGCTGGGGTGGCTGTGCCCGGCTGTCTTCACCTCACTCTTCCATTGAGCACCAGTTAATCTACTGGTCTGACCAGTAACTAGATGGGTGACCACATAGATACAGCTTCCCTCTGGCTTAGAAACGTTAAGGAGGCCATTTAAAGGCTTCCTGCCCCCTGGCAATGTATGCTCACTTGCATGTCATACATTGTTTTTTCACATAATGGATAAACAACATATTAGACAAAATTTTAGGCTTTTCATAATTGTAGAATATTAGAACAATAAACCCTTATGTTAGTGAGGATTGTGCAGGGCCAGTGCTGGCTACAGGCTCTATTGGGCACGGCCTTATTTACCTACAGTATAGGGTAAGCTAAAGCAAATTAAACAAAATTCAAATGTTTATTCAGATAAAGTACATATATATATATATATATATATATATATATATATATATATATATATATATATATATATATACATATATACATATGACATATAAAACTCTACATTTATTAAGGAATTTGTGTGAAATAGGCATGGTTCTGAGATGAATGCTGCGGTTTTCGAGCTCGACAAGAGATGAAAACTGCCACTTTTATACAACTACAAATATCTTCGGTTTTACTTAAAATATTTGTCTGGTAGAGGTTTTACATATAGATCGCGTTTGTCTTTCTTCTGACTAATAAATAATTTTGGTTTAATAAGTTATCAAGATGTTTTCAACAATATTCTTTCAGCGTTCGTCTTTTCCAACATGGGCGACCCTTTTGGAAGCACAATACTTGGGTTAACCCATCCTATAGTTGGGTCTGTTTCCAACTGGGGTTCGAATATATGGGTGATACAAATATTGCTGAATTTATAGATAGAGCTAGTGCATACAATGCCTAAAGCCACTATTACGCAAGCGTTTCGGGCAGGAAAAACACTAAAGACTAAAACTTAATACTAATTGAGATTAAAGTATAAAATGTGTTGAGACAATATAAAAATATAAAAAGGGGGAACATGGCAGAAAAACAGCAAAAATACAATTTGGTAGACAAACAGCATTGTGTAATTAATTTTAATTAAAAATAACAGACATGGGTTGACATTATAGGGGTAAGGTAGGTTACATGGAGTTAATTAGGTAGTGCTTAGTTTTTATCTTAAACTGGTTGAGAGAGGTACAGTCTTTAACATGATTGGGAAGGTCATTCCACATTCTGGGTCCCTTGATTTGTAGAGCATTTCTAGTTTTTACCCTCAGTGCAACGATACTCTTCAAACATTTTAGGTTAGCAAAAATTTATTGTAAATAAAAAGCAGGTCATGCAAATGTTCTGTAACCAGAACTCCTATTAATTTCCTACTAACTTTGTCCATAGTAAGAGTTACAGTTCTTAATGATGTATGGAATATATAAAACTGGGAATATATAGACAAATAATAATGTTAAGCTGTTCAAGTTCTGAATTGTCTTGGTTCTACACATTAAGCTTTCATTTCCATATTTACATACTGTAGATGGTTTAAATATACAAAATTTTTAAATATATAGCCACATTGTAGATATTGCATAATATAGCCATATTGTAAATACAGTAATATATTATAAATAGTAATTTGGTGCACTTTAGTGTTTTATTATTACTACAGATATAGTTGTGCATAACCATAATGTCTGTAAGTTTGCACTGTCTCCAAGTTTCCTTCTTGCTTTATGACCACTGCAACATTATCTTCAGTACTCTACTATAACTAGACTTTTACTCTTGTTACTTGTTCACAAATTTGCTTTGCCAAATAACATGAGTTAATGCCAGAGTTATTGTGTGACTATACTATATGTATATTAGCAAACTTTGTTACTAGTTCACCAGTGCTGTAACTTGCTTAGCCAAATGTATACTGTATAAGGGTTTAATTCTGGACCCTATTATGTGCCTCTGTAACCTCTTCACTACCACTCACAGCAATGGGTTTGGGGTGTATAATAAATGAACTAAACTAACTGAAGTTCCTCATGATATCCTGTAAATATTCTTATTATACATTGTATTAGAACTATAATAAATACATTAAACTTAATGTAGAGAAAGTGGATAAATAGGCCTAAAACTAAAACTGCAGTCTTTCACTTCTTTGCCAATTAACATTAACAATTAACACTGCAGTCTTTTACAAAACTTGTAATTCCTGCTAAAGATGTCGGTGAGATCAGTCCTGTCATGTCTCATTTGTAGTACAGTACTGTATTGTTTGTCCTGAGGCCCTGAAACTTTCCAAAATAGTTACGTCCTTTCGTAGATGAATTTTCTATGCTTGGATACATATGTCCCAATAACAGGACTGCAGCCGTTATGTTTGCCCAGGTGTGATCAGGGGTGGAGGAAGATGTCTTGATAATTATAATGGGTACAAACATACCATTCATATTGTGTGTTATTTGCTTGAGGTCAATGTTAAAATCTCTGGTAAGTATTTGTTTTGAGTTTGTATTTTGTAGATTATTAAAGTAAATTATTTGACTACCATAATTTTATAGTCATGGTAAATAATTTTAATAAATTACCCTTATCTGCCTCTGCAAAAAAAACAAAATAAAAAGGGAAGAGTGTTGAGATGGTCAAGTTAGATTTACCTGAATTTACATGCAGGCCTCCATCTAACTAGTGGCCAGTGGCTTCTCAAAGGTTCCCCATCCCCCCCATTTGTCCTGATGATTTTATCCAACTGGATTTTGAATTGCAGTGGTGTTTTGGCATTTACAGTTACACTGGGTAGGCAGTTCCATGAATTTATAACCTTCCAATTCCAAGGACCATAGGTCTGGTAAGCAGGGGACAGAAGGCTGCGGCAAGGATACAGAAAGCTTGAGCAGGGAACAGGATACAAGTCAGAGGAGGGAGATGCAGCTCGGTGGTCCAACCACCGTGGCTTTGAACTTGGAAGTGATACTGTAGGGTGTTCCTGTTGTCCACTTGCATCCTATGAGTGAAAAAGTATCTCTTGATCTCTCTTTTTTTTCTCCATCTTCTGATGTGTGGTTTGGTCATCAAAGCATATGTTTTAAGTCCTATATTGTGGCTTGTTAAGCTTGAAGTCACTGCTCCTTGTATGTGTTATATCTGACCTTTGAAAGAAGTCCTACATAGCCTCACTGGCTTGGTGCCTTCTTTTGATAATTACTTTGAAAGAAGCTTTCTGAATCAATATCCTTTAAAGTGTTGAGTATTTTAAAATTGTTGATAAGATCAGCCCTGTCATGTCTGGTTTGCAGTGTTGTTAGTCTTGTGGCCCTCATCCACAAGAGTTTACTTAGGCCAGGGAGGGAGGGGGGTGCACATTCTGGACCCAAGGCAGCCGGAACCCAACACATCCTGGTTCCTGGATGATGAGTCTACTTAGACTCGCCAGACATGACAAGTATAAGAGTCTACTTAGCTCTGCAATACTTTTTGGCATCCAGTGTTGAAATTTCACTGTTTCATTTCAATTTACTCAACGTATAGAATAACTCACAGTACAGTATTTACAAATAATTGACAAAAACAGTGATTGAGAGCTGTGTAGGTCTAATAGCGTAATACATACTGTAACACCTGTATTGCGCATAAATCTTTTCCTGGTACAGCTCAAAAGAAGTGTCATGCATCCCACTCCTTAACTGCTATTCTGCTGGTAATGTTGTCCAGAAATAGATTCAAACACTAATGGAAAATGCAAAATTGTGATTTGACAATAGCCACAAGCATAGTATGTAATTAAAAATGATAGCAGAAATTTGTTCATGAGTTAACTTGGTTACACCCATATACATACTGTATATTATAATCATATTTGCATCATTTGTATAAAACTGGGCAATAATAACTCAAATTAACATACAGTACTATGATAACTCAAATTAACATACAGTACTATGATAACTCAAATTAACATACAGTACTATGATAACTATTACCACAGGATCAATATATGATGATAACTGAATTTTAAGTGTTAAATTAAATATATAGTTGCAATAAGGACTGTGTGCAGATGTAAAATAATATTATATTAGCATCAGTGTTTTCCAGTTTGAACCATTGAACCAGTATTTAATATTTTGTGTGAATCTCACAAAATATTGGGTTTGGTCACAAACATTCCTTTCATTTGCTTTAACATTCTTTGGACCTTTTAAGCAACTGACTGAAACTTATTTTGACAGAGCATGATGGAGGTCATTGAGAGTGTGTGCAGTGTAGAGGACAATGGCTCAGACACCACTGAAGATATCACCAGCAGAGAGGACAGCGGCTCTGCCAACAAAAGAATACGTTTGCTGGTGACATCTGATGTAGGAGGTGGGCAGCACTCATCCTTTGTGCTTGGTATAGGAGCTAATCAGTGTACTGTACTTTGATAAATATAGAAAGAGGTGGGCAACACTTATCCTTCACAATATTATTTATAATACAATATGTATATATATCATCATGGATAAACAAGTAATACCACACTCAAGCAGTCATGCACAGGTTCGTGGCACAGCTTCATTAATATAATACTGTATAACTGTACTGTATTGTATTTGTTAATTTTCCAGCAGCTTCAAACAAGCTCATCAAAGATGTTAGTGCAAGTGATGGAATGACAAACGTGTTCCTGTACAGCAACAATGGTCAGTTGGGTAGGCATCATTGTTTATTTCTTTAACTTTATGGATTTTGTTGTGATTAGTATTTATAATGCAGTACTTCAAGTATTAGTTTTATGCTAGCTTCGCAACATGGTGAGCGAATGATGGGCAAAACAAACAAAACGATTGCCTGAAGAAATAAATTCTCAGGCAAACAAGGCAAAAACAATACTTACCTTGATATTCCTGACTGCCAAATGGCAGCCCTGGTCATCTCTAGTCCTAGCCAGCCACTCATCCCGGTCATGAACCACAATTACCAAGCCCCAAATTGGGCCTAACATTCCATGGCAAAGAAGGAATCAGGATGGGAATGGAGCTATAGATAGCCAACTGGAAAAAAAAGGTGTTGAATTTAATTAAAAATTCTTCCCATTAGAGACTCAATGGCTCCTTGAAGGACATCAGTGGCTCCTTGAAACTATCTTGTTGAAATGGCTCTCCCTGCTAAGTCATAACAGCCATACGAGTCCTGTATGATCTACAGGGAACCAGAGCCAGAAACTGCCACTTATAGAGGCAGAGGAAGCAGGAGATTTTTATGATTGCCCTCACCATCAAGTACGTAAGCAAAGCAATACAGACAATTGCAAGATTCATAGAAAACAAATGACTCTGCAAACAAATAGTGTAGACCTGCGTCAGATACTCCAGATGCGTAGATCAGCGGAGAATGTTGTACCACCAAGGTACATCACCGGGCCGATCAGCTGAAAGAAGTGAAGCCACGGAAAAATGCCTGGGTTTAGACACCATGCCAGAAGAGCCAGAAACCAAGGATGAGCTGGCCACCAAGGAGCCGCCAGAAAGATCACATTGTCTGAGTCTGGTCCTGGCACCTGGTAGGAGACTGATGGGTCTTTGAGGCCTGGTGAGTTGGGCTCAGGCATAGTGGTACCAGAGGAAGCTTGAAAAGCTACTAGGGGCCCACCAGAAAAGGGCATTTCATTACATTCAATACTATACAGTGGAACCTCAATTAACGAATTTAATCCGTTCCGGCACCGAGCTCATCATGTGAAATGCTCATCTTTCAAAACAAATTTCCCCATTTAAAATCCTGGAAATAAACATAATCCATTCCACCACCGAAAAACATCAATATGATATTCGATTGTTTAAGTGATGGATCAGCCTACCTGACATACACTGAAGGAACCTTTTTGACATTTGTTCTTTTTCAATTTTTTTTTCATTTTTTTTTTATTCTAAAAAAAATTCAATGCTTTGCAACATCACAGCAGTCACTCCTTTTACATCCCAGCATCATTAGCATCTTAAAAAAAAAAAATTATTTGCATTGTCGGAGGCGTCCGAGAATGCGAGAGAAACAGCGGGAACGCACCATGTGGTTTTCTCGTTAATCAAATGAACGCTCGACTATCGAGACATATTGTTGGCGATCGGCGCGCTCGTTATTCAAAATGCTCATAAATTGAGGTGCTCGTCACTCGAGGTTCCACTGTATTTAGTTTTTATTGTATGGCTTACCTTGATGGCTTCAATTGAAAGTACAGTACAGTAATCTGTAAATTGCCAGTCATTGAAAACCATGTATAAGTAATATAGATTCTATTATTTTCTCTCAAGTTTATTAACAAAACTTGCTTTTAATGTTATTTTGTCTTTATACAGTTCCTGCAGAAATTGTAATGGAAAGTGTGAGTGAAAACATAATAGCTATGCCATTAGGGACAAGCGTTGTAAAGAATGGCAAAGCAGCAATTGCATCGGCAAATGTTTCCAGTCCCTTAAGAATTTTGAAGATTCCTCATCCTATTCCTAGAAAGCAGAAGAGTGTACCTGTCATCACCGTCCGACAAGCGAGAGGTCGACCATCACACACAGATGCAAATGTTAATAAGCTTTTTACCTCTGTCTTACATACTAAACCTAGACAGAATGCTTGTACCTCTGTCTCAAAAAGTGTATCATCAGATGTGCAGACAAAATTAGAAACAAAATCTGATAGTATTGGCACTATGATCCTCAGTGCATCAGGTGTGCAGACAAAGTCAAAGCAAACCTCAAGTTCTCCTCAAAGGACAGTGTTGTCGACTGAAATGAAAGTCAAGTCTCATCTGGGTAATTTCCAGGATGAACATTTGCAGCTGCTCACTGATAGTACGGACAAGCCTTCTCAGAGGTAGATATCGTTTTGAATTATTAATAATCTTGAATTTAAATGTATATTTCACATTAAAATTTCATACATTTGTTTTTATTTATGTTATACAGTTGGTGATAACATAACTTGTCTCACTGCTCTTGCTTGTGGGGTGTGTTTCACACAAAATCTTGCATTATAATGTCTGGTTTCCTTTAAGTCTATACACTTGTTCATTACAATAGTCTTGTTCTTTACCATGATGTATGTTTGAGTCTTGTCCGTACGCCCTAGTGCCATTGAATGCTTTCATGCTACCAGGTTGCTTTCTCAAAATAATCTTTAATTGAGTGTTCCAATGGATTAGGTGGTGGTCAAACAAACTGAGCAGATACATTGCCTTGGGTGTCCAATGTGTTTTCAGTTCCCAGTTAGTTTTTGGTTTTCAATCAGCACGACCATTGTTTCAGATAACATACCACTTTGTGGTAATTGAGGAAATACGTGAAATTCTTGTACTGTACCCAAATTTTTCTTTCTGTAGGTACCATAATATATATATGCATAAATTATAAACTTTGTATTTCATAGCAGGCTTTAGCATGTTATGTAAATATCATTGCTGAAGGTCATAGTTACTGATTTTTAGCATATTCCACAGGTTCCTTATTTTCTTTGAGAAGCAACTAACTGGTCTTGTTGCTGAAATGTTTGTGTAAGGAAAAGAAAGGGTTTGCAGACTTAGTCACAATAATGTGGCAGAAAATTAAACACCCAACCCAAAAGAGAAGAATAATTACATATATGAACTATGTGTAACTGTCAAGTATAGCATGTGTTACTAAATTTCATTGACATCTTAAAATGCTTCCTTATAAGCAATAAATCTTTCATAGCTATTATAAGTTTTAGCGATGAAAAAATTACTCTGCATGGCACTGCTCTGGAATGGTACTATGTGGTGTTTACAAAGCCAGAGCCAAGATGAACATGAACTGATAATGGTCTAGGATGGGCCAAAACATCATCATTACCTTTAATTTCAGATTTGTGGGTTAGGTGTTGGAAAGGTGTGCATGTTTCTTCTCACCCCGGTTGCTTTGGCTGGAGTTTCTAGTGGTTAACACTTTCGCCCGGCGAGGACTCAGCATTGAGTCTTCCGTAAAACGGGCAAGTTCGGCGAGGACTCAGCATTGAGTCTTCCGTGCGGCAACTTTAGTGGCGTTTTCGGGACGGTCTTGCTGTGGTTTTGGACATTATATGCATATACTCTTGTAGGGAATTTCATTGTGAATACATTGATACCCAAATGAAAGTCCTAGGACCAGAATTGAGGTAACAAATTTGAAAACAGAATACTCATTTTATTGCTCTTTATTATCGCTCAAGGGGGTAACTCTCTGTCACTTTCCGTGCTTGTTGTGGATGGTACGCAGGGCTTTTGGACTTTATATTTGTATACTCCTGTAGGGAATTCTATTGCAAACACAATGATACCAAAATGAAAGACTTAAGACGAGAATTGAGATGTCCAAAGTGAAGAGTGTACACATTTTATTGCTCTGGCTCGCTCCTGGGTAACACGCTCTCACTTTCTAACTTTCTCGCTGGACTTTTGGGCTTTATATGCATTTAGTGTTGTAGAGAATTCTATTGCAAACACATTGATACCAAATTGAAAAACCTAGGATGAGAATTGAGATGACAAAGTTCAAAAAAATATATACTTTTCAGAATGAGAAGCACCTTGGGGTGGCGCAGCGCTCTCTTTCTTGTAACCGCGACCTGTTTTCATCATGTCGGCGGGTGGAGATCGCTGCTGTTTTTTTATATTATATGCATATAGGCCTGTTGGGAATTCTATTGCGAACACATTGATACCAAAATGAAAGACCTAGGACGAGAATTGAGTTGACAAAACTGAAAAGAGTGTAAACATTTTATCACTCTTGTGCACTCCTGGGTAACTTTCTCTCACTTTCTCTGTTAGTTGCGGATGGTAAGCCGGGCTTTTGGAGTTTATATGCATTTAGTCCTGTAGAGAATTCTATTGCGAACACAGTGATACCAAATTGAATATCTTAGGACGAGAATTAAGCTGACAAAGTGGAAAAGATTATACACTTTTCAGAATTTACCGCGCTCTCCCTCGCGCTCCCGCGGAACGCTCAAGCCGTCCAGGGGGTAGTGGGGAGGTCCCGCGCCTGGTGCATGAAAGTGTTAAGTAACTGGCCTCCCATACTCCTCTGGTTATGTAACCTTCAAGAGGCAGAAGACTTCTAGTTGGTCAGAGTATGGAGGTTGAGGGTGTTGCTCCACTCTCATCCCATGGAGTCATTTGTTGAAAACCCATAAGCTTCATTGTACTCTAAACATACAAGATATATTTATGCTGTTGTAAATATGTGGAAGATAGGTAATATCAGCAACCTCTATTGGTATTGCATATAGTGTCCATTGTAATGCTATTTTATAGAACAATGCCTACTCTTTCAATTCGTGCTTTTGTAGTCAATCAAATATAACTAATGTATGTTTAGCCCACTGAGAACATGAATTGCTAAAGTGTCTGGAGGAGGGCAACTTGACCTTACCCAGTTAAAGCTAGTGTGTGTTCTGATACCATTTTCCACAAGTTCAAATGGACTCCCCATTGCTTGCAGGTCCCAGAACATCATTATCTTAATTTTTCGATCACTGTTTGATGTGGGCAGTCTTTTCTCTTAATCTTTGTATTTTGCTGATCCCACTGACTTGACATACTAATGTGTACTGAGTCATACTCATTCATTTCACACAGTGATATGAATGAGTATGACCTCCAGATTTCATGTCCAGATTTGCAGCCACTTTTGATTTTTTTGCATGCTATCTTTACTATATCATTAGTTCTGTTTTCCTGCATCACTTTGCCTTTAAATATCCTGAGTCCTTGAATATTTATGTTGCTGTTAAGAAATATACTTGTAGTGGTTGAATGCTCCCAGGTCTATTACTTTTATAGATCTTTGTTTATTTTACCTAAGCTTCATGTCTTACAAGAGAGGGTTGTGATTACAGTACAGTATATAAAATTTAGTTTGTAATGTGTTTGTTGTTGATGTTAAAGTTAAAGACACTCCTTCTCCCACAGTGGCAGCAATGTTCACACTTCTCAGACAGTTATGATGCGAGTCAACAGTGTCGGAGAGTTGGAATTGGACCCGATGTTTCTTAATACAGAAACTCTCAGCGAATCTGAGACAGATGAGATGCGGCTTCCAGTATCCACAGAACTTACAGCTCAAGACCATTTAACTAACAGTAGCCTTGTAAGTCCACTCTAGGTTATAACTGAATCACATTAAATGATGCATTTTATTTGCCAGCTGTAGTAATCTTTCAAAGAAGGCTAAGGTAATATGATTTATGTTTTGGGAGTATTGAGAAGGCAGAAAGAAAGCAGATGTAAGTTGTGAGTGTTTGGAATGTTTCAAGATATACACTGGAGACTGCTAAATGTTAATAATCTACCTAGGATTTTAACCCCATGCTGTTCAACTATATTCTATGCATAGAGCCTCGTGTGAAAAATATATATATATATATATATATATATATATATATATATATATATATATATATATATATATATATATATATATATATATATATATATATATATATATATATCTTGCATAAGCAAAAGATTTATTATGTAAAGGGAAGTCATCAGGTTATAGTGTCAGATAATGACAAAAGGGCATTAGCTAAAGAAGGGCTCAAAGGGTATTCGATAACCTCATCAATTATTTTCTGATAAAATTGGTACAGTAGTTTAAAAATAAATGTTCCGAGCAGCTACTGAAAGCAATTCACGTATTTGCCAATCGGTAAAACGAGCCTTATTATCTACTGTAAATTATAAATGGGCAATTAATTCAAATATCAGTACTGTAGTTTGAATCAAAGGCATGTTAGTATAGAGAAACTCTTCATTGTAACAGATATAATTTTACATGTACTATTGTTTCATTTTATTATTAATTATAATTGTAATTTAAATGTACTAGTCCTCTCAGTTTCTCACATATAGCTTTCAAGAAGATTATATTTAAATTATAATTTATAATAATATAGAATACTGATACATGCAAAGTTCAATCACAACATCTGAAAAATTTAACTTTTTATTTTTGCTTTTAGAGCAATGTGACCAGGTCAGAAAATGTAAGTGCTGAGGAAGATGATGATGACGAAGACATGGAGTCCCCAACAGAAAGCCAGATGGAGGTTAGTGTAGTGTTGCTGCCTCTTGGTAGGTCAGCATGGGTCTTGGAGGCCTGGTTTGCTGAAAAAATAATTTTGATTGTAACAAATCTTCACAATAAAATTATGTTAATTACATGATAAAAATAGAAAACCAAATATTTTCAGGCTGGAAGTTCAAGTGTGAACCAGAGCTGGTTTACATCTCGGGAAGATAAAGAAATGCTACGATGGCGTGGTCATGCATGGCGTCAGGGTATGTGGTCAAAGGAAGAAACAGAGCTCCTACAACACAATATTGAACAATATTGTGCTCAGAAAGGTTTGTCCGATCCAGGCTCTGTTATATTCAAGATGTCAAAGGAGGAGCGAAGTGGCTTTTACCGGGTAGTTGCTCGAGGCCTCAACAGACCTCTCTTCTCAGTCTACAGACGAATTATCAGGCAAGTGTTACACTGCCGTACATGAGCTTCATAAATAATTATGTAGTATTTCCTCTCAATATCATTGTAAAGTGCAATTAGCCTCTAGTTGTATCATCGAATAATTGGTTGTAAGTTTTTCATATAGTATTGTTAAAATCCTATATAATCTGAGTTTGAAAATTATAATAAAAGGTTGCAGGAAAAGGAATGCCTCTTCCATAAAGCCTAAAATAATACATAGTTTCTGCTGAACATCACTTTCCAGTATCAGCAGCAACTGGTACATTACTTCCCAGCATCAGTAACAATTGGTATATTACTTCCTACAATCAGCGGCACCTGGTATATTACTTCCCACAAGCAGCAACAGCTGGTATATTTCTTCCCACAGTCAGTGACATCTGGTACATTACTTCCCAACATCTGGTAGTCGTTGTTAGTCCCTGTCCCTGTGGCTTGAGGTGGTTGTTCTTCATATTCAGAAACCTGGTTCTCCAGGGTCATCCGTACAAACTTCTGCCCCATTGCTCTAATGAGTTGCATCTGCTAACTATTTGAACATGTGTTCAATGTTCGTCTGATGTGGTTCTTGAAACGCTATCACCAGAAAAATGCTACTGCCTTTCCTGTGAAGGCTTCAGTTGTTGCTGTCCTTTATGACCTGGGAAAAGGCATACAATACCACCTGGAGATACCATATTCTGTCCCACCTCAATTCTTTTAGCCTTAATGGTAATCTCCCTCTCTTCCTCTATTCATGCCTTTAGAGTGAGACTTGGTGCCACTCTCTACCTCTTTTCGGCAATACGAAGGTGTACCCCAGGGTAGTGTTCTGAGCACTACTCTTTTCCTGGTTACCCTCAATGTTCTTCTTTCCTCCCTACTCTCTGGCATTTTCTCAGCTCTCTATGTTGTTGATCTTATTCTCTGCTGTCAAGATGACGACTCACCTTTCCTCCAATGGAGGCTTCAACTTGTGATTGATGACTTCTAGCCTTATTTTGACTTCTACCTAGTTATTCATTCTTCAATCCGTGCCTGTTGGCAGGATTGATGGTCTTCTGTTACTGGTAACAAGCTGTGTGCTCTTAAGGGCAGTGTGGTCCCATGGCCTTTCTCCTCCCACCATACTGGCGGTGGGAAACGACTCTGGCAAGGTTACATAATGGCCATACCCGTTTAGCTCATGGGCACTTAATGGAGTTCCGCCCTGCTCCTTATTGTCCAAACTGCATTGTCCCTCTTACAGTAGTGCATATCCATCCTGACTTCAAGGATGTGTGTGCGTCTTGCTTCCCAACTGTCCCTCACTATCACCTGTCCCTCGATAGAATCCTTGGTGAATCTGATACCATTGATATCGTTCTCCTTATGCACTTTTGTTCTCGTATTGGCATCCTTAGTGATATTTAGCTCCTTTTTAATATCCTGCGCATTTGATGGTGCTAAACAACTTTCCTGGCTCGGTGCCTTCTTTTGATAATTACTTACTTCCCAGCATCAGCAACAGCTGATACATTACTTCCCAGCATCAGCAACAGCTGGTACATTACTTCCCAGCATCAGCAACAGCTGATACATTACTTCCCAGCATCAGCAACAGCTGATACATTACTTCCCAGCATCAGCAACAGCTGATACATTACTTCCCAGCATCAGTGACAGCTGGTACATTACTTCCCAGCATCAGCAACAGCTGATACATTACTTCCAGCATCAGTGACAGCTGGTACATTACTTCCCAGCATCAGCAACAGCTGGTACATCCCAGCATCAGCAACAGCTGATACATTACTTCCCAGCATCAGCAACAGCTGGTACATTACTTCCCAGCATCAGCAACAGCTGGTACATTACTTCCCAGCATCAGCAACAGCTGGTACATTACTTCCCAGCATCAGCAACAGCTGATACATTACTTCCCAGCATCAGCAACAGCTGATACATTACTTCCCAGCATCAGCAACAGCTGATACATTACTTCCCAGCATCAGCAACAGCTGATACATTACTTCCCAGCATCAGCAACAGCTGATACATTACTTCCCAGCATCAGCAACAGCTGATACATTACTTCCCAGCATCAGCAACAGCTGGTACATTACTTCCCAGCATCAACAACAGCTGATACATTACTTCCCAGCATCAGCAACAGCTGATACATTACTTCCCAGCATCAGCAACAGCTGATACATTACTTCCCAGCATCAGCAACAGCTGATACATTACTTCCCAGCATCAGCAACAGCTGATACATTACTTCCCAGCATCAGCAACAGCTGGTACATTACTTCCCAGCATCAGCAACAGCTGATACATTACTTCCCAGCATCAGCAACAGCTGGTACATTACTTCCCAGCATCAGCAACAGCTGATACATTACTTCCCAGCATCAGTGACAGCTGGTACATTACTTCCCAGCATCAGCAACAGCTGATACATTACTTCCCAGCATCAGTGACAGCTGGTACATTACTTCCCAGCATAATGACAGCTGGTACATTACTTCCTAGCATCAGTGACAGCTGGTACATTACTTCCCAGCATCAGTGACAGCTGATACATTACTTCCCAGCATAATGACAGCTGGTACATTACTTCCCAGCATCAGTGACAGCTGGTACATTACTTCCCAGCATAATGACAGCTGGTACATTACTTCCTAGCATCAGCAACAGCTGATACATTACTTCCCAGCATCAGTGACAGCTGGTACATTACTTCCCAGCATAATGACAGCTGGTACATTACTTCCCAGCATCAGTGACAGCTGATACATTTCTTCCCAGCATCAGTGACAGCTGGTACATTATTCCTAGCATGAGTGACAGCTGATACATTACTTCCCAGCATCAGTGACAGCTGGTACATTACTTCCCAGCATCAGTGACAGCTGGTACATTATTCCTAGCATGAGTGACAGCTGATACATTACTTCCCAGCATCAGTGACAGCTGGTACATTACTTCCCAGCATAATGACAGCTGGTACATTACTTCCCAGCATCAGTGACAGCTGGCACATTATTCCTAGCATGAGTGACAGCTGATACATTACTTCCCAGCATCAGTGACAGCTGGTACATTTCTTCCCAGCATAATGACAGCTGGTACATTACTTCCCAGCATCAGTGACAGCTGGTACATTACTTCCCAGCATCAGTGACAGCTGATACATTTCTTCCCAGCATCAGTGACAGCTGGTACATTACTTCCCAGCATCAGTGACAGCTGATACATTTCTTCCCAGCATCAGTGACAGCTGGTACATTATTCCTAGCATGAGTGACAGCTGGTACATTACTTCCTAGCATCAGTGACAGCTGATACATTACTTCCTAGCATCAGTGACAGCTGGTACATTTCTTCCCAGCATCAGTGACAGCTGGTACATTACTTCCTAGCATCAGTGACAGCTGGTACATTATTCCTAGCATCAGTGACAGCTGATACATTTCTTCCCAGCATCAGTGACAGCTGGTACATTATTCCTAGCATCAGTGACAGCTGGTACATTACTTCCCAGCATCAGTGACAGCTGATACATTACTTCCCAGCATCAGTGACAGCTGGTACATTCTTTTCAAGCTGACTCCTGGTGGCAGAAAGGAAGAGTTGGACCACTTATGTAGTAGTTTTGGGTTTGGTTTTAGTAGTTCAGTAATTTAATAAAACAAATATCAGTAGGAGTGTGGGGTATCTTGTTTTCAAGTGATTTGCCTCAGTATTGTGACCTCTGATCCCCATGTGCTCCCATGGCTGCATAGACTGGACAAGAAGAGATTGCAAGGTTCCCTATTCTTGGTATACTTGGAGTGGTTTCTGGGAATTCTACTCTTCAAGTCCATCCCAGCAGAATACCTAGCATGTAATATTTTCTTCTTCCTGGATAAGATCCTCTTTACCACATGAAAGTGAGACATGATGTGTTAAAAATAAGTTAATTTGTGTGTATTTTAATTATTTTTCTATGGAGAGCCCCTCAGGCTCCGCGAAGTCTTCGGGACTCACTCAGAAAATGGAATTTCATTACATTCAATGCTGGTTTTGTATTGAAATAAGCCATACCAGTAAATTTAATTTTCTTTTCAGAATTTATGACAACCATAACCACATTGGCAAGTATACCTCAGAAGAGGTTAACAAACTTAGAGAATTGCGAACAAAACATGGCAAAAACTGGCAGGCCATTGCAGCACATCTTGGCAGGTCAGCTGCTTCTGTTAAAGATCGTTGTCGTCTGTTAATGAAAACTGCAACCGCGGGGCATGGTCAGCAGACGAGGAGGACCGGTTGTCAATTGCTGTATATGACATGGCTCAGGTGTTGCCGGGGGAGCAGGTGATGCATTGTTTTCCTGTCTCTGAGTTTATTTTGTTTTTTGAAAACACACTAATATAGAATTTTTTCTTAAAGATGTTTCCTCAAAAAATAAATAATTAAATAAATAAATACATATATATATATATATATATATATATATATATATATATATATATATATATATATATATATATATATATATATATATATATATATATATATATATATATATATATGCGGAAAAACCACAAAGAATTGGAGAAAGGGGGGTGAACGTTTCGGCTTGTCAAGGCCTTTGTCAACACCAGACTGAGTCTGGTGTTGACAAAGGCCTTGACAAGCCGAAACGTTCACCCGAGCAATTTTAGTTTGGTCTTATTTCGGTTTTCATACTGTCTCTCTGCTTCTCTTCTCACACTGACATACTCAATCTTGGCTCTTTGGTATCTCTCTCTCTGATTTCTGGTATTCTGTTATTCCGGAAGTTCCCCTTTCTCCAATTCTTTGTGGTTTTTCCGCATATATATTATATATATATACAGTGGTACCTCGGAATACGAGTGTCCCTGTATACGAGTTTTTCGGAATACGAGCAGGATTTCCTCGGAAAATGTGTCTCGGAATGCGAGGGTTACCTCGGGACACGAGTTTGTTGATACGCGTACAGGCCGACCTAGCGCGTGGTCGATCGGCGATCGTCGCCCTCCGCCCCTCTGCCCCTCAGTTTACCATTGTCTCGTGCCCAGTGACTATCCCACATCAATTCTTCACCTGGATTTTCAGTGTTTGTTGGATTTTTGGTCATTTGACTATACAGTTTGTTATTATATATCTCACCATGGGTCTCAAGAAAGCCATTGATAAGGTTCAACCTAAGAAAATAGCTGTGAGTAGAGGCAGTAGAGGATGTCCCTCCTTGATTAAGAAAATGTGTGAAGTATGGGAAGAACTGCAAAGTTTTGTTGAAAAAACTCACCTAGATAAAGCTGTAGCAGGCCGTTGCATTGACCTTTTAAATGATAATGTGATGTCTTACTACAGACAAGTGTTAAAATGTAGGGAAAAACAAGTGTCTTTAGAGAAATTCTTAGTAAGACAAGCAAGTCCTAGTGGTATGCAGGCAAAATGTGCCAGTGTGTGCATACCAGTGAAGTCCTCACTGCCTGATGTGATAATGGAAAGGGACTCCCCTTCCAAACAGTAACTCCTCTCCTCCTCCCCCCTCCTCACCATCTTCCATACGCCTACAGCATTCATCAGCAAGGTAAGTAATAACTTGAACATAGTTTTGTAGGTTTATTTAGATGAATTAGGTATAAAAATTTAGTTTGATATGGGGTTTCTGGGGTAGTCAGGAACGGATTAATTCATTTCCCATTATTTCTTATGGGGAAATTCGCTTCAGAATACGAGTTTTCGGAATACGAGGCGTCTCCAGGAACCAATTAAACTCTTAAACTGAGGTATGCCTATATATATATATATATATATATATATATAATATATATATATATATATATATATATATATAATATATATATAGACAACTTATGATAATCATCTTTGTACCCTTTATGTAACTCCTTTTTTGTAACAAAGTTCAAATAAAACAAATATATATGTGTACATACAAAAAAATGGGGGTGGTAGGAGAAGATAATATTAGTGTTCAGTGAGAAACCACAAGGTATTCTCTGAATACTTTTTATTTTCTTCTCCGAGGCTATGGGTCCCCACATTGGCACCAGAGGTGGTACCCTCACAAACTTTTATATATATATATATATATATATATATATATATATATATATATATATATATATATTATATATATATATAAAATATACTGATAAATAAAATGTTGTACAGTACCTAATAGGCTAAGTTGCCTAGCAAGCCAAATTTTCCTGAAATACTGTATAATATTTTTAAATATTTTTTTATGGAATGTTTAAGTTTCTATTACATTATACAGTACAGTATATGATTTGATTTTTTTTTTTAATTTGAGTTAAAAATAACGCAATTTGATCAGACCTAACCTTTCTAACCTAACCTAATATAACATAACTAAGTCAGTAATTCCTATTTTTAAGATAACATAATAATATTAATTAGAATAAACAAATTGGAAAGAAGTATTTTAAAATAACGAAAATCACTGCTTGTTAGGCAAATTGGGTTACTGATGTGTTGTATTGCCCAGGAAGGGGAATTTCATTGCTCTTCATGCTATTTTTGGCTTAAGATCACTACTACTCTTGACTCGGATATTTTCTGAGGGGGCCCTTCAATAGCTATCTGAGTTAAGAGCTGTTACAGCCACATTTTGAAAAAATGCACCATGCCTCCGGGACCCACCCTTGCCTAACGCAAGTCATGACCAGAATCTGGCTCTTTCTTTGAGATGTAGGGAGCATGGGGATCAAAGATCAACTCAAAACTAGAAAGCAGGAGAGCAACAAAACATGCAACTGCTGGAAGAAAATTTGATACTCGGAGGAAATAAGGCAAATGATCATTGCCATGGTGTAAACACTTAACCAAGAGGTGCTTGACTACCTTTAGGTGGCAGGCCAAGTCACCTGGGATTCCAAACAGCCTATTCATACATGCTTCATTACAGCATATGGAGCAAAGAACCCCTGATGGGGGCCCATTCTCTGTCTCCATGCTAAAGCAAAGTGGTGTTGGCTATCCCCCTGGAACACTAGTTCTGCTGAAGGCCATTGACTTTTTTGTTTCTCTTTCATAATTATGTTTTATGCACCCCACATTGTGCTTGCCCTGGTCCATTTGGAGCCACTTTGGGGTCCAAATTTTGGGGGTTTATATTTCCATTTTTTCTTGCCCCTAGTACTCTTTGGCATTTTGTCTGACCATTTGATTCATCCAGTTCATTTCACAGTTGCCAGCTTCCTTGTATCGGGTTTGTACTTGGGTGTGGCTTTGTGTATATTTCAGCAGTTCCTTTAACCCTCTTTATTTCTTTCCTATTACCATTAGACTGTGATCCTTGCATACACTGCTCATTGCTCAGTTTTTTTTTCTGCTGTTTTACCTTCTTTTTCTAGTTCCTGGGTGCACACACTGTCTCTTCATGGAACTTCTGGTGGTCGAAGCAGTTATGCAAGCACTTACGAACCTGTATATCTTTTCTCAATCCTTGGCGGCTTTGTTTACAATTATTAAACAGTTAATAAGCTTTTCTACTTTGAATCTTCCTTTGCTGTCCTTTACTGTGAATAAGATCTTTTCCAGCTTTTTGGGTTTTCTCCTCTTTTGTTTCTTTTCAGCAAAACCTGCCATCCTCTACAGAAGCATCATTAGGAGTAAACACTGAGAAGCTACTGTAGCATGACTTCCTAGAAATCAAGAGTTGAATGTAATGAAACATCTTTTCTGTATTTTCTTACCTTCCATGTGGGGATTTTGCAAGTTTTGTACTGGTGGCTCTTGAGTTGAAGTATGGGGCTAGTAGGGACCCTGGTGCCTTGGGACACCAGTTGCTGGCAATTGAGCAAGTCAGAACTGAAAAAGTTCACCCATGGAAAGCTATTGTTTGTCTTATCTCTTTTCATTTGTTTCTTCTTTCAAACAGTGATTTGTTGTTTCATCCAACTTTCTAGTCAGTTTATCTTAGTTTTGTGAGGTCTCTGGCCCCCAAGCTCATTTATACCACATGTGAGCTTCTGGTAGGTCCGAGGCCTGGTACGATTCTTAGGCTTGGTAGTACCAGCATGTAAGTACCATGGAGCTACCAAGGGCCTACTAGTAAAGGGTGTTTCATTACATTGTGCTTACTTTATTATTCAATGACTCAGGTGACAAGTGGAATCTCTTGGGGTGAAGTGTCTAATAGG
The DNA here is from genome assembly GCA_020271785.1 of Procambarus virginalis. Lineage (NCBI taxonomy): Eukaryota > Metazoa > Arthropoda > Malacostraca > Decapoda > Cambaridae > Procambarus > Procambarus virginalis. The sequence continues at coordinate 6,392,938 of WNGS01000543.1, read as the reverse complement.
GTAAGAACACGGTCAGAAAAGCAGTGTCGTACTAAGTGGCTCAACTACCTCAATTGGAAACGAGCATCTGGAGTGGAATGGAGCAAGGCAGATGATATTCAACTCATATGCAGGTGAGAAAGTCAAACAACATCTCTGTTGTAACCACTTTTGTGCATATGATTTTTGAGTGTGCATCTTTGATTTTTTTTTTTTTTTATATATAGCAAGGTCCCCTTGACTTTTTCTTGAGACAGCAGTCAGTGTCCGCTCAGGATACTGCTCATATGCCAGACTCTAGTGTCTTTCTGTCTCTCTCATGGCATCCTCTTGGCAATGACTTGTTTCTTTTCCATCTGGGGTTGAACAGGTGCCAGCTCTTTCCATTGCCTATGTGGTGTTGACCATGGGTTGTGGAGGGTGGGTAACACTGTACTGCTTTTACCACAACTCAACACACCCATGGGTCAAGGACTTCAGTGTGGGACCTGTTCTAACTGAAGGTTATCCTGCATTGCCACTTCTGACTTTTTAGGATTAGGATGGCTCAAGGACTCAAGGACATTCCTTTCTCCTGACATTGAAGCTCTTTAATAGTTCTGTTACGTTTTGGTTGGGGTCTGTCTTCAGCAGTCATGGAGGTTTGGTCAGTACAGCTGTAGACGACATGTCCGTGATGTGTCGTCTACAGTTGTCAGGAAGCTTTGGCAGCAGTAGTCTCTTATCACTTGTTTGAAACCATTGGCTTTGCTTTAGCATGTTTCTTCTGTTCAGGTTGTTCACCCCATATTGGAGAGTGCTGGATGCTGGGTGCCATACTATAGTGAACTCTAATTGAAACATGTTGGTTTTTTCATTTGTATTGGAAACGACATTTTTATGTGCATTTAATGATCTAAATAACACAAAACCTCGCTTTATGATCTGAAGTAAAAATCCTCGAATTTGGTAATATAGTGACTTTTTCATTGTCTTGGCTTCCACGTGGCCTGTTACACTTTGGTTCCCAGTTCTTTGCTCTCACTGTCCTTGCACAATGTCATTTCCAAGGCCCAGCTTCTTGCCATTGCTGAGCGGTCAAACACCCCTGGGTAACTCTGAGGCTCTTTACATACTTTGGCCCCTCCCTTTTGTTTTCTTTAAATTAATATTGATGTACCATTTGCTTTATGGCAGACAGAATGATAGACATTCTTGTTTCTTACCTGAGATCTGCAAGGAGTCAGTATAAGGTGTTGCATTCTTCCAGGAGTTTCTTGCCCCCCTTAGAGGTTTCAGGTGTAGCAACCGAGTATGTATTTGATTAACTCCATTTTATGTGACAAATCTTATATGCTGTATAAAGAAAGGAAAGCAGAATGATTTTAAAAGATGTAATGTATAATATGTGTATTACGTGAATAAGGGTGAGGTACCCAGAGCCATTCTAAAGTAGATATATAATTTTTTAAATACATAAGGCTTAGTGTGTGTGGCGTGGGAGAGGAGTCACAAGTAGACTGGTCTGCACTAGCCAGAATCTGGCCAGCTTGCCGCTCACCACACTGGCTGCGGGGCAAATGGTGGAACCTCAAGAGACGTCTGCCACAGTCTTCTCAAGATACCAATCTTAAAGGTGAGCCTTCACATCAAAATAAGATTCATTGACAGGTTGTAAACCAGTTGGAAAATTGGTATAAGGTTTACAGTGAACTACAATATAGGAATGAAATGCTCTAAACCGGCTAACAGGAGTCAGAAGCCATGTAACCACTTCTGTAAAAGATATTCAATATTGAANTTTATTATATAATAAAACCCTTTGGGATCTATCGACATTTCTACATCTCTGGGTTTGTTTAAAAAATCTTTATGCTAGAATTTTTCATCCATTATCATCACCCTCTGTTGAGGTTGTCATATTCTAAGGATAGCCCCACATTGAATGTTCATGTCCTCCCAATGCAATGTAATTTTTATCTAGTGATTTATGATATGGGAATAATTATAGAGAGCTTGGACCATTGTTGGCCTTTTCTTCTTAGCCTCAGTGCAGAGCCCAGCCAAAGTAAAGAGGTGGGAGGCAATATCCATGTCCCAGGCACCAGCCTTTGCGTCCAGGAGCTCTTCCACCTCTGCTTCACTCTCCTGAACATAAGACAACTGAAACATACCCATGACATTTAATATTGCTTTATACACCAAAATTATTATCCTGACAATTAGTAAGTAAATAAGCAAAGAACAAGTAAAATAGTCATTGTATTGTTCCTACATATAAAACACCCAAGGGTATTTTAAGTACTGTACTATGCATTCAGCTCACAACTGATTGGACACAAGTTTGATTTCCCTGGGGCAGTGCAAGATGTTTGGACATTACACACAGAAATCACAATAGCGTGATGCATCAAATGATCAAATCCACAAGGGCCGTGACGAGGGTTCGAACCTACGTCCGAGAGGATCCCAGACGCACCTTAATCGATGGTCAGTTGAACTCCTGGTTGCAATTCTTTTACAATATCATGACACAGTTGATTAAGGCGCGTCTGGGATCCTCTCAGACGTAGGTTCAAACCCTCATCACGGCCCTTGTGGATTTGATCATGTTTGGATATGTTTCTTTACACCTAATGGTCATACAGTATATTTACCAAATGGTAAACAGGTACATGGGAGTTGTTGTGGGTCACATCCTGGGGAAAGGTCAGTTATTGGGCTTGGTGATCTTGATAAACCTAACAGGCTTTCTGTCCCCAATAATGGTAAACCAAATTATAGTGTTTATTACACCTCATTATTTCTTTAAAATATATATGGTTTAAAATTGAACCACACCTCCCATTTGAACAATAACAGTACTACAGTAAACCCTCCAAATTCCTGATAATGTTGTTCCGGACCTGATCGAGAATTGCGTAAAATCCAGATTTCTGAAACATTGTCCTATTTCAGGTATTTTATCCAAACATTTCTAATAGCTATTTATATGTTTTTGCATATTTTGACACAAATAACATACTGTATAAGAATGATTTTAGTGGCAAGGAAATAGTATTTGCATTGTATAAAGGCCAACTGATCCTCTAAAAATGTCAATTCAATACCTAGATCTTCTTAGATAAAATGAACAAAGTTTGGATCATTGTACCCAAAACCTTTCCATGGGTGTTTTTGGGTACAATGTTACTAGTCTCTAAAACTACCAGAAAACAGTTTAGAGACATAATTTTTTAGTATTCAAAACCAAATAAAGATATAGTACTGTACAGTAGATACTTACCAAGTCACAACCCTCCCGTTCTTCATCATAGGATGGTAGGCCAGTCAGCATCTCTAGGAGAACCTGAACAGCAATAGTAAAAAAGTTAAAAAGAAACTAAATACAGTGGTAATAAGTAAATATTTTAATAAATAACAGAGCATGGAGTGTAATGAAATGCTCCTTTATGAGCAGCACCTTGTAGCTTCCCCTAGCCATGACAATGATATCACCAGGAGACTGTGAATACAGTATATTGGTCTTCTAGGCGATTTTATGCACATGAGGTCACGTTCCTTGCAAATTGTGTAAAGTCTAACAATATGTGAGGACATTAGTGAAAAGCATTCCTTAATTCACTACCAAGAGAAACTGCCCATTATAACGCGATTGAGGAACACTTCAAAACAAAGGTTTTCAAAACCTTTTGTTTTGTTTTAAACACTCAAAACAAAGGTGCCAAACGGTTTTCGGCAACGCTATACCATATTGCTAAGAAACACTTTCTCGTGACGCAAGCATTTTCACTCATTGCAGCTGAAGACTTAAAATGGTGTGTTAACCTTCTCTAACCATCTTATCAGCAGGTCTGCTGCCCATATAGTTGGCTACAGGGGGGGGGGGGGCTTCACTGGTTCAGTGTTTTTGGCAATTCAGTGTTGCTAAGTATCACTTGGAGGGAGTTTGTGTTTTGAAATACTGTACAGTATTTATGGTTTCCCAAAGTTGGGAACAGGAAACTTGTTAGGCTAAGTCACAGATACCTATTTACTGTTAGGTGAACAGAAGCATCAGGTGAAGGAACTGTGCCCAGATGTCTATCCTGCTGTGGTAATGAAGGCCACGACCTTTCGGTGACTCAAATTGTGGTTTTCCCTGGTAGTAGATTGAGGTACTGTACTGTATGCTCTCCAATTTGCAAAGATACTGGTTCCCATGACCATAAGTCACCCAGAAGCCCAATGTATTCAGTGTTCTGGAGATATCAGTGCTAAGACTAAGGGAAGCTACTGAGGGACCTTGCTCAGAAATGGCTAATACTGTAATCTATAGCAGAGGTTACCAAACTTTATCATATCAAGGACCCCAAACATGATGAGCCCCAGCCAAGACCCCCCCCCCCCCAACTAAAACAATAATGTTATATATACAGTGTACATGTAATATTTATTCTCGCAAGAAGTAATTAGTAATAAATAAGACCATTTTCCCCTTAGTCTATAACACATTTTAATATTCTTAGGAAGAATAAAATGGAGCTTACAATTCCAAAACTAAATGTATCCATTTTAACAGAAATATCCCCTCTAAATGCTTCAGGGGCCATGTATGCAGATGTACCAAACACAGTAGTTGTCTTGATCAATGTCCTTGTGTGAGTTCCACTACCTCCAAGGTGTACAAGACCAAAGTCCCCAACCTGGAATAAGTGTGACAATAAATGTACAAAAAGGCAGCAGCAGATTTAAGTTGCCTATTCATAACTCAATGAGTACTGATGGTTTTAAAACTTGTTACAGATCTGTCTTTTGGTTACAATGTAATAACATAAATGATAACGAGATACACAGATTTGTCTGAAGAACTTTTTCAGAATTGTAAATAAGTGGAAATGAGTTAGACAATAGAAGTAGGATTGATGGTACAATGCAGAAGTGTTAACACTCAAGAGTGCATGATAGATCTTAACATGAAGATCAACACCACCATCAATGAGAAGACAATGATTTTGTGTCTTATCATTGATGGTGCTCATGATCATTGATCATTTAATGAACCACCTTTCTGTAGTGTTTATTAATAATTAGTCTAACCTTAGGAGTGAAATTACTGTCCAGCAAAATATTGGCACTCTTTATGTCACGATGAACAAGTGGTCGATGCTGGTAGGTGTGGAGATGGACGATTCCCCGTGCTGCTCCTTCACCTATATTTACACGAATTCTCCAATCTAGAGGCTCACTTCCACCCTGTGATGATTAAATTATAATAGCTGTATACTCCAGTATGGTAATTTGTTATTTCTTAAAAATGTCATAAAACAATACAATACTAATGTTTACATTATATCACCACATTATTTCTTTATAATGTACATATTCTGCTCAATTTATCTTGCACTGGAACACAGCTTAAAGATAGCATGATTGGTGAAAATGTAGACGATACAAGAGAGTATGAGTGAATGAATGAAACTTAGAAATCAAAGAAGACCTAACCTCACGCAAGTTCAATACTTAGGATGGGTCTCAACCCACTAGGATATAAATAGGCATCACATGCATATCCTGACCTAACAATGAACTGACTAGCACATCCTGATCTGACCATAAACTACCAGATAGGTGCCTATTAAATCTTGCTTCCTTTGTCAGTCTAGCTGTAGCTAATGGATCGGGTCTCAACATTTTTAATTTCCATTCGCCACCACAACAGTCGGTGGGGCACTAGTGTACAGCATTGTGGAGCTCCCACATTATGGTGCAGGAGTTGGAGGTGGTGTTGAAGGCATTTCTGTGCCTTACAAGGTCCTTGAGATTTGGGTGCATTCAATCTGCCAGAAGTTAATTGCCTCATAGGGGCCAGTGTACTCTAGCGGTAGCTTCTCTTCTGGATCCTCAGTGTGTTAGTGCTCTAGTCAACTTACATTCAAGGCACATCAACTGATTTCATGGTGGTCAATAGCTCCTACATCCCTGTTTTAAAGAAGAGGTAGAGAAGACCTCTTTTTACATGACACTTAACTGTCTAAATGTGGATCCATTTTGTTGCTGTGAACAAATAATTTCCAATTTCTGCCATTCCATAACCAACAGGTTTCAGCATTGGTCAGTTCATAGCCTTTCTGTTGCATTACCCCATCCAGTTCTTTTTTCATATCTCCTCTTTCCCAGACAATTGGCAGTGGAATATTCATTCCCAAGAGAGTATTCCAGATCTCGAAAAGAGTATTCCAGTTCATTCAATGCTTTATTATTTTTAAGTATTAATTTAGCAAGAGTGGTACAGTAGTAATATTGAAGTTTCTTCCATTCTCTAATGGTGTTATACAGTAATGCTGTGCTTGATGGCTTTATCTACTGTATACAGTATATTTTCTAATATTTCTTTTTTGATGAACGTTTAGTATGGATAAAGCAGATGAGAAAAGCTATTTTTTTTTGTATGATAAGTGTTGTTTGCATTGTTGATATCGCAGGCATACAATACTTACTCTATATGAATAATGAGATGAACAGTCTCCGTGGTGTAGTGGTAAGACACTCGCCTGGCGTTCCGCTAGCGCTATGTCATGGGTTCGTATCCTGGCCGGGGAGGATTTACTGGCGCAAATCCTTAACTGTAGCCTCTGTTTAACGCAACAGTAAAATGTGTACTTGGATGAAAAAACGATTCTTCGCGGCAGGGGATCGTATTCCAGGGACCTGCCCGAAACGCTACGCGTACTAGTGGCTGTACAAGAATGTAACAACTCTTGTAATATCTCAAAAAAAAAAAAAAAAAAAAAAAGAGATATTTACAGATCCTCTCACCTAAGTGCCAGAATTGTTTATCTACATATACTTTGTTGTAATTACTACAGGGTACAGTATACACCCCTGCCATAGTGAATTTGTTACTTATACTTCTAATAATAGTACTGATTCCTGTGTTAGTCATGTTATTTGGTCTCCTATCATGAGAATGAGCCGTCACACTCTTCTGTCAAGAGAATGAGCTGACTTGCTCTCTCTCTCTCCTGTTGGGAGAATAAACCATCACTCACACTCTTGTCAGAAGAATGAGCCATCACTCACTCTCGCTTGTCAGGAGAACGAGAGTTAGCTCTCTCTCTCTCTCTCTCTCTCTCTCTCTCTCTCTCTCTCTCTCTCTCTCTCTCTCTCTCTCTCTCCTGTTGGGAGTATGAGTCCTCTTTTTTAAATTAATGTACATGATTTTTGTGGCTTGCTGTCTGCATTCTCTAATGGAGTACTGTTTATAGAACATCTAAGGTTCAAGAACAAACCAGTGATGTATTGGCATTCTCTCAAGAAATTGATGACTACAAAGCCTAAAAGCCCTAAGAAAGAAGGCAATCACTGTTTAGTTTCATTGTGTTAGATTTATTATAAAATGAGCAAACTTACTGAACATGCTAAACGGTCTTGAAGACTGCCATTGGGCATGTAAGCATACACAAGGCACCAGTCTGGACCATCGCAGGAAAGCCCTCAAGTGCCAGCAAATTCTCATGAATGCACCTAGCAAGTGATATAAATATTAACATAATTCATTAACTACTACTTACACTCCCTCCAAGAGTAAGTATTACACATCCCAGGCCGATTAGTATTGTTATAAAAAATATGAACCTACACGTAGAATTACCGGGCTTGGCCTCATTAGCTCTCTGGTGCACTGGCTCTAGTACCACAGACACATCAATAAAACAACCAGGTCTCTGGCTTGTATAGACCTACCCAACACTAAGACCAGAATCTGGTATGTTTGTCTAGATCAAAGGATCGTGGGGATCTATGATCTACCAAAAACAGAGTAAAACCATGCAGACACAAACCACACATTTTTATCAAAGAGAGAAATGATGGAAACAAGGGAATGATTGCCCAGTACAGTATCAACAAACCATTCTCTTGTTCCCAAGTGCACCACCAGGTGACTGCTCAGGTCAGCCTGAATGCCTCCTCACACCATGAGCACACCAAGTCCTTGTGTTGGGTAGACCTCCCCTAGCCTAGAGATCTGCAAGTTTTGTGGATATATGTGGTACAGTTACATATCAGAGACAATACAATGGGGAGTTATTAAGGCTGCCAAGAAAAGATCATCATATTATATTCAACACTTGATTTATACTGTAATCATATCACACATCTATTTTTTATAATTATTATTATTATTATTATTATTACCACAGGGAAATCACATTAATGTGATATATCAAAGAACAAATCCACAGAAGCCTTCATGAGGGTTCACACCTATGCTAAGAGTGACTCGGACTACTTCTACAGTTGACTCGAGCACGTCTGGGAACACTCAGTGCATAGGTTTGAACCCTCGTCAAGGCTCCTGTGAATTTTTAATTATTATTATTATTATTATTATTATTATTATTATTATTATTATTATTATAATATACTAAGCTAAAACATTTTAAGTACTGTATAACACATCTCTAAATTTATATTATATATTCTTTATAACTAAGAATGATCCTTCTAGAATCTATATACAGTACAGTACCCTTCATCTCACAACTTGCAGTTCAGACTCTATTACTGAGGTTCAACAACTTATCTTGGGTTCATCTCACTCATACGTACCCATCTTACAATTGCTTACAACATCCAGTTTGACACAGGTATATGGTACAAAATTGTACTGCATATAAGAGCAGGGGGTGCCATAGGCACAATCAGAGAACACTATAAACATCAGAGGTCCACGGTTGTTCAACGTCCTCCCAGCGAACATAAGAAATATTGCTGGAACAACCATAGACATCTTCAGGAGAAAGCTAGATCATTTTCTCCAAGGAGTGCCGAACCAACCGGGCTGTGGTGGATGTGTGGGCCTGCGGGCCGCTGCAAGCAACAGCCTGGTGGACCAAACTCTCACAAGTCAAGCTTGGCCTCGGACTGGGCTTGGGGAGTAGAAGAATTCCCAGAACTCCATGAACCAGGTATCACATTCTTTCCATTATAATCACTCTTCTGTATTTCCTTAGCCAACCACCCTAACTAAAATACCAGCCCCGTTAGTACACAATCACCCACTAGGGCATCACCCTGACTAGGACACTACTTCACTAGGACATCACTGAAGGAAGAGGGTGTTGAAACCAATTCCGTCCACAACTTTAAAAAGAAATACGATGAAAACATTGATGAGAGAGGTAATTAGTATGTGAAGTATAGATGGCTAGGAGGTGGGGCATAAAGAGCTAGATCTCACTTCCCCCATAGTTACTGATAGGCAAGCCCCCCCCCCCCCTCCATCCCACTATGACACCCCAACTTTAAATATACAGTACTGCATATGTTACCTACCTTGAGAGAACTTCAATTTCTGTTTTAAATTGCTCCTTAACCTTGATCTCTCCTGAGTTGAGTCTCTTCACGGCAACCTTTTTCTCACGACCTCCCTGAAATATTTTGGCCATATATACAATGCCAAATGCTCCCTCACCTAATTTACAACCTCCTAAATCCACAGGCACATCAGAGAAGGTATTAGTCATTTCCTTCATTAATGAATAATTGAAATGTGTAAAACCTGAAATTTTCAAATCCTGTAAAGCTTGGGCATCAAGAGGTGGTAATTGTGTTTGTGGGTGTTGAAGGGTGAAGGTAGTTGGAGGGCTGACCACCTCATCTTCAACAGGTGGTGCTGTAGCATGCACCAAATCATTACTGTTCAGCTTCTCATTATAAACACTTGCATTATCTCTAACCTCTTCACAGGAACTTATCTCGTGAATAAAAGTTTGATGAACCCTCAGTCCCTCTTCTAGTGCCTTGTCCAAATCATCAATGGGATCATTATCTCCTTCCCTAGGTAGGGCTTCTCCTGCAAACAGAATATTATAGTTGAACCTAGATACTGTAATAGAACAAGTTTAATTTGGCCCTCACAAATGTAATAAAGATAAACCAAAAATTTGTATGATGCAGGAAACCTTTAACCCAGAGTGTAGACATGATGAATGAAGGCACAAGTACCTGTAGCTACTTTTGACCTGTACTGTACTTGAATCAACATTAGGATTTTTTTATATATACTGTATTTTGAAATCTATATACAGTATAGTACCAGTACAGTACACATTAATCATCTCATGACTATTGATTGACATACAGTATTAAAAATCTGACATTTATTAGGAACAGAGAGAGAGAAAAAAAATAGTTTTCAGTTTACCATGAAGAACATTAACAGTGAGGTAGTCTAGAGCACGGTAGAGTTTAGCTAGGCGCAGTAGCTCTAGGAGGTCATGTACAGTTGGGCGGCGCCTTCCACTTGTGCCCCATTCCTCCAGGAGCGCTTCAAAGCCTTCACGACGATCTCTTGCACATTCCTCTGATACTAGGCTGGTAATGAAAAAATAAAAACAGCTTTGTGTACATGTATACAGGGTGTGACCAAAACATTTCAAGAGTAAATATAGTGTACAGTACTCATGAAAAAAAAGTCAGTCATTATCTGAAAGTATGCATGATGTTTTGGGACTTTGTGCCTCAAAAGATATCCATTGTACAAGTGAGTTGGTAATTTCTGCCTGTTATTTGACATGAACTAGCCTGAATCATGTTCTCAATCTCATCACACCTGCTCAAGCTGAAATTCTTTCCTTTCTCACCCTTGGATTCATTCTACCAGACTGCCTGACTTCTAGTGTGACCTATCAATTCTTCCTCAATACTTATTAAGTAACTCTAAAGTGCTGGTACAGGAGGAGGTGTCTGGTACAATGTTCAGTAAATATTCGATATAATGCTTGCACACCTTGTCAGATGCAACACTCGCATTGTGTCGACCATATAAATGGTAATAAATACCTGCAAAATAATTACACTCTCTACATGCAAATGATTTTGTCTCCAGTATTATATAGCAAATAAATCTGCAAGAGTGAATTTATTCTTAAAGTATGCACTATTTTTCAGGATGAAAGCCTGTTGCACTTGGAATATTTTATAAAGTCAGAGAATTAATCACTACTATTCTGAGTTTTTTAAAAATACTAATAACTTATAAGGAATACACAAAATTACAGTATAAATAGTATGTTCTGGTATTTACACTTTTTATAAAGTCAGTAATCATGGGTAGAGTTTTGGGTTGACTATAACCTTATGGAAGAAATTTGTTGAGCACTAGGCTCTCATTGAGATATACACCACAACAAATTATTATACAATACTCTCATACAAAGCACTCGCTCCTGGAATGGAATAAATAGAACACTTTTACCGAGTCTTGAGACATCAAGCCCAGGTGCATTTCTTTTACGAACCTTCAGTGTTCATACATTAATATCAGTACAGTACTGCAACCTTTTTTATCGCACTTCATAGAACTGAACAATTCACAAGAATTTAATTGATTAATTTAATTGATTTAATTCAACTAAGCCTTGCAAGTTAAGCTAAAAGGTTATTTACCAAATGTATACTATATTCAAAAATTAAATAAACATGGTACAGTACTGTACTGTATTTTAATTTTGTGTATACTGTATTAAAACTACACACTTGTTAGGGTCCCTAAATTTTGAGGTTACATAATAAATTTTCCAATATGAGAGGGATTAGGCTATGGTTTCTGCTAAGATAACTCATACACTGTACAAAACTAACAGGATATCATCTGAAGAATATTTCCTGGGATAGTGGAGGTCCTGCGGGATGGGGTCACCTGGCATCCAGGGACTGCTGGGCACACGACCCATCACCTCCCGCCACCCGTGTGTGACCTCCAGGATGTGTGCCAGCTCTGACCTTGCCCAAGCTGGGAGGAATCGTAGCTCTGATGTTATGGTTATTGTGTCTTCACTGCTTTGTAGGGCTTGCATTGTAGTCTGAGATATAGTAGAAGCACATTAGTACTTGTAATGTACTACCTGCATAACAAACAAAAGTTTTGTTTTGCATTTAATGTACAGTACAGTAGTTGCAAATTTTATTTCCAGTATTCATCACTGATAATTACTACAGTATAAATACAATAATAATAATAATAATAATAATAATAATAATAATAATAATAATAATAATAATGAACAATTCCGCGCCGCTGGCCCTCACGGGATTGGGGGTGCTCCGACGGAACCCCCAAAGTGATAAGCCAAGAATACCAAGAACTGGAATTACCGCAGTCTAATTACAGATTTCACGGCAATTGAATTACATTAGCATGATAACGGCTATCCATTATTTGCTGTATAATTTTTTATGCCCATTCACTATTCATTATGAGGCAGTATTTATTTATCCATTTAGTCGTTATAATTAGCCTATGCTTCTTCATGCAAGAACTTCATTAATAATCATTTATGATTATTTTAATTTGTGATAAATTTCGTATTAATTACTATGTAAGTAATTTATATAATAATTAATTTTGTAATTAATTTGTAATTATTATGTTAAGTAATTAATTTATATAATTAATAATAAATTAAGCCCCCACGTGGTGCGTTTTCTTCCAACCCACAGAAAATAGTCGCTGTATGCAAAGCAAACGGCGAAATTTCTGGGGGCAGAAGAAAACGTAATACCATATCTGTGACTAACCGTCCATGGTTGCGTGCGCATCACGCTGGGGCATTTAAGCGCGTCCAGGGGACTCGGCCACTCTTGCTGGCCGTCTCCCGGACGTTACACTACAAAACGCCCACCCGCCTCCCAGGTTCCTCTGCTTCCCCTGGCCTTACAGGGGAAGGCGCTATTGCAGCTTGCTGAGGACACTTGTCCCAATTTGCAATGAATTTGTGTTACCTTTGGGGGGTGCTCCGACGGAACCCCCAAAGTGATAAGCCAAGAATACCAAGAACTGGAATTACCGCAGTCTAATTACAGATTTCACGGCAATTGAATTACATTAGCATGATAACGGCTATCCATTATTTGCTGTATAATTTTTATGCCCATTCACTATTCATTATGAGGCAGTATTTATTTATCCATTAAGTCGTTATAATTAGCCTATGCTTCTTCATGCAAGAACTTCATTAATAATCATTTATGATTATTTTAATTTGTGATAAATTTCGTATTAATTACTTTGTAAGTAATTTATATAATAATTATTTTGTAATTAATTTGTAATTATTATGTTAAGTAATTAATTTATATAATTAATAATAAATTATGCCCCCATGTGGTGCGTTTTCTTCCAACCCACAGAAATAATAATAATAATAATAATAATGAACAAATCCACAGGAGCTGTGATGAGGGTTGTCAGAATATTACCACAAACACTAGCCAACACCAGAATATTCCCGAAAATGCCCGAAACGCTTTGCGTAATAGTGGCTTTAGGCATTGTATGTACTAGCCCTATCTATAACTCCATCACTGTACAATCACTTGTATGTATGTACTGTACCTTACCTAAATAAACATTTTGATTTTGATTTGATAAACATTTTGATTTGAATATTGCCACAAACACTAGTCAACACTAGAATATTGCCACAAACACTAGTCAACACCAGAATATTGCCACAAACACTAGTCAACACCAGAATATTGCCACAAACACTAGCCAACACCAGAATATTGCCACAAACACTAGTCAACACCAGAATATTGCCACAAACACTAGTCAACACCAGAATATTGCCACAAACACTAGTCAACACCAGAATATTGCCACAAACACTAGTCAACACCAGAATATTGCCACAAACACTAGTCAACACCAGAATATTGCCACAAACACTAGTCAACACCAGAATATTACCACAAACTTTTACCACATTTACCACAAAAATTACCACATTACTTTTTTCGCAAATAGAGTGGTAGACGGTTGGAACAAGTTAAATGAGAAGGTGGTGGAGGCCAAGACCGTCAGTAGTTTCAAAGCGTTATATGACAAAGAGTGCTGGGAAGACGGGACACCACGAGCGTAGCTCTCATCCTGTAACTACACTTAGGTAATTACACTTAGGTAATTACAAACACTAGTCAACACCAGAATATTGCCACAGACACTAGTCAACACCAAATATTGCCACAAACACTAGTCAACACCAAATATTGCCACAAACACTAGTCAACACCAGAATATTGCCACAAACACTAGTCAACACCAGAATATTACCACAAACACTAGTCAACACCAGAATATTGCCACAAACACTGGTCAACACCAGAATATTGCCACAAACACTGGTCAACACAGAATATTACCACAAACACTAGTCAACACCAGAATATTACCACAAACACTAGTCAATACCAGAATATTGCCACAAACACTAGTCAACACCAGAATATTGCCACAAACACTGGTCAACACCAGAATATTGCCACAAACACTGGTCAACACCAGAATATTGCCACAAACACTGGTCAACACCAGAATATTGCCACAAACACTGGTCAACACCAGAATATTGCCACAAACACTAGTCAACACCAGAATATTACCACAAACACTAGTCAACACCAGAATATTGCCACAAACACTAGTCAACACCAGAATATTACCACAAAACTAGTCAACACCAGAATATTGCCACAACCTTACCTTGATACCTTGAGGTGCTTCCGGGGCTTATCGTCCCCGCGGCCCGGTCATCGACCAGGCCTCCTGGTTGCTGGACTGATCAACCAGGCTGTTGGACGCGGCTGCTCGCAGCCTGACGTATGAGTCACAGCCTGGTTGATCAGGTATCCTTTGGAGGTGCTTATCCAGTTCTCTCTTGAACACTGTGAGGGGTTTGCCAGTTATGTCCCTTATGTGTAGTGGAAGCGTGTTGAACAGTCTCGGGCCTCTGATGTTGATAGAGTTCTCTCTCAGAGTACCAGTTGCACCTCTGCTTTTCAACGGGGGTATTCTGCACATCCTGCCATGTCTTCTGGTCTCATGTGATGTTATTTCTGTGTGCAGGTTTGGGACCAGCCCCTCTAATATTTTCCACGTGTAAATTATTATGTATCTCTCCCGCCTGCGCTCAAGGGAATACAGATTTAGGCTCTTTAGTCGGTCCCAATAGTTTAGATGTTTTACCGAGTGGATTCTAGCAGTAAAGGATCTCTGCACGCTCTCCAGGTCAGCAATTTCACCAGCAGTGAAAGGGGCTGTCATTGTGCAGCAGTACTCCACTCTAGAGAGCACAAGCGTTTTGAAAAGTGTCATCATCGGTATAGCATCTCTAGTGTGAAAAGTTCTTGTTATCCAACCTGTCATTTTTCTTGCAGTTGTGACGGCTACTTTATTGTGTTCTTTAAAGGTAAGGTCTTCCGACATGAGTACACCCAGATCCTTTACATTGCCTTTTCGTTCTATGTTATGATTTGCCTGAGTTTTGTACGTGGTTTCCGTTTTTATTTTCATTTTTTCCATAGCGCATGAGCTGGAACTTGTCTTCGTTAAACACCATATTATTTTCTGTAGCCCATAGAAAGACCTGATCTACATCTGACTGGAGGTTCGCCGTGTCCTCTATGTTGCCTACTCTCATGAAGATCCTAGTGTCATCTGCAAAGGATGATACAGTGCTATAGGTTGTGCTCTTGTCTATGTCCGATATGAGGATGAGAAAAAGTACTGGAGCAAGCACAGTACCCTGGGGGACTGAGCTCTTAACGGTTGACGGGTTGGATTTTATTTTGTTGACTATTACACATTGGGTTCTGTTGGTCAGGAAATTGTAGATCCATCTGCCTACTTTTCCGGTAATTCCTTTTGAGCGCATTTTATGGGCAATAACACCATGGTCACATTTATCAAAAGCTTTTGCGAAATCTGTGTAAATTACATCAGCGTTTTGTTTGTCTTCCATAGCATCTAATGCCATATCATAGTGGTCCAGCAACTGCGACAGGCAAGAGCGCCCTGTTCTGAAACCATGTTGTCCGGGGTTATGGAGATGCTGTGATTCCATGTATTTTGTGATCTTACTTCTTAGCACTCTCTCAAAATTTTTATGATGTGCGATGTTAGTGCTATCGGTCTGTAATTTTTTGCCTCTGCCTTATTTCCTCCTTTATGAAGTGGTGCTATCTCTGCTGTTTTTAGTATATCAGGAATAACGCCAGTATCTAGGCTTTGTCTCCACAGAATGTGAAGGGCCTGCGATAGTGGTTTTTTACAGTTCTTGATGAATATGGAGTTCCAAGAATCCGGGCCTGGTGCGGAGTGCATAGGCATACTGTTTATGGCTTCTTCAAAATCCAGTGGGGATAGGGTGACGTCTGATATATGATTTGATGTTGGTATCATATCCATGAAAAATTCATTTGGGTTATCGATCTTTAGTGCGTTTAATGGCTCGCTGAAGACAGAGTCGTATTGCTTCCTCAGTAGCTCGCTCATTTCTTTGTTGTCATCGGTGAAAGTTCCATCTTCCTTTCGCAGGGGCCCGATACTAGATGTGGTTTTTGATCTTGATTTTGCATAGGAGAAAAAATATTTCGGGTTTCTCTCTATTTCACTGATGGCCTTTTGCTCTCTTTCCTCTCCTGGTTTTGTATGATTCTTGTAGCTTGAGTTCAATTTTTCCTATTTCGCTACCTAACCTTCTTCGCCGTTCCTGAGATAGGGTGCGACTCTCAAGTTGTACCGCGATTCGTTTTCTTCGCCTATATAGGGAACGACGTTCTCGTTCCAATCTGCATCTCTTCCTCTTTTTTCTTAGGGGGATGCGGTTTGTACATATTTCTAGTGCTACTGAGCTTATTTTTTCCAGGCACTGGTTCAGGTTCGCATTTCCTAGCTGTTCTTCCCAGTTTATTCTGTGAAGTCCTGG
The DNA here is from genome assembly GCA_020271785.1 of Procambarus virginalis. Classification (NCBI taxonomy): domain Eukaryota; kingdom Metazoa; phylum Arthropoda; class Malacostraca; order Decapoda; family Cambaridae; genus Procambarus; species Procambarus virginalis. The sequence goes on along the minus strand of WNGS01000543.1, from coordinate 6,376,226 downwards.
TTTATTTGCTCCCAGTTTATCTGTTTATTATTGAAGTTGAATTTGCTGAAATCTCCTCCACCGGAATCTGGACTGGTTTTGAAGGTCTATTCCCCTGGTTGTCATAACTTCAATTAAGTTGTGATCTGAGTAACAGGTATTTGTAATCATTATGTTCCTGATCAATTCATCATTATTAGTGAAAATGAGGTCCAGCGTGTTCTCCTTCCTGTTGGTTCTACTATTTGTGGTTTAAGGCAACCTGTCGCACATCCGTAGCAGGTCATTTGCATGTGCCTGTTCATTAAGGCTACTTCCTGGTATTCTTTCTGATATTACTGTATTAGCCAGGGCTTCCATTTCAGGTGCCGTAGGTTGAAGTCCCCAGCAGGATGATGTTCGGAGCTGGATTTGTGAGGTTTTCCAAGCATGTTCTACTTTCATTAGTTGGTCTTT
>WNGS01000543.1:6276791-6317432 GCA_020271785.1 Procambarus virginalis | reverse complement strand
GATCGAAAACCATACTGTCGGTCTGATATTATATCATTTCTCTCCAGGTGTTCTACCCATTTAGTTTTAATTATTTTTTCCAATATTTTGACTATTACACTTGTCAATGATACAGGTCTATAATTAGGGGGTCTTCCCTGCTTCCACTTTTGTAGATTGGAACTATGTTAGCCTTTTTCCACACATCAGCTACAACTCCTGTAAACAGGGATGCCTGAAAAATCAGCTGAAGTGGAATGCTGAGCTCAGGTGCACACTCTCTCAGAACCCATGGTGAAACTCCATCTGGACCAACTGCCTTGTTCTTACTTAGCTCCTTGAGCATTTTTTCCACTTCGTCTCTAGTCACCTCTATGTGCTCTATGTTGTTCTCTGGAATTCTTATTGTGTCTGGTTCCCTAAAGATTTCATTTTGTACAAACACACTTTGGAACTTTTCGTTTAGTGTTTCACACATTTCCTTTTCATTTTCCGTGAATCTATTTCCCATTATCAACCTCTGAGGTGTGTGTGTGTGTGTGTGTGTGTTAGAGGAGATGTGTAGGTCCCCACCACTGCTATATATAAACACACAGAGCATTATTGTTTGCCATTCACCTGGGCTCTAGGAGACTCGAACCATGGACCCCCAAGCGTGGACCCCACACTTTGGAACTTTTCGTTTAGTGTTTCACACATTTCCTTTTCATTTTCCGTGAATCTATTTCCCATTATCAACCTCTGAGGTGTGTGTGTGTGTGTGTGTGTGTGTGTGTGTGTGTGTGTGTGTGTGTGTGTGTGTGTGTGTGTGTGTGTGTGTGTGTGTTAGAGGAGATGTGTAGGTCCCCACCACTGCTATATATAAACACACAGAGCATTATTGTTTGCCATTCACCTGGGCTCTAGGAGACTCGAACCATGGACCCCAAGCGTGTAAAACCGCGTGGGGCCATTTTATAGGATTATTGCTCTTACGTAGTTTTAAAAAATAGGTCAACCAGTAAAAGTGGCCTTGATATTTTTATCTGGTCTGTGCCAGAAATAAATATAATAAATATACAAGGCTTCCTTGTATATCTCCATACTAATCTTGAAACTTAAAAATTAAAATTTAAATTTTAAGTGAAGTTTACATTTGGAGTTTACATATTGGTTACATAATCCTTGCTTAGCCAAGAGTGACAATTTTTGTCAGCTAGCCTAAGCCTTCGCCTCTACACGGAAAACTGACAAGAATAATGTAATATTAAAGATCTTTCTTATTTGCATATACTTTATATATCGTGTACCCTTTATTTGAAATATAGCATATATATTTTTAAACCTCTTTTGTTTTCTAACAAAATAATGCACAAAATTTGAATTTAGCTGCAAATTTATTTATATTTGTTTAATAGAGTTATATATAGAGTGCGTTGAGTGTGTGGAAGAAACTCATGTTGTCGCGGAGAAAACCTTCGTGTAGTATAACAGGAGAAACTGATCTTGTGGAGGGTGAAATTCCTCTCAAGTGAAGTGAAGCCTTCATGGCCGCCCGGTATTGCCTGCTCCACAAATGAGAGTATGACTCACACAATACACTTAATGATCATTGTTGATGGTGTGTATGTGCCGTGAGGGAGGTTATAAGTAAGGGTGAACGTGTGAGTGTTGTGTTAGTGTGACTTGGGTCCCCGTGGAGTGCGTGCGTGACTGCCGCTTGGCTGCCTTCAGTTTTATATCGATACATTCCAATACCACACCCCCCCCCCAGACCTCTGACTCATCTCGTGTATTTTCCAGTCTAATAATTTCTCCGGTGATCTTACGTGCTGCCGATGTTTAATAGGACGATAAATGTGCTTGAAGTATGTGAGGATGAATAATTATTAATGAGATTCACATTCCTGTTAACATAAAACTGATCGATTCATAATGATTCTCTTAATGTTTATAGTACAAATCTGAATATAAAAAATCCTATTTTGCGAACTATGAAGCTTTACCTAAATAACTTCCATAATCATCAGCCTGTTGAGACAAGACTGATTGATGGCTTATCGGTTCAGCAAGAATACCATCATCTAAAGTGTAATGACCAGCTAGGCCTGCGTACTAAGGGCGGAGGAACGACTGTTTTAAGATTCAACAGGTGGTGGGTGATCCTCTCATCCATGTTATATCCTAAGATTCAAGAGGTGGTGGGTGACCCTCCATCATCCATGTTATATCCTAAGATTCAAGAAGTGGTGGGTGATCCTCCGTCATCCATGTTATGCCCTAAGATTCAAGAGGTGGTGGGTGATCATCCGTCATCCATGTTATGCCCTAAGATTCAAGAGGTGGTGGGTGATCCTCCGTCATCCATGTTATATCCTAAGATTCAAGAGGTGGTGGGTGATCCTCCATCATCCATGTTATATCCTAAGATTCAAGAGGTGGTGGGTGATCCTCCATCATCTATGTTATATCCTAAGATTCAACAGGTGGTGGGTGATCCTCCATCATCCATGTTATATCCTAAGATTCAACAGGTGGTGGGTGATCCTCCATGTTACTGACTGAACACTGACGGCCACTGCTGAAAAAGTTATCACTAAAATTATAAAGCAAATGACTGAACATTAGTGAAAACTGCTCTAACAGACCAGTCATCTGGGGCAGTGTTCCTTCGTGGTGCTGGAGAATGTGTTCGTGCAGTTAGAGCGGTCAGTGTGTTTATGTATGTTGATCTGGGAGCTGTCGCCTTCACACCAGGGGGGGGGGGGGTGTGTTCTACACATTCCAACCACCAGAGGATGTTTATATACACACCAGGGAGTGTTGTAAACACCCCACACACCAGGTGTGTTATACAATCACCTTACACTAGGGGGTACTTTACACCAGTGGTGTGTTATACATATTTCCTTAGACCAGGGTTGTTAAGTAATATGCACAGTCCCTTACACCAGGGAGCTACTCACAACAGGGATATTATACGCATATAATATTCCTCTCATTCACATGGAATCATTCCTCTTACATCAGGAAATGTTTTATTCACAAACACCTCGCATCAGTGGATGTTCTACTCACAACAACCGCATCAGTGGATGTTCTACTCACAAACACCTCGCATCAGTGGATGTTCTACTCACAAACACCTCGCATCAGTGGATGTTCTACTCACAAACACCTCGCATCAGTGGATGTTCTACTCACAAACACCTCGCATCAGTGGATGTTCTACTCACAAACACCTCGCATCAGTGGATGTTCTACTCACAAACACCTCGCATCAGTGGATGTTCTACTCACAAACACCTCGCATCAGTGGATGTTCTACTCACAAACACCTCGCATCAGTGGATGTTCTACTCACAAACACCTCGCATCAGTGGATGTTCTACTCACAAACACCTCGCATCAGTGGATGTTCTACCCAATCCATCACATCTGGAGATGTTCTACTCACAATCCCACACGTTAAGGATGTTCAACCCAACTCACCAAGTTGATCAGGGGATGTTCTTTTATGTTATGTTAATAGTATTGTGAGGCTGTGAGTGAGCAACTGAAATTTATGAAATATCCACACGTTGTAAAGCCTACATGGAGTGGGGGGGGGGGGGGATTTACCGACGCCCCACAGGACAGTTGAGTGTGGTGTTAGGATACTCTTCTGACCAAAGGATACTAGACAGACTAAGGTCTCAGGGACCCTTCCCCCCCCTTTGATTCATCTTTTGGTGTGTTGTTGAGTCAAGTTTTGTATAGTTAGCCTAAATGCTAAATTAATTTCCGATTTATTTGGCGGTAATTGACCTCGTTGTCACGATGTTAGACAACTTATTAGTGAAGCTGGACATTGTGTGATGTAATTACTGCCGATACACTTGTCGTTCCTCTACAGAACCGCATTACTTTGCCTCGTATTTGATTTGGCCTGATTTGCCTATAGCAGGCTGAGGGATTTTCTTTATTTTCAAATATTTATGTTAAAATTAGTTTATTCCAATTAATATCATTATATTAAGGATATGAATTACTGAGTTAGGTAGGTTAGGTCAGGTTTAATTAAATGTCCATGTTTTAATTAAAATTAAAAAATCATATGTAATGTAATGGCTTTATAATTCCTCAGGAAAAAAATGTGAAAAATCTACAGCAGGAAAATTCGGCTTGTTAGGCAACTTGGCCTATTAGGTACAACACAACGACAGCTCGCCTCTCAGTATTGGCTAAGGGCTAAATGACCTCCAGACAAGGTTCGGTATCTCATAGATGCGTTTATGATATTAAATAAGTATAACAAAAGCCTTATCACCTTAAGATATTTGAGGAGACGTGTATCTTCCGAGTTACCAGGCAGAACACACCATGGGGAATTCAAATTAGTATGTCACATATGCACTTATTAATAAGCAAGATATTGACTATAAGCAAGTGCGAGAACGGGTTGGTGCCAGAGTAACATACATGTACAAGAGTCCACCGTCAAGGGTACGTCAGCCATGCGTCTCAAAGAAACACTTTAAAAACCTCATTAGACAGTGTGTTGGGACTCTCCACAGCCGGCTTCCGGCTCCTGTCTCAGACGCCACAGTGGCCTTCAGGTATAATAGCTCTCCAGTTGATAGGTATTAAACAACTGCAAGTGCAGTTGTTTAATTGTTTTGTTTCTCGTTCCCGGTATGTTATTTGTATCGTATTTAGTATTTTTAAACAAATCGATATCTCTTAGCGTCTTAAAAAAGAGTGGAGTTTTGTCTGCTCATACGAGCAGTTATCACTGTAGCAGCTGTGATTGGAAATCTAACGATCGAAACCTGTATAGTTATTATTGATTTTTCAGATCTTTTGTTTATCTTTATAATGTTTTAATGTGATACAAACATTTGTGGCAACGAGTGTGGTCAAACGCCAAGTGAACATTCCGCCAAACAAGAGTGGAAACTGGACGCTGATTGGTCCGTGCACCTCGCCGGTTGCCGGATACTTCGTATTTAAACCAATTTGGCTGGCGCGGAGCGTCAGTGTCACGGAGACCTGTATGGGGTGTACACTCTCCGGCCTTGCCCTAGACAGCAGACGCAGCAGCAGCACCCTCACCACCATGTCTGACGTCAAGACTCAGGACCTGGAGGACATTGCCAACAAGCTGAGGGTCCTCTCCATCAAGGCGACGCAGGCCTCCAACTCCGGGTAGGTCGATACCGGCGGCGGCCGCTGCCTGACCTTCAGGAGTCCTGGGTGGAGCCGGGTCATGCTCGAGGGTAACGAAGGTCACAGTATTGATTGATCACCACCCATAACCTCCTCCCCCCCGGCCCCCATTAATGTGTCCTCCAGCCCTAGAGGGTCCTTCACCCTCCATGTATCACTTGTCGCCAGGATACCTTGTGTAACTACTGTTGAGAGGAGAAGGGTGTTAGGATACGTGGTGTGTGACCTGTGTCATCCTTGGGGGACTTGGCCGCCATAGATCAATAGTGCCCAGTAATGGTGCTGGCCTTCACTTCCCCCGGACCATGTTACACTAGCCATGGTGTACCAGTACACGGGCTTATGACATTATTTCACCATAGTGGCTAGAGGTTGATTGTGGGGGGGGGGGGAATTGCTGCCTTTTTTTTTGAGGGGGGGAGGGGGGTTAGATTACTGAGGTTGGTAATAATTACTCGACTCTTCCACAGGTGTAATGTGGCAACTGGTGATTCATGGAGTGGAAGAATTACCTGGCAGTAAAATTTTTCCTTGAATCCCACTGGTGGGGGATGGGGGGGGGAGGGTTGAAGTGTGGCATTTATATTTTACACTATTTTCTATATAACTAATAATTGTGACCATTAAACTTGTGGTAACCTTTATCCATCATACTTGTTTGATGGTTAAAGACTGTCTCATTTTGATTTTGTTCTTCATTTTTTTTTTTTTATTTATATACGAGAAGGTACATTGGGTTTGTGAGAATACATTGAATAGGACAGTATTTCCAATCTTGTAAAGCCACTAGTACGCGCAGCGTTTCGGGCAGTACTGACCTATAGTATACAATTAACTTTCATACTTCCATGCGACTAATTCAAGGTACTTTATTGGTGTGTAGTCATTAGTCATGCCATGTATACTATGGGCAATATCGTGCACTTGACATATTGCCTATGACATCTGATCACTTGGACATATGAGTGATGACTGACTTTCATAGCATGTTGCCTTTTGCCAGTGTCATTTTGTGGTGCAAGGGCCAATGCCTAGCAAGTCTGCATAAAGACTTGCTAGGCATTGGTCCTTGTTTCCTTGAAGAAAACAGTACAGTACATATTGTCAACCTCTAAGTAGAATAAGTTTTACTTGGCATACTGGAGATGCTTAATGAAATACTGGGGTATTTTTCTTAGAAGTATTTGGCAGTTAAATATTGTGTAGCTTAAATGCTAGTATAGTCGTATATTTAATTTTGATGCAATAGCAAACATTTTAGGTACTATGAAGTTAATAAGTAATATGAAGTTTCTTGTGCTAATGTACATATTGTACTGCTTCCCCCCCCCCAACAATATACTGTGTAGAAGAACGGTACAGTACTTATGATTTTGTAGGACTAACAAATGGCAACAGCCTAACCTGTAATATACTTGGGATAGTGTCTATAAAAGAATCTATTTCCAAGATTGGATGCCAAACTCTTTGCACTTTGCAGGGTGAATAGCTTGAGGTACTGTGCGGGTGAAGGGGTGAGACCCGGGTGCAGGCACCCCTTTGTAAAATGCGCCTAACCACTTGTCCCATATAGGATTCGAACCTGGAATTTTTGATTTGGTAAAAAAACTAACCAGCTTGTACTACTGTACTAGGACGAATACAATAATTTTTGGGTTTGTTAGGATATCTGGCTATCTTGTTCTTCACATGTAGTTTGAATAATTGAGCTTGTACAGTATACAATACCAATACAGTAGTTCCATAAAAAGGAATTTTTTTTTTGGGAGGGGGGTTTAAGGGTGTAATGGTCCTAAATTTGTAAATTTCATCCAGTGAATAAGAAAAAAAGATGGGGTTCTACTACACAAATTGTAAACCTGTCACTGTAAAGAGATAAAGGTTCTAATTTTAGATGCTTGATAAACTTCCACTTTTCATTGCTATCAGTGAAGTTTTTTGTAATTTAGATAAGTTAACATTTATAGATGAAATTGTCTGAAGCAGTACTTCCAGCTTTTAAACTTGACACAAGAGTGATTACAAAGTATTTACATGTAGTGTAATTGACGTAATGGAACCCACTTTATTTATTTATTTATTTATTTATTTATATACAAGAAGGTACATTGGGTTTGTGGGAATACATTGAATAGTACAGTATTTACAATCTTGTAAAGCCACTTGTATGTGCAGTGTTTTGGGCAGAAAATTGCAAAAGATGTCCAGGTATAGTATTGACACTTCATGCAAATGCAATACTTTTACCTGATAAATTGACGATTAATGAGTAGCATAAATTTCACGTGCATTTTACCTCCAGCCATCATCATAATTGGAAGTTTAATCACCCAGGAGTGGACAGAGGCATTACTGTTTACTTTCCACAGTATTGCCCCTGTCTTTTTTATTTTAAAATCATTTGCCGGGTGTTTGTAACTTAAAAGAAATACCAGAGTATAAGAAGCAAATTAAAAGTACAGCAGTATAAAACGAAATAGTGATACTTTTTGGTTTTTCAAATTTAATCTGTTCCTAGAGACAGATCGGCTAAAAAATCGCAACCAGAAACTCATTGTTACTAAAGAAATAATGTAAATTGAATTAATCCATTCCACAGTCCCAAAAAGCATCAAAAGTACATTTCATACATGATAAATATTTTGTACTATAGTATAAAAGTTTGCTTGCTTGCTTTTTTTTTGACGTCTCTTGTTGGCAAATGGAAGATGGTGAGGGGGTGGGGGGGGGGAAGAAGAGATGTTATAATGAAAGGGGACTCCCCCTGCCGAACATCAGGCAGTGATGACTTCTCTGGGGTACTATCTCCTACATTTTGCAGGAATACCACTAGGACCTGGTTGTGGCTCGCTGCTTGCTTATCTTGCTAAGAATCTGTCGAAAGAGACTCGTTTTCTCTACATTTTAACACTTGTCTGTAGTGAGAAATCGGTCATTAAAAAGATCAATGCAATGGCCTGTTAAGCTTTCTGGGAATACCCCCCCCCCTAATGAAACTTTGCAATTCTTCTATATTTTTAACAAGGGACATTCTCTACTGCCTCTACTTTCAACTATTTTCTTAGGTTAAACCTTACCACTGACTTTCTTGGGACCAATGGTGTGGTATACAATAACTTTCATGTTCAAAAACAATACATTCTTTACAAAGAATTGAAACGTGATGTCACTAAGCGGAATGCACTAGTGAACTGAAGCACAGTCGCCCGTGCCACCAGGAACCAAGCACTCGGTTGACCCGTAAGTGTATCGACAAAGTCTCGAGGCGATGCAAAGTTCGTAACACGAAAAATTCGTGAGGAGCAACCCATCCTAGACTCTTGTCCCTTACATCCAGCGATCGACCCCATACACATTCATAAATTTTAATATGCCGTTTTTTTTTCAAAACGGGAAATTTCTCTTGATATAAATTAATATTGTAATATTAGCCTATTGTGCATATACTGTATAGGCATAGGTAAAGTGTTTAGGTTCTTTTGGCAATTTGTATTTAGTGCATGGGTCAAGCAAGCATTTACAGCATTGAGGTTTGAACAAAATTCGTCGGTGAAAGACTTGTTCCGGAACTGTTCGAACGTCATCAGTTGAGTAGTGTAGAAAGTTTTTAATTTATAAAGGGGGGGGGGGGTTGGCGGGTGCACAGAATCACTTTTGGGTCTGTTTGGATAATGAGCTGTAAAAAGGGACGTTCGCTACCTGAGGTTCCACTGTATACCTTGACTTCGCCTAAACTAGGCAAACACTAGTTTTAATTTTTCATCCCCTGTCCCCTCTCTCTCTCCCTCCCTCCCCAAGATTCGTTTCTTAAATTGGTAATACAGTACTGCATCTTCTGAACACTAGTGTAACTAGTGGCAGTTTTTTTTTTTTTATTTATTTATTTATTTTTTTTTTTTTTTGAGATATATACAAGTTGTTACATTCTTGTACAGCCACTAGTACGCGTAGCGTTTCGGCAGGTCCCTGGAATACGATCCCCTGCCGCGAAGAATCGTTTTTTCATCCAAGTACACATTTTACTGTTGAGTTAAACAGAGGCTACAGTTAAGGATTTGCGCCCAGTAAATCCTCCCCGGCCAGGATACGAACCCATGACATAGCGCTCGCGGAACGCCAGGCGAGTGTCTTACCACTACGCCACGGAGACTGCCAAAATGGTGAATATTACTCATTCAACACGAATGAGTAATATTCATTATTACTACTACTACTATTACTCATTACTACTGAATATTACTCATTCAACACGATGAAAACTTGTAAAAGCCAAGTATACCTCTTTATCTAAAAAGATGCAGTATATCACATGGGAGTATTCTTATGTAGAAAACTGTATTGGAAAAATACCACTACAATAGAGCAGTTCTTTACTTCAGTAACATAAAGGGTAGCAAAACTTTATTGTAAAATCACTTATTGTAGTTTCTTGGTCTCAAACTGTGAAGTTAGTGGTACTGTAACTGATAATCAAACTTGTGATTGCCAGGAGTAGGAGGGCCTTGAATTCCTGTCAAGAATAGGTGGGAGTATTTTTGCCCAGTGGCGGCGGCTTAATGCTTCAGTATTGTCCATAAACTTTTAACTATTAAGACCTTGGTGCAGGCAAATACATTGTGTTGAATAAATACAACTGCTTCCAGGCCAATTGAGATGCCTGTAGTCTAAAAATATACAAATTTGGGGATCACAAAGTTGTTATAGGGTGAAGAAAGTGAGGGGTTGAATGTCAAGACTTCGAAATCCATACTTGCCAGGAAGTGTTGTATTACTTAATTTTAAATATTTTAAAGTACACAAATAGTTTGTGTGTATATAAGAACATAAACATAAGTGACCTGAGGTCTCGCACAATTAAATTACAAATGGTAGCTATGCTGAACCCCTTCAGAAACATGCCTTCCTCTTGGCTTTCTCAATTTGCAATGTCTGCAATCAGTCTAGTCTCTTAATCTAACCTGCTTGATTGCCCGGAGATTACATTAGATTGATCATATATTTAATCATAAATGTATTGTACTGTACATTTGTTTGGTAAGTGTGTGTGTAAATGCAGTCACATGAAATGTCTACAGTTATAAACTGTGTACTAAAGAATTGGATTCAGAAGCTAAACCATTCGTTGTCAAATTCAGAACTACTGAATTTCCATAACTCATACAAATCATTACAATGGCTGAAATAAACAGGTGTACATCAGTCTATAGTAAACTTTACATGTTGGCTTGGAGTGAGTAGTGTTCAGATTAAATTTTGACACTACAGTACTGTATATTGGAAAAGTGAAGTGTGCAGACTTCATAATCGGTTTTAACCCTTGGTGCTAAATCTATGGGTTAAAGGTGGCCAGCGATGGGCCCCATCCTTGCCTAGCTTAAAATTTGCTCCAGAGGGCAACTAAACATAAGTAAATTTGTCCACCCTCTTTCTTTCGACAGAAAATTCATGAATAATAAAATACTTGATAGCAATGGATTGAGCCACTTTTTAATTCGCCTCAGTTAATATCCTGACAGGGATGTATTATGTTTAAATTGAATAGTCTTGTACACATGATTAGCAGTTACGAAGCTATGACTTTAAATTAAACGGAATTGTCTTTTATTGAATTTAGGAAACGGGTTTGAAAAGTTTCAAATTTAGGTTTGGTTTGACGTTATGGCAAATGTCCATGTGCAGTACATTGCTATCCTAAGTTTATACTGTACTTCATAATTTTCAGACATCCAACATCATGTGCTTCCATGGCAGAGATAATGTCGGTGCTCTTCTTCCATACGATGCGCTACAAATTGTCCGCTCCAAAAGATGCCAGCTCTGACCGCTTCATCCTCTCAAAGGGCCATGCTGCTCCCATCCTCTATGCTGGTTAGTACAGTTTTTCAGATCTCCCTCTTTCCCTGCTTAATTGTATAAAATTTTATGCATTGCTGTTTAAGCACAGTTAAACAAACGTGCACATCTGCCTGATCGCCAACTTTAGAGCAAAAAGATCTAGAAACATTCAAATGCTTAAAAGAAATTTGAAAAACCTGGACTTTTTATTTTAAAGTTAAAGGATGGAATAACAAATTTACATAATTTAAATGTCAAAACAGAAAAGTCAGATTTTACGCTTGTAATAGCCTTGAGGGATTGTGCAGGCATTACAATCTTGAGTATTGACACCTGTATTCCTTGGTGGCAAATTCTTCATCCCTCCCCTTTTGATTCTTTTGAACCCTGTAACAGGTGTAGATTTAAAGTGGTTCATGGCAGAGATTATATTTATTACAGTATGGCAATATAAATAAACATTCATAAACAAAATACAGTACAGTAATTTAGTATTGTTAGAAAGACAAATTCCTTTTTGGTTTTCATTTATAAATCTACTGTTGTCTTGTGCCATACAGGTAATTCTGTTACAGTAGTACTTTGGCCTGCAACCAAAGATTGCTCGACCTACCCCAGGATAGTGTACAAAATCTTCCCCCCTAGTAATTTTAAAAACTGAAAATCCATTTTGGTGACAACTGTTGTAAATGATCTTGTAAATGCTTTGGAAAGGTGCATAAATGTATATGAACAAGTAAATGTGTAAATAAAATGTAGCAAGTATGGTAAACATGTCTGAAAGTGGTGGAAGGTTCCATGGCACTTAATTTTGTAAGGTATTCCTTCAATGAGACTATCTAGTAGTTTTCATTTAATTTTTTGTACCAGCTTGTGGTGGTCTTCCAAGTTTTGAAGCACCTATTTGCCAAAAGGAGGTTTATGGTATATTGAATCTGTATTGGGGTACAAAAATACCCATTATTGGTTTGTATTCCTCTGGTTATGTCTTGGCTTGGTTTTAAAGAAAGTGGATGACTTTGTGATTACTTAAACAAATAATTATAGCTGCTCCAAAATTTACCCACATCCTCTGATGGAATACCAGTAGTTTGTTGAAAGCAATATCCTATAACTTCTGCAGTAAGTGTCCCTAAAGTGAAGTGTGGGTAGAAGTTTTTTGTTAACCTACAGGTGCAAATCCAATTTGGATACATGAAAGGCAAATAAGGCCACAATCCATACACCTAAATTCCAGATATTCCCACTATTTATTAAATATAATGCCTACTGTACCATGTTCTTGAAGATTAGAGTAGTGGCCAGCAACACTAATGCATGCTTGCTGTCTTCAAATGTTATCATATCTAGTGTTTGAAAGCATTCCAGAGTTGTATGGTTATTCTCTAGTTGACAAATCTATGGCCTACTTTTACACCAGGATATATATCACTTTCTCAGTTCTCTTAAAATGGTCTAATATAAAAATGGCAGTTTAAGCAATTTTGAGGCATGTCATTAAAGATTAGACTATATATAATTATTGACACTGTTCTTTTACAAAAATTAATGGATAATACATGCATGTAGATAACTTAGATCGTAAACTTGCAGGCTAAACCACCATAGAATGTTTTAATTATATCAGTGGTGATGGTGGAAGTTTTTTAGTACCTATCTGCCTATTGGCTAATTTGTCTAAAATTCTCATTTTGACCAGTTACCAAAGCTTGATTTGCTAAAGTTTTCTGGTTTGCATTACAGCCTGGGCTGAAGCTGGGCTGTTCCCACGCGAGGACCTGATGAATTTGCGTAAAATAGACAATGATCTTGAAGGTCACCCAACTCCACGTCTCAACTTTGTAGATGTTGCCACTGGTTCACTAGGCCAGGGTCTGTCTGTGGCTTGTGGTATGGCATATGCTGGCAAGTACTTTGACAAGGCATCATACAGGTATGTACCAGTATGTTAAACACTAAATGCTAGTAGTGATGGTAATTAAAATGTTAGGATGCAACTGGCATTACCATAAATTTTTTACTCCTAGTATACAGTGCATGGGCAATATATATGGAGAATACTTTCTTGTATGGGCTTGACACATACTACATGGTTACCACCAGGTGGGTGGCAGGTTTTTGTTATAAATATTGGTTGGGGGTGGCCTTAAGCATTATCTTGTGAAGTTATTCGAAGTCTGACACGTTACAATGTTCAAATACAGTATTTGATTTATTGATAAACATTTCTCTTGGCACTACTGTATAATGCATACTTATTTTTATTTGACCTCCCGTATTTTGTTAAATTGCCCATAATGGCTGCGATTTAGAGCAGTCTGCATCGAGCTATTTTGTGATTTCCTTGGTTGCTCCAAAGGGGGCGAGATTTTCACTGGGTGTGTTGTCTTGGTGACACTGCACTGCACTGCCACTGAAAGATAATCTCCAGTAGGCCATGTAGGATCATACTAGTATTGGAGAGGTGCACCCGTGTCTCTACTGTTGTCTACCTAATTTTTGTAGAATCGCCGATTTTCAAAATATTAATAACAATTGTAAAGAACACTACTAGATTAAATGTTCTTGAGACCACCATGGAGCACTGGTAGTATCTTGATACCACTTGGTATTATAGTGGGTGGTCCCAATTGAATGTCAAGTTACAAAACGGGTGTAAGTCTTCAAGAGTAATGTAGTTAATAGTAATGGTGTATTTGGTATGTGTAACACGATTTTAAATAAGATTCTTTTTTTCAGAACTTACTGCCTTATGGTGATGGTGAGAGTGCAGAGGGCAGCATCTGGGAAGCTTTGAGTTTTGCGGGAATAAAGAAGCTGGACAATCTGGTGGCGATCTTTGATATTAATCGTTTAGGCCAGTCTGAACCAACTGCTTTCCAGCATGAAATGGATGTTTACCGTGCTAGGTTGGAAAGCTTTGGCTTTAATGCTCTTGTAGTAGACGGACACGATGTAGAGGCGCTGTGCAAGGTGAGGTTTTTTCATAAATGTTAGTTTTCCATAGCTGTGTATGCAAACAAATATAAATGTAAAGATTTGTCGGGTTCCATGATGGCAACTATCACTTCATGGTATGGTAAGAGGTTACCTTAGAAGGAAAAACATTCCTAAATGTAAAGAAATTATCTTAAGTAAATAATTGACTAGGTTTTAAAAGGAGGAAAATTCTGTATAGATCTAATATTTATAATAATTGGTGATGGTATTGCTTGTTTAGAATAATTGTTGCTTTGCCTCAGGCATTCCATGAAGCATCTCAGACAAAAGACAAGCCAACTGCTGTTCTAGCAAAGACTTACAAGGGTCGAGGCTTCCAAGTATCGAGGATGAAGAGAACTGGCATGGTAAACCTTTAGGATCAAAAGCAGAGCAAGTTATTGCCCATATAGAAGGGCAGATAAGAATGCTGGACCCAACAACTTGGTGCCTCAGAAGCCTCTGCATGAAGATGCACCAGAAGTAGACATCTCAAACATAAAGTTAGCTTCCCCACCGGATTATAAGAAAGGTAATTCTTGATGTAATTTTTTGTAATATGGAATTCATCGGTTTGTCTTGCAACATGTTCTTAACTTAATGCCAGGCCCAGTCTAAGAAATGGAATGTATTGTACACAATTAATTTGATGCTTAAAGTTGGCTTTAACTGCAGTTCAACAAATGCCATGTTAGTTTACATTTCTAAAGATTAACTATATATCAGTTGTATTATTGTCTTTATACACAGAATATAACTAGTTGCCTGCAGAATTGTAGACATGGGGGAAGGATGGGGCTTATGGGAGGTGGTGGTGGTAGCATTTTTGTAGCTACCACAATGGGTGATGGTCTCTTGCCAACAGACGGCAGCATTTACTGGGTCAAAACTAGTTATGAAGGCCATGTATCTGGTCAGATATGCAGCACTTTAACTTCATTAATAAAGAATGAAAATTGGTGGCATGAAGACTATCTGATACTACTGAAGTTTTATGGGGAAGTGTGGTAGCAAAATGACAACAATTAAGGGTCGCCACTAGTTGTCGCGCCTACATCTTGATTTGATTTAACCACTGAATCTTGCCAGGTGCTAGGATTGATGTAATCTGAACCCTTTCTCAATTGTGGACCATTGCATTAGTGTTAAGGCACATTAAGCCAAAAGAGGAAATTGAATTAACAGGCTGAACAGTGAAAATTCAGAAAAGGGACTAAGAGGGATAGGGTCTACCTGCAAAATATTAAGGGGGGGAGGGGGAAAGGGAAAGCAAGCTGGAAGGAAAATCCGTGAATGGGATAATAGAATTTGTAACGCAGAGATGTACTGAAGCACAGGAACAGTTAAATCTTCTCAGTAGGAAAGTGGATGAGGTGGTCAGTAAACCAATGTTTCAACAGATGGCTAAAAGCCTTAAAAAGCAGAGCTAACTGGGTACAGAAATTTAGGCGGCAGAGCAGCAGGTAAAGTGACATTGAAACGAGAACAAAGTTATTGTAAATATATTAAAGAAAAAATGGTGACTGATCAGACTGAAATAATAGGTAGGAACACTTGAGATTAACGGTATGAAAAGTTAATGTTCCACGTTTACATGAAGGAATTTGACGAGCTGAGGTAAAAGGTTAACAAGAAGCATAATAAGTTCCTGTGCAAGAAATGCACACCTGGGGCACTTGCTTTAGCAATAATAGGATTGAATTGGGTGGGTTTGTTACTGAAAGATAGTAGAGATCATTACCCACTAGTTGCAGCTTTCAACGACTTTTGACAAGAGCACTTGGAAACCTAGGTAAATTGTGATCATGAAGCTGGAGCCTGTTAATAGGTTTTAATACATCAACCAAAATATTCTTAATATGCTTATTAATTTTTCAGAGTATTGACTAGGGCAGTGATGAATGTGAGTAAATTAATGAATTATACTGCTATAGTTTTGCCAGGTGATGACATTTGCTGGAATGCCGCTTATATCAGATTGGTGGTGAAATTGGCTCGAGACGTGACCTTGAAATTTAAGAGCGTAAATGCATTGCCTTGTTAAAGTACTTGCTTAGTATATAGTACCTCTTTGATTATGGGGTCGAGTTTAATATGAATATTTCAGTGAAAGGGATAGTTTCTTATTTTTCCTGCAGTTTGTCATGGCTGGACTCTTGCCTTTTATATTTGTAACTACTGTACTTTATAGGTGACAAGGTGGCCACAAGGCAAGCATATGGCACAGCACTTTCAAAGTTGGCAGAAAATAACCCGAGAGTTGTTGCCCTTGACGGAGATACGAAGAACTCTACTTTCTCTAATGCCATGTTGAAGACGGACCCTGAAAGGTGAGAATACCCACCATGCTATGAAGGTGGCAACCTTCATATTGTCTTGTCTGTACTTGACATTAGAGCACTGAAAGCAGTGGCTTTGTATATTAGTACTGTACAGTAATGCGTTAAATTCAGTTGTGCTGTAAAGGTAAATTGTTAAACGTTACTACTGGTATAATCTTTAATGGTAGATTATTTTTATACTATTCCTCGGATGGAATGCATAGAAAACTGGATAAAATTTAAAGTGAATCCAAATAATGTGGTTAGTAAGATCTTCAAATGTCTGGCAGTTGTTCCTACACACAGCACAATCCAGGCCACATTAAATTCTTTTTAAATTTAAAGATTGCCGAATAGTTCTTGCCTAAATATCTGTGCAGGAAAAATCCTTGAAGTATGGGCAGTAGAAATGACATGGTATGTGGCAAATGTTGGTAGCACTGGACCAACCCCAGAAAATATCACAGGCTAACTGTTCTATTATAGTTAACAAAATTCTAATTTATTAATGAAGCTGAAAGAGATTGGTAACAAATTTAACAAGACTAAATTTACACAGAAAATCACAATGTGATGCATCAAATAAACAAATCCACAAGGGCCGTGAAGAGGATTCGAACCTGCATCTGGGAGCATCCCAAACGCTGCCTTAATCGACTGAGCTACAACATGGTTAAAAAGAGTTGAAACCGAAGTTCTACTGAACTTGCTGGATCCCACAGCCTCTTGACACAAACCAGGGTTTTACACAACTCCCCCATGCACTCAAGCTATGTCAATAGGCCGTTCTCCCTCTTCGCCCTTAAATCCTCCCTTGTGGATTTATTTGATACATCATGTTGTTGTGATTTTCTGTGTAATGATGTAGTAATTTTCCTTCTGTATACTTTTGAATGCCCAATAGTAAGACATGGATGTAAATTTGTGAAGTATATAAAGACAGGTTTCATGTTAAGCTCATAGCCTGCACAAAATTAAAATATTACAGTATGCTCTAGGATTTTTCTAATGAAAAGTATATAAAATTAGAATTGTCTAATCAGCGCAAGGTGACTGATTTAATTAAAACCTTTTTTTTTTTTTTTTTTTTTTTTTTTTTTTTTTTTTTTTTTTTTTTTTTCGCCATTTCTCTGGCAGATTTGCAAAGCTTTTTTTCCTCGTCATTTTTCTATTGCCCTAAAGTTTTGTGAATTATACATGGAGATTCCAGATGTCTTTTACTTGCAGTGGTAAGAGTTAACCGTAAGAATGCCAAATGTTAAATATACAGAGGACTTGGGTAGCTTGTGGCTGATTGTTTCCTTGTTTTCAGGTACATTGAATGCTTCATTGCCGAACAGAACTTGGTGGGTGTTGGTATTGGAGTTGCTTGTCGTGACAGAACTGTAGCATTTGTTTCCACATTTGCTGCCTTTTTCACCCGTGCCTTTGATCAGCTGCGCATGGGAGCTATTTCCCAGGTACAGTATATTTAAATTAATGTAAATTTAAAGTGTGTTGAATTGGCTCTTATTAAAATGTACAATATTTAATTCTGTGGTAACCTTTGTCTATTGTATAGTAGCTTGAATTATGGCATACTCTTAAAGTTGGTGATGAAGTTGGCCTCCAGTTGTTCTTCCTGAATGGGGACATCCATATGTCTAATTTATTCCAATGATCACACGTTTTGCCTTTCTTCAGAAATTGGAAAGTTGTATTCCTACTCTTTTCTCAATCTTTTCTATTGTCTTCAGTTCCTTGTTGGGTGGAGTTTTTGTGTTCATAGTTTAATTACTTCATTCCTAGTACCAGTCTCTTGGCAAATATCTACTTATTTTACTAAATATGGTGGCAGGTTGTTCTAGTGTTTAGTATTTTGAATTTTCTTAGATTCTTGAAGTTGGTTAGTTTGCCTCGTCATACTTGCCATTATTATGCTCGAGCTGCTGACATTTGATCAAAGCTCCACAAATGTTTGTGGTAGCCATTATGGTAAGCTGCAAATGTAAAATTTTGCTTAATCTGTAGTTATAATAAGACGATTAAAGGATTCGAATCTCTTCTGCGTGCTTTTGTGCTCTTCAATGAAATGTAGGGTTTTGTACAAGCATAGATGCCATTAAGAATTCCTAAAAATTGTCTATTGCCAGCACAGGAAGATGCAAGAGACTCGATCCTGCAGCCAAAAGCATGTTATACTGCCAGCAAATGGCATCAGTTTGTTGTAGCAAGGTGTCATGACATTTGCTTGGCTGTAGCAACAGTCTTCCTGACAAGGAACCTCCCATTAGTCAAAAGTTTGGTTCAGTTTTTGTGCCAATGTTGCATGTACGAATTAGTGAAGCGATTCGGTAATGTTTGTTATAGGTATTGAGTAATTTTTACTAATTTCTGTATCCTGAGTGAATTTGTATTGTAACGGCTTGTATGTTGATGGGCTTACATTTAAATTTTTTTTTCTTCAGACAAACTTAAATTGTGTAGGATCACATGCTGGTATCAGTATTGGTGAAGATGGTCCTAGCCAAATGGCACTAGAAGATTTGGCAATGTTCCGCTCCATCCCAACTGCTACGGTGTTCTACCCATCAGACGCAGTGTCTACAGAACGTGCTTGCGAGCTGGCAGCAAACACCCCTGGTATCTGCTTTATCCGTACTTCTCGTCCAGGGACTTCAGTAGTATATGAAAATAATCACAAATTTGAGGTAAGTTATATTGATTTCTGCAGTAATATTGGCTATCTTTCATATATATAAATGCACTTGTAACAGCTGGGTGGTGACCTAGTCAAAGAGGCCATAAGAGGGCTTATTGGTAATGCACAGTTTGGGTGTGCACTACTCAGAAATCTTAAAATTACAAATATACTTGGATCTGTTTTTGGCAAGTTTAATCTGCAGGCTGTATTGTGTGGTATAAATCCCTTCCCACTTTTCCATCTACCTAATTTCTAGTTCTGTTATACTGTAAATATTGTGTAAATGTACTTGTACTAGTAATACTGTTAGTATTTGGAAACCTCATTTCCAAATGGAGACTGTCTTCATTAGTTCAGTAATTAAACTAAAACCTAAAATTTTTTGACAAGAAACGGTTTTTCCAGATTGGCAAAGCTAGTGTCATAAAGTCCTCTAGCAACGATGAAGTCTTGGTGATAGGCGCAGCTATCACCTTGAGGGAGGCACTGACTGCAGCCGAAAAACTGAGCGGTGAAGGGACAAATGTGCGAGTCATGGATCTCTTTACTATAAAGCCTATTGATAAAGATAGCATTATTAAAAATGCCCAGGAGTGTGGAGGTCGTATTATTGTTGTCGAGGATCATTACCCTGAAGGTTAGTGAAGTTCTGCGCCTTATTTTTTTTTTTTATACTTTTGGCCAGCTTTAAATTCTCTAGTCAAAAGGGTTTATTTGGGTTATTAAAACAATAGTACCCCAAATTCTAGCTATTACCCATGTGATCTTCAAGGAATGGAACAGACATTTTTTGATTAAATGACAATAAAATGAAGGTGATCCTAATGTTAAGGAACCAGAGCTACAAACAACTGTTCATGTAAACCCATATTATGCTCATATTGACTTGGTGCATGCATGGTTATTACATCATCACTGTTGGTGCCTGCATAATTTTTCTCAGTGATAGCAGTTTGCTTTTTGTAGATATTCGTAGATTCATTGAGGAATAGTTATAGCTAATGTGAAGATGTAAGTTTATTTTTGAAGGAAGCAAAGGGAATTTTGGCCACATGGTGACATTTTGTCAGTGATGGCATTTGCCAGGTACTGTACATGGATCTGTTTTGAAGGTCAACAAATTTGGTATTATATATTCAGGGGTACCTCAGTTTTCGTAGTTAATCCGTTCCCAAAGACGGTACGAAAAGATGAATTGTCCCATAATGTAAATTGAATTGATCTGTTCTGCCCCCCCCCCCACCCCAAATATATTAACTAAAAATACATTTTATACAAAGTCTTGGGTACCTTACCTTTTATTGAGGACTCTTATTAGCATATGGAAGGCAGGGAGTGGGGGGGGGGAGGAGAAGTGTAAGTGTTTGGAAGGGGGCGTCCCCTTCCATTATAACGGCTGTGATGGTATTTCTGGGGTACTCTTACGTCTTGCAGCCATACCACTGGTTGTGGCTCACTTCTTGCTTGTCTTACTAAGATGTCTATATAGATACTTGTTTTTCCCTATGGTATTAACGCTTGTTTGTAGGGAGACATCATTCTCACTATGAATGATCTTGTTTTTCATCTATGGTCATCCTCAACTATTTTCTTAGGTTGAACATTACCACTTACTTTCTTGGCACCCATGGTGTTATTTATAATAACTTATGTTCAGAAACCAAAATAATGAAATTCTCCACAAAGAATTCAAGCACAATAATCACTAGGTGGGAGATGCTGGTAAACTGAAGTGATGGTTGCAGTGGACCAGTATGTGTATGAAACTGTTTTCAGAGGCAAACAAAGAGTACCAAATCAAATTTTTCGAGAAATTGAGTAAGAGTACCAAAAAATATGAACGGGCATACGAGAACAGAGGTTCCACTGTGCAGTGGCACCTCAACTTAAGATTGCCCCTACTTACGATAATTTCGAGTTACGATGTAAATTTCATCGAAAAATGCGACTCGACATCCGATGGTGTCGTCAACATATGATATTTGTTGGTACACGTTCGGGTCGACAGAGCGCATGGTTCCCGGTCACGCGGCCGACCTGCCTCTGTTTACTACAGCTGCCCGCTTAGTGACGATCACGCCTATAAGAAATTTCGCATTTGTGGGGATTTTTTGCATTTTGAACATTAATTATTATATATCATGCCATGAGTCCCAGGAAAGTCGGTAGTAAGGCTCAACATATGAGATCCCATGTAAGGATGACCATAGAGCAGGAAAAAGATAATTCATAAATATGAAGATGGTGTGCGGGTTGTTGGCCTGGCTAGGCAGTACAACAAATCTGTCAACGATATCCACCATACTGGCTAAGAAAAAGAACATTATGGGTGCTAAAGTGATGCATCATTAGACAAATGTTAAAACAAATGTCTCTTGACAAATTTGTAGTGACAAACAAGCACTGAACCACAACCAGGTCCTAGTTGTATTCAGGCAAAATGTAGGAGAGTACCCCAGGAAAACATCACTGCCTGATGTGATAATGGAAGGCTACTCTCCTTCCAAACAGTAACAACTCTCCTCCTTTCCCCCTCATCACCATCTTCCATATGCCATCAAAAGCCCTCCATAAAGGTAACAAACTTAGGTATTGTAGTTAGAAAAAAAAAATTGTATTCCGTATAAAATGTATTTGTTAATATTTTGGAGAGTGGGGAACGGATTAATTCAAATCCCTTTATTTCTTATTGAAAAATTGCTTAGACTTACGATCCGTCTCTGGGAACGGATTAGTATCGTAAGTCGAGGCCCCATTGTATATATAATTTTTTTTATATATAGAGCATCAAGGGAGGTAGTTTTTAATGTAATCTCTCCTTGCATCCTTGAATATTATTGCCTTAATCAGTCAAAATATTAAATATAAATATTACTGAGTGGGTTGCATTCTACTAGATAATGTAGATTGCTGGAATACTTAAATTATTTGTTTCTTAAATAAATACTATTGTACATTTCAGGTGGTATTGGTGAAGCTGTAATGTCGGCAGTTGCCATGGAGCGTAACATCATTGTACGTCATCTGGCTGTACCAAGAGTACCACGCTCTGGGAAGTGTGACGAATTACTTGACATGTATGGAATTTCTGCTTCAGCCATCATAAAGGCTGCTAAGGAGATTAAGGATGTGTAGAAGAGTTGGCTGATACTGAAGAGCTTTAGTTTTGCTATTGAAGGGCTTGATAAAGAAAGCTTTGTGAAAAGCAAAGGACGGCTCATTTCTTGCTGTTGATCATTAAAGTAGAATACAATATTCTTAAATGTTGTATTTAAGAAAGCAGCAGTATTGTGCTGAATTTGGGTCCATGAAAAGCATTCCAATAAATTTGTTAAGAGTAGGATTAGAGCCAGGTAGCAGTACTGGATGAGGTGAGCCACGTGATAATTTTTGGCACTATTGTATGGCTTTAATGACATTTCCAAGTTACGTAGTCTGCTTGTTGGAGATAAAATGGGGAAACAAATGTAATGGTAAACAAAAAAAAAAGCAATTGCTTGATGCTACAAATTAAGGCTTTTGTCTGTGCTGTTGGTAATTATTTAATTGTATTTGAACAAATTTAATTTCCTTCAAAGTACATTGTTGATTGCTTTAATGTTTATGTATCGATGAAAAGTATGGAACTAGTTCCCCCAAAATAAAATATAATATATTGTATCCGTGTTTGAAATATAACAAGTTGTTGAGAGGGCGACGACGATCAAGGGATCAGATGTGCTCCAATATAACCAGAGGGTTGTAAACTTGGTGGGTTCCAGGGAAAACCAATAGGGCTAGGACTTTGCATGACTTATGGGGAGGTTCTAAGCCTCTTAACAAATCTTTAATTCTTCCTGTTCAATCGATGCATAAGAGTAAGAGTGGGTTAAAAAATATTGATATCCTTAAGCTTCCGACTGCCCCAAAATCTGTCTTGTACTCCTTGTTCTATAATTAAGAACTGGAATTTCCCTTCCCATTGGTGCCACAGTTGTAAGGAATTCAGCTGGAAAGAATGAATCATGAATAAATGTACTGCATAACATTTTTAGTGTTAATTTTGATTCAAAGTGTACATTACCACCTTTTTTAATATCTAATTCAGAACTTTTTTTTTTTCTCCTGTTAGTATGAAAGAAGGAACAGTATAATGGTTATTACCAGTTTACTGGTACATTCTCGCAGTGCCACAATGTATTTGAGGGGGGCCTTGCGGCGGAGTGGACAGCGCTCGGTTGTAGTCCTAAGGACTCGGGTTCGATTCCCTGCAGAGGCGAACGGAAACAAATGGGCAGTTTTTTTTTTTTTCCCCCTCCCTTGATGTCCAAATTGTATTGTCCCTCTTAAAGTCGTGCATATTCTTGTTGANAAAACCCTCTCTTTATGAATGAAAAACTGTTTACACACGACTCACAAGGAATGACGTTCGAACACGTCTCGAACGGTACTTCGCTGACGATTTTTGTTCGAACCACAATGCTGTAAATGCTTCACCCACGTACGACAAATACCAACCCGTCCTCGACTAAGTCCATTACATCCAGCGGTCGACCCCACAGACGCATTCCTACATTTGTACATGCTGTTCATTCAAAACGGGAATGTTCTCAAATATAAATTAATATTATAATATATTAGCATATTGTGCATAGGTTATGTTACGTGATCAGGTTCTGTTGGCGATTATTTGTATTTTTAGTACGTGGGTGAAGCATTTACAGCGTTGTGGTTCGAACAAAATTCGTCAGTGAAGCACTTGTTCCGGAAGTGTTCGAACGCCATCAGTTGTGAGTCGTGTGTAAAACGTTTTTCATTCATAAACAGGGGGTTTGGCGGGTGGATGGAATCACTTTTGGGTCTCTGTTTGGAGGACGGGCTGGGGGCTGTTACACACGACTAAAAAATAATGATGTCCGGACACTTCCGGAACAAGTGCTTCGCTGACGACTTTTGTTCGAACCACAACGCTGTACACACCTAGCGTTGTTTAGTAGACACGCCCCCGTCGACACGTGTGTGTGTGTATGTGTATGTGTGTGGACTTGGTGTACGTAGACGGGGTGTAGACGGAGGTACTTACCTAGTTGTACTCACCTAGTTGTGCTTGCGGGGGTTGAGCTCCGGCTCTTTGGTCCCGCCTCTCAACCGTCAATCAACAGGTGTACAGGTTCCTGAGCCTATTGGGCGCTATCATATCTACACTTGAAACTGTGTATGGAGTCAGCCTCCACCACATCACTGCATTCCACTTGTTAACTACTCTGACACTGAAGAAGTTCTTTCTAACGTCTCTGTGGCTCATGTCGGTACTCGGCTTCCACCTGTGTCACCTTGTGCGTGTATCACCTGTATTAAATAGTCCATCCTTGTCTACCCTGTCAATTCATCTGAGAATTTTGTATTTGGTAATCATGTCTCTCCGAGCTCTTCTGTCTTCCAAGGACGTGAGGTGCAGTTCACGCAGCCTTTTCTCATACCTCATGCCTCTTAGTTCTGGGACTAGCCTAGTGGCATACCTCTGAACTTTTTCCAGCTTCGTTTTGTGCTTGACAAGGTACGGGCTCCATGCAGGGGCCATATACTCCAGGATTGGTCTTACATACGTGGTATACAAGATTCCGAAGGCTTCCTTACACAGGTTTCTGAAAGCAGTTCTGATGTTAGCCAGCCTCGCATATGCCGCCGATGTTATTCTTTTGATGTGAGCTTCAGGAGACAGGTTTGGCGTGATATCAACTCCCAGATCTTTCTCTCTGTCCGTTTCATGGAGGACTACATCTACCATTCGGTATCCAGTATCTGGCCTCCTATTTCCTCCGCCTAGTTTCTTTACCTTACATTTTCTTGGGTTGAACTTTAGTAGCCATTTGTTGGACCATGCCTTCAGTTTGTCTAGGTCATCTTGTAGCCTCATACTATCTTCCTCTGTCTTGATCCTCCTCATAATTTTTGCATCATCAGCTAACATTGAGAGGAACGAGTCGATTCCTTCTGGGAGATCATTAACGTATATCAGGAACAGTATAGGTCCAAGGACTGATCCCTGTGGGGCTCCACTGGCGACGCCTCGCCACTCAGATACCTCACCTCTCACAGTGACTCGCTGTGTCCTGTTGCTTAGGTACTCCCTTATCCAGTGGAGTACCTTCCCTTTCAGTTCTGCCTGCATCTCCAGTTTGTGCACTAGTCTCTTATGTGGTACTGTGTCAAAGGCTTTCTGACAGTCCAGAAATATGCAGTTTGCCCAGCCCTCTCTCTTGCCTAATTTTTGTTGCCTGGCCGTAGAACTCCATTAAACCTGTTAGTCATGATTTGCCATCTCTGACCCCATGCTGATGTTGTGTTACAAAGTTCTTTTGCTCCAGATGTTCCACTAGCTTTTTTCGTACAATCTTCTCCATCATCTTGCATGGAATGCAAGTTAGGGACACTGGTTCAGTGCCTCCTGTCTATCACCATTCTTGTATATCGGAACTACATTAGCCGTCTTCCAAATTTTTGCCAGTTCACCTGATACCAGTGATTTGTTGTACACTGTGGAGAGTGGCAGACACAGAGCTTTTGCTCCTTCCTTTAGAATACATGGCAAGATTCCATCCGGGCCTATAGCCTTTGTCACATCCAAATCTAGCAGATGCTTCCTCACCTACTCACTGGTAATCACAGACTCCTCTAGTGGTATCTGGTTTGATATTCCCTCTCTTATCTCTGGGACTTCTTTGCTTTGATGTGAAGACCTCCTGGAATTTCTTATCGAGTTCCTCACACACTTCCTTGTCGTTTGTAGTGAATCTTTCTGCCCCTATCCTCAGTTTCACTACCTCTTCTTTCACTGTTGTTTTCCTCCTGATGTGGCTATGCAGCAGTTTGGGTTGAATCTTTGCCTTGCTCGCTATGTCATTTTCATATTGCCTCTCTACCTCTCTTCTCAACCTGACGTATTCATTCCTGACCCTCTGGTATCTTTCTCTGCTCTCTAGTGTTCTGTTGGTTCTATAGTTTCTCCATGCCCGTTTACTTAGTTGCTTTGCTAGCTTACATCTCTGATTAAACCATGGGTTTCTCGTCTGCATTTCCTTTTGGACTGGGACGAACTTGTCTGCTGGGTAGACAGGTGTGAGTAGACTTGGGGGGTGGGTGTAGACGGGGTGGGGGTGTAGACGGGGGTGTGTTGACGGGGGGGGGGGGGTATATGTGTAGACGGAGGTGTGTGTGTGTGTGTGTGTGTGTGTGTGTGTGTGTGTGTGTGTGTGTGTGTGTGTGTGTGTGTGTGTGTGTGTGTGTGTGTGTGTGTGTGTGTGCCGCAGTTGTCGTACAGGAAGGAGGGAGGGGGCGCGGCCAGACTAGTGGAGCGGCTGCCACAGATAACACCACACCACCTCATCTCAACATGTCCGTCTACCACAAGCCCGACGCCACCAACCTGCAGGAGCTCCGGGACATCGCCAACAAGCTGCGTGTCCACTCCGTCAAGTGTACGGGAGCCAGCAACTCCGGGTAAGTCTTCACAAAACATTATTTTGAAGTTTGATCACGGTGACTGTTCGTACCGACGCTGCCGCCGGCCGGTTCTCCCGCACTGTTGCCACCTACGCTAATCTTAAACTTTTACTTTAAACACTTTATCTCAAGACTTATTGTGGTTGCACTCCAAGTGTGTTACTTAGAGTAGTGGGAGTGTGGCGCGTGTGTGTCAGTTGTGGGGTAGAGGGTTATGGAGGAGTTCCCGGTACCAGCATGGTGGACGCGGCCGTCAAAGTGACCTTTTGCTCCTACACTTAATTAATGAGGTGAGGAAGTCAGGTGAGGATGTCACCAGCGCCAGTACTGACGTGCTGACATCCGGCAAGTTTGACGGCCGCGCCTAGACTCCCGCTAAGACATAAATGGTGACAAATAAACTAAGAGTTGAGGCGACTAAGATGGCAATATTGATGAGATGAAGGAAGCCTCGCTATAGTGAATACAAGTCTCATTCAACCAAGACGGTTCCCAACGGATTCCAAAACCCAGCTCAACCCTTAACCCAGTCTCTGCTTTAACTCAACCCTTAACCCAGTCTCTGCTTAACTCAACCCTTAACCCAGTCTCTGCTTTAACTCAACCCTTAACCCAGTCTCTGCTTTAACTCAACCCTTAACCCAGTCTCTGCTTTAACTCAACCCTTAACCCAGTCTATGCTTAACTCAACCCTTAACCCAGTCTCTGCTTTAACTCAACCCTTAACCCAGTCTCTGCTTAACTCAACCCTTAACCCAGTCTCTGCTTAACTCAACCCTTAACCCGGTCTCTGCTTAACTCAACCCTTAACCCAGTCTCTGCTTAACTCAACCCTTAACCCAGTCTCTGCTTAACTCAACCCTTAACCCAGTCTCTGCTTAACTCAACCCTTAACCCAGTCTCTGCTTAACTCAACCCTTAACCCAGTCTCTGCTTAACTCAACCCTTAACCCAGTCTCTGCTTAACTCAACCCTTAACCCAGTCTCTGCTTAACTCAACCCTTAACCCAGTCTCTGCTTAACTCAACCCTTAACCCAGTCTCTGCTTTAACTCAACCCTTAACCCAGTCTCTGTCTGAAACACATACTTCAAAAACTGAGTCACAGAAGGAACGTGTTCAGTGTCACAGTTGTAAATGGGTGGAGCGGACCTGATGTGCAAGTTGTCGAAGCGAATTCGGTAATAAATATGATAAGAAAAGCGAGGGAAATGAGTCACTACATTGAACTACTGATGGTCGAAAGGCGGGGCTTAAGAGCAGATGCTCGACCCTGCTAGCACAACTAGGTGAGCACATTCTCTTACAGATAGCGATAGTAATTTTTAAGGTGGGTGTAGCGCCGACAGGATGTGCTGGTGGGTGTAAGGGGAGTGTACTTACATATTTGTGGCTGCAGGATCGACCTTTAGCTCCTGGACCCCGCTTCTCCTACACCTTCGGTATGAGAGTATTTGATCACATATAGCTCATCCGTGTCTGGCTTCCACCCATGCACTCTTGTCAATTCCATTTTTTGTTTTCATATCTCAGTCATGTTTTCTGTCTTTTTTTTTATTTTCAAACGTCGCTAGGTTCAATTGCTTCAGCCTTCCTTTGAAACCCCGCCTAACGTAGTTCTGGGACAAGCCTCGTTGCACACCTCTGCAACTTTTCTAAAATTCTGATGTGATTTTTGAGGTGGAGATTCTACGTTGGGGCTGAATATTATATAATTGGTCTGACGTAGGTGGTGTACTGTGTTTTGAAGGTCACCTTATTGAGGTGTCTGAAGTCTATTCAGTAAAGTTTAACTATTTGCATGTGTGAGGTAAGACTTATTGATATATCTGCTCTGTTTTTTTTCTTGTTGTTTCAGTGCGGTTGTTCCCATCACAGTAGCAATACCACCTACAAAGCCAGAGTGCCTGCCCACTACTTCCCGGTGTAGTGGGGGGTGGGGTGTAGGTTCCATATCTACATATGAAGGTACCTACCTATATAGTGTATAGGTACTATATATGTAGGTACCAAGAGGTACCATGCCGTAGTACCTCAGCCTAACATTTACGTCTTCCAAAGTCGATGCTTTTTCTTCCCCGCCCAACACGGGTCAGACACGCGCTGGCGGTAAGGCAAGTGCTTATATATATATATATATATATATATATATATATATATATATATATATATATATATATATATATATATATATATAATATATATATATAATGACAGCTCAAACAATCGACATATTATGGGACATTCTGAGTGATAAATATATACATGCCTTCCTTTATACATGCAACCTGATGAACAGAGATGAGGGGTCACGATGCCGGGCGGCTCATACAACTCATTTTCCCGGAGTGTTTAGTTTATTGGGCAGCGGCACTCATCCTGTGAGAGAACTCACCGCTATTGTAGCTTGTACGACTACCAATAGGAAGAAAACCCGCCGGGTTGTTCATCCTGTCACTTGTAGCCAGACGCAGCTGGGTTGTTCATCCTGTCACTTGTAGCCAGACACAGCTGGGTTGTTCATCCTGTCATTTGTACACAGACACAGCTGGGTTGTTCATCCTGTCACTTGTACCCAGACACAGCTGGGTTGTTCATCCTGTCACTTGTACCCAGACACAGCTGGGTTGTTCATCCTGTCATTTGTACACAAACACAGCTGGGTTGTTCATCCTGTCATTTGTACACAAACACAGCTGGGTTGTTCATCCTGTCACTTGAACACAGACACATCTAGGACTTAAGGGTCTTAAGTGAACAGTCAAAACATTAACATCTTATAACCCTCAAGTTGACGTTATTTTGCGTGTGTAAAGTGGGGGGGGGCGCTTAAGAGTCAGTATTTATATTTGACAACAGAACTTTCCTAGCCTAGTGTGGGGTTAACTATACTACACATATTTCTAATGTCTCATTGATGGGCACAATCTCTCAGGTAGTGGTCCAGGCCATGCCCTTCACTCTTGCTGCAAATTCTGCAACTTCGCTGATCATGGATACTTGTATCCAATTACAGTTTCCGTACTTCGGTCACCTTTTCGTCCTTAATGATTGAGGTTGTCTGCTGCGACTGCGTTGTTCCATTGTATAGATTCACTGACTTGCCCAGCTTCTATCCTCCTTTCCTCGGCTACCTTGTTGTGTGTGATGTTTGCTGGTGCTTCTGATTTGCAAAAGGGTCTTGGGAATGAAGTATTCAATCTGTTGACCAGACCACACACTAGAAAGTGAAGGGACGACGACGTTTCGATCCGTCCTGGATCATTCTCAAGTCGATTCTCACAATCGACTTGAGAATGGTCCAGGACGGACCGAAACGTCGTCGTCCCTTCACTTTCTAGTGTGTGGTCTGGTCAACATTTTTCAGCCACGTTTTTGTGACTCATCGTCTGCATGTATTCAGTCTAGTCTCCTTCAGCACCTCAGCATCCAGCACATTTGCTCGTTCGTTTCCACATGAAAGGAAATCCACAGGATCTTGACCTTCCTTGATCAACCAGGCTGTGACTCATACGTCAGACTGCGAGCAGCCGCGTCCAACAGCCTGGTTGATCAGTCCAGCAACCAGGAGGCTTGGTCGATGACCGGGCCGCGGGGACGCTAAGCCCCGGAAGCACCTCAAGGTAACCTCCTTCCCTGGCTGGAAAGCATTTTCACAGTTCTCATGATTTCAGCCACTATCCCTATGTTCTCTGCCTTAGATTTTGCAGTGCCGCTCTTGAGTCAGTGCAGATCACTGCTTCCCTTGTGCTCCATTCTAGATATCTTAATGCCATAATAATGACTGACCTCTGGTTGCGTTAAGGAGACGTGGTTCTCAGTCCGAGCTTTTCCCACTTCCAAGCTGATTTCCTGACATTTCACAGACCACTTAATTTTGATGCATAGTCCTGTTGTGTACACCTTAAACACCTTAACGGGTTAGTAATTCTGTAGATTAGCTATTTAAATTGTAAATAAATTCTATATTTATAATAGTTTCATGTGTTCACTTAATGTCGAACCTATGCACTTGTTTGTATTCCCAGGAAGTACTTCCTCTCAATACTATACTGTATTGCGGTCTTAAATTCTTTTCAGACAGCCTGAGGCATTCTCTCACACTTTCATTGAGTCAGCAACGTTTTGTACAACTTTTATATTCAACCTGCAATAATTTGTTATGTTAGTGTTTCGGTCAGACCGCGTTTTCTATCATTGATTCAGTATATTATATACGTTTTCTGTGATTGTTCGTCAGTCTGTAGTGATGTTGACATAGGGGCGACGACGATGGTAGTATGGGATGCGCCCCGGCTACCCTTGATGAAATGTTCTCATTAGCTACATTTTCTCACTCAATCAGCACGGTGTTGTAATTCTCCCCTTGTATATTATATATAACTTTCATTCAGTTTGTCTTAATCTGTAATTGATATACAAGTGTATTACTCATGGCTGTCACAGCGTATTGAAGAGCTGATGGCGGTCTCTGAAGCCAGATACAGGTATAATGAAATAATCAATGATTGAGTCAGAGTCTGTCTCCTGTGGATTCCTTCTCATATTGGTCTCCGAATGCATGATAGGACTGATGAGTTGGCCAAGACTTTTGCTCGTAAAGAGGGAATTGATTACCAACTTGGACTGCCTTTGAGCAGCCTGAGGGCAGTAATATTTCGGGAACATCAACTAAATTTCGGAGACTTGAGGCAAAGTGAAATTCATACAAGTTGTTCCATCTATTATCATTCTATTATGCAGGAAGAACCGCATGTCTATGGGTCATCCAATAATGTTAGCAGCCTTGTAGATGTTACCACTGCTAAGTTTAGGCTCGGCTACAAGTACCTCTGGGAATTTGTAACATCTGCTGATGTAGATTTGACTAAATGCAAACTCTGTCAGCAGAACTATTTGCATACTTTGTGTCATTATATAATGGAATGTGAAAAAATCGCGGAATTTAGAGATAACACCATCAATAGTGTCTAAGAAATGTGTAAGTACTTCATTCATAATGATGTGCTGCCCGAAATTTTAGCGAAGTATCCAAAATTTGCTTACTGTAGGTAATGCATACACATGACTGTAAAGCTGCCGCCCAGTTGGGTGGGTGTGGAGCAAGACTAGTAACTGTGTGACTCACCATAGATGTAAAGTGCCTTGTATAGTGACTGTTGTGATTCTTGCTGAATCACTTGTGACACAAAAGATTATTGATGTGTGTATTTGTGTGGGTGATTAAATATGTATATGTATTTATATATGTATACGTATATATATATGTACATGTATGTATCAGTATGTGTACATGTATATATAACATAATAATTTTGTAATTAGCGTCAAAAGATTATTTGCTTAGCTAAACGAACTAGAGGGTTCAGTTCCTGAACCGATTATGTGCCTCTGTAATCCTTTACACCACCGCCCACGGGATGGGTATGGGGTGCATAATAAAGAAAGAAATTGAATTGATGGCGGTTAACAGAGGCGAACACACCGACCTTCACAGTGGCCGCCTCCACTACGTGGTTTCCCTCCCTCCAGTCTCACCCTCTACCCCCGCTGGCTCTTGTAATGTGTCTGGCATTGTGGCCACTCACCACAGCGCTTCTTCTCTCACCTCGACACCATTTTTATCTTGAATGAAAAGTTAATTTACTCTTTTTCCCCTCTATTCGTTTATTTATTATGGTCTTCCGAGGCCAAAATAGCTATTGGTTTGGAAAGCACCATTTTTGCCAGATCCGACCCGACCATGTGAAGGGTCACACTTGTAAACAATGTGTTCAACAGACGCCAATAGGAGGCCGCCCTTTGGTGCCGGAATTAACACCTCGCTTCACTAACGAGCCGACCTAGGTTTGAATCCCAAACAGGATGAGGCGGCATTTCTATGATTAGATTAGTTATTTATTATGCACCCCATACCCATCTTGTGGGCGGTAGTGGAAAGGGTTACAGAGGCACATAATGGGCTCAGGAACTGAACCCCACAATTCATTTAGCTAAGCAAGTTAGAATCTTGATGAGCTAGTTACAAAATTCAATATAAGTCGTCTCATCAACAATGGGCTCGAGACCGACCACAAGTACAATTTCTAAATTACGCAACTGACATATGTGGAGAGCTAGTGTCAAAATTGATGTGTTTGTCCTGCACACCGCCCCCCATCCAGTGGGCAGCGGTGGATAGGTTACAATCACTCAGTTACTACCTACAGTTAGCAAATTGGGGATATTTGGCTAAAATTTCTGGTAGCAGATCATTTTGAATGAAATATTGACACATCGCTGGAACATTGGTTATAGAATTGTCTCTAAATTCACATAATCTTTTCGCACTCCATCACATAGTGACGGAGGGTGTGCGAATAATTTTGTTGACACAGTTTACATTTAGTCAGATCTACATCGGCAGATAATGATAATTCCCAGAGATACTGTAACCGAGTCTAAGCCGAGCAGCAGTAACATCTAGAAGTCTGCTGATTTTATTGGATGATCCATAGATGTGTGGCTCCTCTTGCATGATAGTATGATGATAGATGGAATTACTGGTGTCAATTTCACTTTGCCTCAGATCTACAAGATCTTGTTGAAGTTCTCGGTGTACTGCTGCTCTCAGATTGCTCATTGACAATCCAAGGTTACACTCAACGGCTCCTTTAAAGGCAGATTCTTTGGCTAACTTATCAGCTCTATCATGCATTCGGAGGCTAACATGAGATGGAGACCACATGAAATGGACTCTGTTACCATCCTTAATAATTTTGTTGTATTTGTGTCTAGCTTCGGACACGAGCATGTTACAGTTATATCTTAAAGAGTTGAGAGCAATTAAGGATGATAAGGAGTCACTTACAATTAATGTATCAAGTTTGGAGACTTGTACACATTTCAGTGCAAGGAGCAAGGCAAATAGTTCAGTCTGAAGGGTAGAGGCCCAGTTGTTTATACGGACTCGCCACTCAAAGTACAAGCCATCGCCCATTGTCAGAACAACTGCACTTCCAGCTGCACTCGTGGGGCGGTGTAGGGAACCATCAGTGTATATGATTTGAGAGAGAGAATGCTCTGTGGACACAGCATCAATATGGCTAGAATCGTAGACTGAAAACTTTAGGAAAGGTGTGTATTGGTCGACTGAGCGGGATGTGAGATTTCGGGTGCTAGAATTTCCGGCTATATCCCCTGGGAAAGTCCCAGAAGCTGTCCAAAAGTTACTGTTTCAGAGACAGTGTTCACGTGACCTGGGCGGGACCTGTTGTTGCTGGGACTATTCCTGTCACTTGTTTCATTCTTATTTAGCAAGAGTAATGTCCAAATGCACCTGACGAGAAGAAACAGTTTTTTAACCCCCTATAAGCTACGATTTTACCAACTTACGAGGATCTAGGGACGCCTGACAGCTGGGTGGACAGCGCTTCGGATTCGTAGTCCTGAAGTTCCAGGTTCGATCCCCGGTGGAGGCGGAGACAAATGGGCAAAATGTTTTTCACCCTGATGCCCCTGTTACCTAGCAGTAAGTAGGTACCTGGGAGTTAGACAGCTGCTACGGGCTGCTTCTTGGGGGTAGAGGGCTGGTCGAGGACCGGGCCGCGGGGACACTAAAGCCCCGAAATCATCTCAAGATCTAGACATGAAATCTGACCGGAAAGACACCGTTGGCCACAGAGTGTAGCACCACAATACGCCCGTCACCTTAACAGTTAATGTAAAGTCTAGTGCAACGAGAATATATTAAGATATTCAATACTTATATTATCATAGCAAACCTCTTAATGATGCGCTACCATTTATGGCAAGCTAAGATGTAGCTATAGCTATATGCTAAGATGTATCTATATAGACTATAGATACATCTTGGCTATAGCTACATGCTAAGATGTATCTATATAGACTATAGATACATCTTGGCTATAGCTACATGCTAAGATGTATCTATATAGACTATAGATACATCTTAGCTATAGCTACATGCTAAGATGTATCTATATACTATAGATACATCTTAGCTATAGCTACATGCTAAGATGTATCTGTAGTCTAACCTAGTCGTGTATGTAAGTAATGAACATGTGGGCCTGTGAGCCGCTTCAAGCAACAGTCATTTAGATCATCACACGTAAGTATAATTATAAGAAAGAAGACTCCAATGCGGGAAGACAAATAAGAGGCATAATAGGAACTATTCAGGCACAAGCAGAAGTGGCGAGGAGAGGTATAATGTACGAGGGAAGTCAAACCATGCAACACTTTGTGAGTCATAGCAACAATTTCACTTATGGTAAAAGGAGAAATGCTTGGAGTGACTCTGTACACATGCGGCTCAGGCTTGGGTACAAATATTACTGGTAATATGAAATAGGTGTTAATGATACGAAGTGTAAACTATGTGGTATGTTAAGTCTCACACCTTCACCCATTATGTTCTGGATTGTCCGTTGATTAAGGTATATAGAAACGCTGAGATAAAGACTGTTCCTGAACAAATAGCCTGGTTGTGTCACAACGGAATGATTGATGATATTCTGGAGAGATATCAGAATTTTGCACCAAGACTGTAACTCTGTTTAATTGTCTGAATGTCTATTGCAAACTGTCTATGTGCCTAATCATAAAGTTGTTGTTTTAGGTTCAGCTACTAGGAAGAAAAGTTCCTAGTAGGTGTAGTTCCTAGTTCCTAGTTACTAGGAACAAAAGTTGCTAGTATGAGGGGTTATGATGAGCCCGTAGTGGACTAGTCATACAAGTATTTGTGTGTACTGTACGTCTGGTAACGTACTACATGTGTCAAGGAACGAATGTATATTTACGGGCGCCAGTCCTTAACTGTAGCCTCTGTTCACCCAGCAGTGAATGGGTACCTGGTTGTTAGAGTTGGCGGGTCGTATTCCGGGACAATTTAAATGAAGGACCTGCCCGAAACGCTATGCGTGCTAGTGGCTTTACAAGAATGTAAGAATTCTTGTATATATATACAGCACTGTATATGTTAATCACTCAGAATATTCAGTAATATGTTGATTGTTTGTGATGCATGTCATATATATATATATATATATATATATATATATATATATATATATATATATATATATAATATATATATATATAATATATATATATATATATATATATATATATATATATATATATATTATAATAATATACACCTCTGTATTTATACCTCAACTTATTTCAATGAAGCAATGTGGGGTTTACCACGAGAGCAGACTGGTTAAAGGCTGGGATTTGGGAATAAGTTGACCGCTCGGACCCGACTATAGATAAATTACAGAACTACAGATAATTCAAAATGTTTTTGACGGAAATAGAGAACCTAATTTAACTAAATCCAACACCGAAATCGGTGACTCGCCTGTAGGAAGCTTTTAATAGAGTAGCATTATCAACTTTAGCTTAGCACTATCTACTCGCATGTACCAAAACCACTCTTAACGCGCTAGGCCTAACACTTTTAACAAAATCAGTGAATAGGCGTTTAAATCTGGCCAGTAATGTTGCCTAACGCTCCAAAATAATTGGTCTCAACCTTTCATTGGCAAAACATATCTAGTAAAATTTTTGTAGATAAGCTTGTAGTAGATCTGAGTAAGTTTGAACTTATATGAGCTATAAATATATATTAGCGAAGCAACTTAATATTAAATAACGTTGTGTAATATAAGTGCTGGAGATGCCTGAAAGCCGGCGTGGGGCAGCCTGGCCGGAGGGTGTGGGGTGGTAGCCGTAGTGACCAGTGTGGCAGCCTACACACTCTCCCACCACCACTCTCACCCGCCTATCTTCAAGCTAAATAATGAATTTCCATCTTGCTTTCGCTTCTTACTCTTCCAAATTAATATATTTTTGATAAGATTCTACTCTGAATAAAAAACAAAAGGGAAACATGTATTGTCATTTGATTTCACACACACACACACACACACACACACACACACACACACACACACACATATGCTCTGTTGATTGACGGTTGAGAGGCGGGACCAAAGAGCCAGAGCTCAACCCCCACAAGCACAACTAGGTGAGTACACACACCGGGGGCAGCCGAGCGGACAGCATGCTGGACACGTGATCCTGTGGTCCCGGGTTCGATCCCGGGCGCCGGAGAGAAACGATGGGCAGAGTTTTTTTCACACTACGCCCCTGTTACCTAGCAGTAAATAAGTACCTGGGAGTTAGTCAGCTGTCACGGGCTGCTTCCTGGGGTGTGTGTAGTGTGGAGAAAAAAATAGTAGTAGTAGAGACAGTTGATTGACAGTTGAGAGGTGGGCCGAAAGAGCAGAGCTCAACCCCCCGCAAACACAACTAGGTGAATACACACACTCACATGTAGATATGATGAAGCTCAAGAAGCTCAGGAATCTGTACACCAGTAGATTGATGGTTGAGAACTCCCGGCCGAGGCGGAAACAAATGGGCAGAATTTCTTTATATCTTAAGGTTTACCTTGCAATAAATAGATACCTGGGAGTTAGACAGCTGCTACGGGCTGCTTCCTGTGTGTAATTACCTAAGTGTAATTACCTAAGTGTAGTTACAGGATGAGAGCTACGCTCGTGGTGTCCCGTCTTCCCAGCACTCTTTGTCATATAACGCTTTGAAACTACTGACGGTTTTGGCCTCCACCACCTTCTCACTTAACTTGTTCCAACCGTCTACCACTCTATTTGCGAAGGTGAATTTTCTTACGTTTCTTCGGCATCTGTGTTTAGCTAGTTTAAATCTATGACCTCTTGTTCTTGAAGTTCCAGGTCTCAGGAAATCTTCCCTGTCGATTTTATCAATTCCTGTTACTATTTTGTACGTAGTGATCATATCGCCTCTTTTTCTTCTATCTTCTAGTTTTTGCATATTTAATGCCTCTAACCTCTCCTCATAGCTCTTGTCCTTCATTTCTGGGAGCCACTTAGTGGCATGTCGTTGCACCTTTTCCAGTTTGTTGATGTGCTTCTTAAGATAAGGGCACCATACAACCGCTGCATATTCCAGCTTTGGTCTAATAAAAGTCGTGAACAATTTCTTTAGTATTTCTCCATCCATGTATTTAAAAGCAATTCTTAGGTTAGAAAGTGTAGCATAGGCTCCTCGCACAATGTTCTTGATGTGGTCCTCAGGTGACAGTTTTCTATCTAAAACCACCCCTAGATCCCTTTCTTTATCAGAATTCTTTAAAGATTTCTCACATAATTTATAGGTTGTGTGGGGTCTATGTTCACCAATTCCACATTCCATAACATGGCATTTATTCACATTAAATTCCATTTGCCAAGTGTTGCTCCAAATACTTATTTTGTCCAGGTCTTCTTGAAGGGCATGACAATCATCTAGGTTTCTTATCTTCCCTATTATCTTAGCATCATCAGCAAACATGTTCATGTAATTCTGTAATCCCTCTGGTAGATCGTTTATGTAGACAATGAACATTACCGGTGCAAGAACTGAACCCTGTGGTACTCCACTCGTGACATTCCTCCAATCCGATACCTTGCCTCTGATTACGGCCCTCATTTTTCTGTCAGTTAGGAAATTTTTCATCCATGTTAGTAGCTTACCCGTCACCCCTCCAATATGTTCCAGTTTCCAGAACAACCTCTTATGGGGAACTCTGTCGAAAGCCTTTTTTAGGTCCAGATAGATGCAGTCAACCCAACCATCTCTTTCCTGTAAAATCTCTGTTGCTCGATCATAAAAACTGAGTAAGTTCGTTACACAGGATCTTCCAGATCGAAAACCATACTGTCGGTCTGATATTATATCATTTCTCTCCAGGTGTTCTACCCATTTAGTTTTAATTATTTTTTCCAATATTTTGACTATTACACTTGTCAATGATACAGGTCTATAATTAAGGGGGTCTTCCCTGCTTCCACTTTTGTAGATTGGAACTATGTTAGCCTTTTTCCACACATCAGCTACAACTCCTGTAAACAGGGATGCCTGAAAAATCAGCTGAAGTGGAATGCTGAGCTCAGGTGCACACTCTCTCAGAACCCATGGTGAAACTCCATCTGGACCAACTGCCTTGTTCTTACTTAGCTCCTTGAGCATTTTTTCCACTTCGTCTCTAGTCACCTCTATGTGCTCTATGTTGTTCTCTGGAATTCTTATTGTGTCTGGTTCCCTAAAGATTTCATTTTGTACAAACACACTTTGGAACTTTTCGTTTAGTGTTTCACACATTTCCTTTTCATTTTCCGTGAATCTATTTCCCATTATCAACCTCTGAGGTGTGTGTGTGTGTGTATGTGTGTGTGTGTGTGTGTGTGTGTGTGTGTGTGTGT
Source organism: Procambarus virginalis (assembly GCA_020271785.1). Taxonomy (NCBI): domain Eukaryota; kingdom Metazoa; phylum Arthropoda; class Malacostraca; order Decapoda; family Cambaridae; genus Procambarus; species Procambarus virginalis. The sequence continues at coordinate 6,278,668 of WNGS01000543.1, read as the reverse complement.
GTGTGTGTGTGTGTGTGTGTGTGTGTGTGTGTGTGTGTGTGTGTGTGTGTTAGAGGAGATGTGTAGGTCCCCACCACTGCTATATATAAACACACAGAGCATTATTGTTTGCCATTCACCTGGGCTCTAGGAGACTCGAACCATGGACCCCAAGCGTGTAAAACCGCGTGGGGCCATTTTATAGGATTATTGCTCTTACGTAGTTTTAAAAAATAGGTCAACCAGTAAAAGTGGCCTTGATATTTTTATCTGGTCTGTGCCAGAAATAAATATAATAAATATACAAGGCTTCCTTGTATATCTCCATACTAATCTTGAAACTTAAAAATTAAAATTTTAAATTTTAAGTGAAGTTTACATTTGGAGTTTACATATTGGTTACATAATCCTTGCTTAGCCAAGAGTGACAATTTTTGTCAGCTAGCCTAAGCCTTCGCCTCTACACGGAAAACTGACAAGAATAATGTAATATTAAAGATCTTTCTTATTTGCATATACTTTATATATCGTGTACCCTTTATTTGAAATATAGCATATATATTTTTAAACCTCTTTTGTTTTCTAACAAAATAATGCACAAAATTTGAATTTAGCTGCAAATTTATTTATATTTGTTTAATAGAGTTATATATAGAGTGCGTTGAGTGTGTGGAAGAAACTCATGTTGTCGCGGAGAAAACCTTCGTGTAGTATAACAGGAGAAACTGATCTTGTGGAGGGTGAAATTCCTCTCAAGTGAAGTGAAGCCTTCATGGCCGCCCGGTATTGCCTGCTCCACAAATGAGAGTATGACTCACACAATACACTTAATGATCATTGTTGATGGTGTGTATGTGCCGTGAGGGAGGTTATAAGTAAGGGTGAACGTGTGAGTGTGTGTTAGTGTGAATCGGGTCCCCGTGGAGTGCGTGCGTGACTGCCGCTTGGCTGCCTTCAGTTTTATATCGATACATTCCAATACCACCCCCCCCCCTCAGACCTCTGACTCATCTCGTGTATTTTCCAGTCTAATAATTTCTCCGGTGATCTTACGTGCTGCCGATGTTTAATAGGACGATAAATGTGCTTGAAGTATGTGAGGATGAATAATTATTAATGAGATTCACATTCCTGTTAACATAAAACTGATCGATTCATAATGATTTTCTAATGTTATAGTACAAATCTGAATATAAAAATCCTATTTTGCGAACTATGAAGCTTTACCTAAATAACTTCCATAATCATCAGCCTGTTGAGACAAGACTGATTGATGGCTTATCGGTTCAGCAAGAATACCATCATCTAAAGTGTAATGACCAGCTAGGCCTGCGTACTAAGGGCGGAGGAACGACTGTTTTAAGATTCAACAGTGTGGGTGATCCTCCATCATCCATGTTATATCCTAAGATTCAACAGGTGGTGGGTGATCCTCCATCATCCATGTTATACCCTAAGATTCAAGGTGGTGGGTGACCCTCCATCATCCATGTTATATCCTAAGATTCAACAGGTGGTGGGTGATTCCTCCATCATCCATGTTATATCCTAAGATTCAACAGGTGGTGGGTGATCCTCCATGTTACTGACTGAACACTGACGGCCACTGCTGAAAAAGTTATCACTAAAATTATAAAGCAAATGACTGAACATCAGTGAAAACTGCTCTAACAGACCAGTCATCTGGGGCAGTGTTCCTTCGTGGTGCTGGAGAATGTGTTCGTAGCAGTTAGAGCTGGTCAGTGTGTTTATGTATGTTGATCTGAGAGCTGTCGCCTTCACACCAGGGGGGGGGGTGTGTTCTACACATTCCAACACACCAGAGGATGTTAATATACACACCAGGGAGTGTTGTAAACACCCCACACACCAGGTGTGTTATACAATCACCCTTACAC
>WNGS01000543.1:6251721-6271302 GCA_020271785.1 Procambarus virginalis | reverse complement strand
AAAACTCAACTTAAAAAAAAAATTATTTTATTCAAAAGTGTACAAAGTACAAGAGTAACAAATGTGGAGAAGAGGAATTACACAAACTAAAGCAAGATAAAGACAATTTGTACATGTTGAAACATTAAAGCAGAAAAATCCCCCCCCCCCACCCCCATCACAAATATTGTCCAAATTTGGAATCTGCTTTCAGTAGTCTGGCCCATTCTGAGGGTGCATAGTTCAGCTACTGAACTATTGCCAGTTCCGCATTGCCACTTTGGAAGACTTCTAGCTTCTAAATATGTCGTGTTGAACCTATTTAGTAGCTTGGGTTGACATGTCTAAATGCTTAAACAGCATTGATTTTTGCGCATCTTTTGAGTATAGAGTGCCGTGATATTCAGCCCCTCTTGGTAAGACGGCAATTCCGAGAACGCAGACATTTCTGTTAGCAGGAACAGTGCTTGTCTCAATTCCAATGCAAGAACAGCTTTGGAACAGCCCCGTTAAAGAACTAGCCAAGATTTTTTTCCCACCTTCGGAAAAGGGAGGGGGGAGCCCTAAACCTCCCTCCCCCCAATCTAGCTGGCTGAAAAACTATTCAAATTCACCTGTACTGCATTTCTAAGTTGCAAGCTAGAGGATAATTACCCAATGTATACTAATCCTGCTATTCGCATCAAGACTTATATACAGATAGTACTTATACACCTACCTATGATCGTACATAGCCAAACAGGCTGTCTCTGATGGCGCTGCGCGGTACTGCCAGTCCATGTCTGATAGCTGAAGGTTAGCAGCCAGTCCAGGCACCTCTGAGAGCGGAGTCTCCTGACCCCCCGCCTCCACCACCAGGACAGTAACCTCCGGGTCCTCACTCAGCCGAGCACCCATTACGCTCCCCGCACTCCCGCCACCGACGACGATGAAGTCATACTCCTGCAGGTCACGCAGGATGCCAGCAAGTCAAGCATTTAAAAAGAAACCAAAACCATGCTCCATGTCCACTGGTCCAAGTTAATGGAGACAAGTTTCTTCCATACAATCAAGAGTGCATCGTGCCAGTTCGGTATAGCCGTATACAAATTTATGAAAATTCAGATTTCCGCGTAGGAAAAAAAATAAGAGCCAATATTTCTTAAAAAGGGGTTGCAGACGGGAACACAAGGCCGACCCCACCTGACCTAAGACACTATTCCCTTAACGATGTCGCTCGTTACTAACCCAGGTAGATTATTGTCGTGCGGTGCAGACGGCACCGCCACAGGCAACATCAGGGTAACTTGCCACATGCATAAAATAACAGCTTTTCTTTACCTCGTGGAGAGAAGTACTAGAGCAATTGTTACCACGACCACCAACCTAACTACCCTGCATCCTACGTTCACTTCTGGCTACTTCCTACCACAGTGAACAAGTTGCCAAGGCTAGCTAATTTATCCAAAAATAACAATTTTAGATACCCCCCAGTGCGTGAGCAATGGTAAGTTTTCTAAAAGTTCAGGAACGATTATAAATGTTTCCCATACAAAACGTTAAAGAAAATGCAGGAAAGTTTTTTTTTAAGAAAATGTCTACTAAAACAAGGGGTAACTACAGAATACTTAAGGTGCTATAGATAAAAAAATACAAGTGATTACACAGGAGTTCTAACATTCTTTTACAAAGGTTTTATTTACCTTTAACGGTCGTTACAAATTTTAATATATAGAATCACTATACGAAGTTCATAATGTTACAGAAAAAGCAGAAAAAGCAGAAGCCTCCTCTTCAATGCGTGTTCAGTGGGCAAACAGTGTTGAAAAACTAAACTACTCTAGTGAAGACGAAGTAAATAGAGCGAGAGGGAATCCGAATTTATACTCACGCTTAGGAGGTCTACCCTGTTTATGGGTGGCCCTTCGTCGTACGGGAGGTACGAGGGTAGCTTGTCCAGCACCCAGGCCAACATCGGGATCATCCACATTATCCTATTAGCTTTCGGACCCATCTTCTGGAGCTACTTCGTTGTTTGTTGCCGTCTTTGACTTCCCTCAACGCCCTTGTCGCCCGGAACACTGCAACGTCAATTACAACGACACAGACATGATTGCACCAAGTACACGCTCACACCTACGGTACGAGTACAAGGTGGCGATAAGGAACTAATGACTAGCTAGTAGACATGTGGATAGATGTACGCCAACATTTATCCCTTATTAATGTTTTAATATTCATTTTATTTGAGGGGAGGGGGTCCCGCTAACAGTGATTCGTTCTCTACTCAATCTAGAATTTCCGGGTTCGAATCCCTGGCGGGGACAAAAGGTTGGGTGCGTTTCTTATCTAATGCCCCCACCCCCTGTTCACTTTTTTTGAGATATATACAAGAGTTGTTACATTCTTGTACAGCCATTAGTACGCGTAGCGTTTCAGGCAGTAAGTAAATATGTACCCAGGAGTCCGCTTGTTGTGGGGTTGCATCCTGGGAAGGGTCAGAAATTAGATCCTTGAGGTAGACCTCTATACACGCCTAACATGTACTGTAGGTATAAACTGGCTGCCTGTCCCCCCAGACAATGTATTATAACAATCATCACTGGCGAGCTCCGCGACTAGTTAGTGCTCAATAGTAATTAAACCAACATTATAACCTTAAGAGGAAAAGGTCTGGAAGACACGTAGGTCTTCCCTCAAGGAAGAGTCCATGAACACATAGTCCAAGTGTTAAGTTAAGGATCTTCCCAAGGAGGAAGACTGGTCTACCGTCAAGTAGAGAATAATGCCCTGGGACTACATAAATACTGACCACGATAGAGGATAGTGATCCAGACCACTACCAAAAATATGTACCTCAAGGGGGCAACAGTTTAAGCTCAACAAGGCACAATGTAGAACAAAACTGGAACTCTCACCCCACTTACAAACCCGTGCAACCGTCTACCCACCGAAGCCGTAATCGCCAAAACAATACAGTATTCCAATTAAAACAATTTTGAAAATAAATAATGGTTTTAAGGGGGAAAGGGGCGGGGACCTTTGACGAGTCCGACGAGGCCACGAGAGGATTGGTGACAGGTAAATTCAGGTGTAGAAAACGACCAATAGTTTGCAAAATGTTCGAGGGAAGTAGACCACGGCGACTGCAACAGGGGAAGCAAGGATAACCAAGAGAAACAATAAGAGACAGACCTTTGAGCAAGCGATCCCACTTCTTACACCAGAAGCTTACATGAACACGATAACGGAATATGGCAATTTCGCAGTCATTTAAGAATTTAAACAAGAAGGCTTTCAAAGCCATATATACCACATTTGCGAGACCATTCCTCGAATATGCAGCGCTAGCATGAAATCCACACCTTGTAAAGCATAAGTAAAAACCAATTGTCAAGTTCAGAGGCTTGCACCTTTATCACAACCAGAATAGGCGCGCCTTAGCTACGAGGAAAGTTAAGACAAGACTTGCTCTCAACCTTCGAGGAGAAAGGAAACAAAGGGGATATGGTAACTACATACAAGATGCCGAGGGGAATTATTGAAAGACAAAAGAAGCCTATTAACATTAAATTCGGTAAAATTAAATGTAATAGGTCATCAAGTCATCAGTGCGAACTCAACCACTGTTCAAAAGATGAAAGGAAGTACTTGTTGCCTTTATAAGTGGTCGGCAAGTGGAAGGCACTAAAGGAATTGTTAAAGTTGTGGATGGAATTTGCTGCACGAAAAAGTGAAGAACGCGTTAATGTTGAAGTGTAATTAGCAAGTTGGGCAAAATCGGTTAGGAGGCAGGGCATAAGAGCAAGATCTCACTTCCCCATTGTCACTGATAGTTAAGGACGGACACGGACGGACGGACACACGGACGGACGGACACACGGACGGACGGACACACGGACGGACGGACACAACACACACTTACACACACACACCTTACCACACACACACTACACACACACACACACTTAAATTACAGACGATCGGAAGTGACGCCCATTTTGACCCACGGTGACCTGTTACCAACTCACCTCTGCTGCAGTATGGAGACGACTCAAGCGTGTTTACAGTGCTACTGAGACGTGTGACGCCCCCGCCAGTATGGAGAGCACTGTGGGCCAGTCCGCACCTCACCTCCCTCCTCGACCCAACCCTCAAGGCTTCGATCACCACACTTGTTTATATATTCACATCTCCAATGTTCATTGCTGTTAGAGATATGTTTTGTGTGTGTGGTGCCTCAGGGAGTGACACTGAGGTTACGGGTATAATGTACCCACGGCCCGGGGCTGCGGCACAAGACAGGTGCCAAGTGGTGATGAGAGACTCGCAGCAAGAAGCTCCTCACGAACCGTTTACGTTCCTTGTCTGCGAGCAACCCATCCTCAAGCATTGCTTCCTCAAACACAGCCCGTCCTCATAAACAATGGCCAAAAGTAATCCATGCACCCACCAAACCCCTCTTTATGAATGAAAAACTGTTACACACGACTCACAAGGAATGAGTTCGAACACGTCTCGAACGGTACTTCGCTGACGATTTTTTTCGAACCACCAATGCTGTAAATGCTTCACCCACGTACGACAAATACAGCCCGTCCTCCAAACAAAGATCCAAAAGTGATTCTATGCACCCGCCAAACCCCTGTTTATGAATGAAAAGCGGTTTACAACACGACTCACAATGCTGACGTTCGAACATATCCGGAACAAGTGCTTCACTGACGAATTTTGTTCGAACACACAAGCTGTAAATGCTTCACCCACGTACTACAAATACAAAATAATCGCCAACAGAACCTAAACACCTAACCTAACCTAACCTAAGCCTATTTATACACCATATGCTAATATATTATAATATTAATTTATAATTGAGAAAATTCCCGTTTTGAATGAACAGCATGTTAAAATTATGAATGCGTCTGTGGGGGTTGACCACTGAATGTAATGGACTTGAGTCGAGGATGGGTTGTACACACCTAGCGTTGTTTAGTAGGACACGCCCCGTCGACACGTGTGTGTGTGTGTGTGTGTGTAATTACCTAAGTGTAATTACCTAAGTGTAGTAACAGGATGAGCTACGCTCGTGTGTCCCGTCTTCCCAGCACTCTTTGTCATATAACGCTTTGAAACTACTGACGGTTTGGCCTCCACCACCTTCTCACTTAACTTGTTCCAACCGTCTACCACTCTATTTGCGANCCCCCCCCCCCCCCCACCTCCACCACCAGGCACAACATGGTACCGGCTACGAAAGGTTTTCCCTACATTACCATACCTCCCTGAGATTTAACAATACTCTAAGAGCCAAAATATTATTTATCTACAATTAAGAGGCACATTCAAAATGTAGCTAAAAAAGTTTCTAAAACTGTTGGCATTCTTTCCAAGATCAGATATTATGTACCTCGCCCTGCCCTGGTGACTCTCTATTACTCTCTCATCTATCCTTATCTCAACTATGGTATTTGTGTTTGTGGTTCTACTACCCAAAATCATCTACGTCCTCTAATTACTCAACACAAGTCAATTATTAGAACAATAACAAACCCTAACGCCCAGACAGCACTCGGCCCCCTTATTTAAATCTTTGAATATGTTAGATATTAAATCACTGCACATCCTCTCATGTGTACTATATATATATATTTAAAACCCTGAACTGTAATGTTAATCCTGACCTTAAACGCTTCCTAGAAGTTTCTAACAGAACCCATGGGCACCACACTAGAAACACCTAGTTTGATATTCCAAGAGTGCGACTTAACCAAACTAGAAATGCTCTGCAAATCAAGGGACCCAAAATGTGGAATGACCTTCCCAATCAAGTCAAAGACTGTACCTCTCTCAACCAGTTTAGAGGAAACTAAGTACTACCTAATAAACTCCATGTAACCTACCTTACCCCCTAAATGTCAACACATATCTTGCTATTTTTAAACAATATTGGTTATTGACCAACTTGTATAACTGCCGATATCCGCCATGTATCAACTTGAAGAAATTTGTAGTCTTCTGATTATTTAGTTAAAACTACTTCTGCTGTTCTGTTGCAATTTCTGCTGTTCCATCCATTATGTAAATATTGTTATTATTTTTCCCCCGTTTCAGTTTAAATCATGCATTTGATCTTAATTAATTTTAAGTCTTAGTTTTTACGATTTTCGCCACATTTTGCCAGAGACGCTGTGCGTATTAGTGGCTTTAGGCATTGTATGTACCAGCCCTATCTAGATATACAACATTCTGTTTGTAACTCTTTATGTATGTATGTTTACTTGAATAAACATAAAAATAATAATAATTATTATTATAATAGTCACTTTTTTGCCGGCGTCAGTACAATCTTTTACACCTTGACCATATAGCACAGTTGGCTTCGTTCTCGACTCGTTATCAGGTATCTCGAGCAGACGAGGAGTCACAATAACGTGGCTGAAATATGTTGAACAAACCACACACAAGAAAGTGAAGGGACGACGACGTTTCGGTCCGTCCTGGACCATTCTCAAGTCGATTGTGTGATCGATTTGAGACACACAATCGACTTGAGAATGGTCCAGGACGGACCGAAACGTCGTCGTCCCTTCACTTTCCAGTGTGTGGTTTGGTCAACAGGTGTCTCCAGTTCTATTCCAGGGTGGGGACAGAAATGGGTGGGCACGTTTACTTTCTCCCAATGCCTCTGTTCACCCAGTACTCACACAGTACTGGCACAGTACTCTCGTAAAATGAGAGCTTTAATTGCCTTGATATTTCTTCGTAGCTTAACCCTCTCAGCTCTGACACTAGTCTTGTTGCAAATCTTTTAACCTTTTGCTTTTAGCTTTACAAGGTGCGAATTCGAGCTCGTATCCTTTACCAGTACCGGCCGCAGGACGGGTATGGGGCGCATGATCATGGCACTAAACTGCTCTAGCGTACACTGTGTACATTGGCCTGATAATGTCCTTATTTAGGGTTTTATATATAGTTATAATGGTTGCCAGCTTACCTTATATAACATGCTGGTGGTGTTACCAGGTTTGTGGGCGCTCTGGTGTCTATTGGAATTATATCCACTCCCTATATTTTGTGTATCTTTTTCAGAGTCCTGTAGTTACCTTCCCCCTTATAGTTATAGTTGTACTGTCAGTATCTTATGGTCTCCTTTCTCCTTTTTTTCCATCTTCATTACATTTGTTGAGATTCAATTCTAACAACAATTTCTTTACTCACTTCTGAAGCTAATGTCTTCTTGTAATCGTCCCGTGTCTAAACTCCTTACTGACTGTGCATCGTCAGCGAGCACGGACATACCACAGCTTCCTCCCTGGTCTGGGTCATTCACGTAACATAGCGAGAGTAGTGGTGATGGGACCGAGGCTCGGGAGACCCAACATGGCGCATCCCTCCTCATCACCTCACCTTATTTCCTTCAGGAGGAACTGTATCGCATTCTCTTTGAAAATCTAGGAAAATGCAGTCTACCCTGGAGTTTTTTTATTATTATTATTTTCTACCACTGACGTGGCCACACATTAACAATGCTAACCAGTATATATACATTTTCTTGTGTGTGAGAGGTGGAAGTGCGGAGGCGGGTAAGGAGAGGGATAAGAGGAAAAAATGGCATATTGCTGGACATGTGGGAGACGGGGCCGGTAGTGATGGGGGGTGGGGGGGGGTGGGGGGTGCCGGGATACACCTGACATGTTGCAATATGCAGCTGACGAGTTGCTATAGAGTGACATAACCTGTGCAGTAATATTAACCCTGGAGACGGTGCAGGTGGCACACTGTAGCATCACCCACACCACTGGCCGCCACAACACACACACACTCAATACCGTTCACGAATGATGGATACTTTCATTATTAGAAAGATATAATAATAGTATTCAGTGGGTGCCAGAGCGTTGGGTCAAGGCTGGCAACTGCGCCAGTGTGTGTGTGAAGGTCAGCGGGTATATAAGGGCGTCCTCCGCTGGCTGGGAGTCACTCCACCTCCTTCACTCCCAACAGCAAAATGTGAGTAGTCTTCTCCCTCAAGTTCTCCCGCACACCCTTACATGTCTGCATGTTTTGGTCAACAGTCCACCGGTAACTCTGGCGACCCAAGGGAATAATACTCGCTAGGAAATACACTTTTACATTTAATCTTGGCATGTGCTTGTTGCATTACTGCAGCAGCAGCAGCGTGTCGAATACTTACTTAGTCAAGTCACTCTTGCCTGTTGGGGGTCATCGCCCCAGAGCTGGAACACGAGACTCAATTATGCACCACACTCGGGAAGGGTTTAATTCATTGTTATGCCTCCCCCCCCTTCCCCATACCCATGGTGTCTACAATGTGTCCCCATACATTGTAAAGTACAATGTTACGGCCCCCTATCCATAAGCCCCATACGCATAAGGTTTTAAACCCATGGAACAACCTACGCGCCGAAGCCAAAAATGTCAAGACATTAGTGCAGTTCAAAATCCAGTTGGAAAAAATTATCAGAAAAAAATGGTGGGAGGGGCGAGGAAGAATGACAAACCGCCCGAGTCCTGTCCCCGTCGTGGCCGCTAGATATAGTGGCCCTTGGGTAAATACTGCAAAGTACAATATTACGGCCTTACTTATACCATACCATACAAGTAAATACCATGCTTGTGGTATTTACAATATTATGCCCCATACCCATAGTGTAAATCCAGTATTATGCCCCCCATTCTCGCAGTGTCCACTTGGGGGTGAACGGTAAAGTAACGGTCTCCCTTCCTGCAGGTCGGCGTTCAATCCTCAAAGTGGTTGGCCACCATCCCTTCCCCTCGTTCCATCCCATATACTTACCCTGACCCTTTACAAGTGCTATACAGTCGTGATGGTTTGACGGTTTCTCTTGACAGTTCCCTTCCCGCAGTGTCCACCACTATAATAATAATAATAAATGTTTATTCAGGTAAGGTACATACATACAAGAGATTTTTACAAAGATGTATAGAGCTAGTACATACAATGCCTAAAGCCACTATTACGCAAAGCGTTTCGGGCAGGAAAAACATTAAAGACTAAAACTTAATACTAATTGAGTTTAAAGTATAAAATGTGTTGAGAACAAATAAAAATAAAAAATGGGGGAACATGGCTGAAAAAGCAGCACAAATATAATTAGGTCGACAAACAGCGGTGTTTAAAAAAAAAAAAAAAAAAAAAAAAAAAAAAGACATGGGTTGACAATAGAGGGGTAGGGTAGATTACAGGGTATTTATTAGGTAGTGCTTCGTTTTTATCTTAAATTGGTTGAGAGGGGTACAGTCTTTAACATGATTGGGAAGGTCATTCCACATTCTGGGTCCCTTGATTTGTAGAGCATTTCTAGTTTGATTAAGTCGTACTCTTGGAATATCAAAACTGTATTTGTTTCTGGTGTGGTGCTCATGGGTTTGTTACAACCTTCAATGAAGCTTTTGAGGTCAGGATTGGCATTACAGTTCAGCGTTTTATACATGTATAATACACATGAGAGAATGTGCAGTGACTTAACGTTTAACATATTCAGAGATTTGAGTAGGGTACCGAGTGATGTCTGGGGCCAGAGTTGGATATTGTCCTAATAGCAGCTTTGTGTTGAGTAATTAGAGGACGTAAATGATTTTGGGTAGTAGAACCCCAAGCACAAATATCATAGTTGAGATATAGATAGATGAGGGAGTAATAGAGAGTCACCAGGGCAGGGCAGGGTACATAATATCTGATCTTAGAAAGAATGCCAACAGTTTTTTAAACATTTTTTGATATATTTAGAATGTGTCCCTGGAAATTCAGCTTGTTGTCAATGAGAACACCAAGGAATTTGCCATCTGTTTTGTTACAAATTTGGGTATTGTTTATCCTGAGATTTATTTGATTAGAGGATTTATTGCCAAACAGAATATAGAAAGTTTTGTCAACGTTAAGGGTGAGTTTGTTGGCAGTTAACCAAAGATGGACTTTATTTAGCTCAGTATTTACTGTGGCATTCACTAACCATTATTGTACCACACACTTGTTATTGTGTTCTTATATATTAAATATGTGTAAGTTTGATGACTAATGTGTGTTGTGTTGTTCAGGAACAGTGTGGTGCGCGTGGCGATGGTGGTGGTGGTGGCGGCGGCCGCCGTGGTGGCCCAGGGCCCCAGAGGCTCCTTCCTGGCCACACTCAACAGCCAGCAGATCGCCTACTTGACCTCCGCCGCTGGTCTTGATGCCATCTCCCTCTGCTACCAGCAGAGGACCAACCCCCAGTGCAGTGACCTTGTCTTGAGGACAGTAGGTAAGTCATTGTTGTTTATGCCTTCAAGTCTTCCAGCTCCCCTGTGCTTCAAGCAGTTGCTAGTGATGTGATCAGTCCAGGATAAAGTCGGCACCTGGTTCAGTCGTTACCAGCCGGGGTCTGGCACACATGCCACAGTAAACCCACAGTTTACAATCCAGTACTTATGTCTAGAAAAAAATTGTCAGATCTTTAATGTCTTGGTACCAGTTCCAGTACCAGTTGGTACCAGGTATACTAGGGATATACCAACCTTGAGGTAACCAAGGTTGGTATATCCCTAGTATATGACAACTGTCACCATACTCGTGGTCTTCCTTGATCATATGAGAACGCTCTTCCCTCTTGGACACTTGCTACTGGCGGTTCCTAAGAATCATTTCAGACCCAAGGACATGCTCAAATTGGTACCAAGATGCCGTACTTAGGCATAAAATAAGCTACGATGAAATCAAACATTTTTTTGGATAGTATTTTTGCCCGTCCGACCAATAGTTGACGTACGCTCTATATTTTTTAGAGGGTGGGTTGTGTTTTTCCCCCCAGTCCTGTCGGAGTTGATATACTACACATTTGTAATGTGTTGGGCAGTTTGTAGTAGTGTTTGGAAGTACAGGTCTGGACACACTACCTGGAACTTAGCCGCCTCTTCCCTCCGGGCTCACTGCCGATCAGTGCCCGCGCCCTCCAAGGCCTCTTCGCGGCAGATTTGATTTCGTTATCAATTCCAGCTTAGACTATGTTCGGTGTACTGGAGGCCTTTTATGATGCATGATGTGTATTTTCGCCATTTACAATTTGTACACTTGTGATATTCTTTAATTTTTAAGCACTTCATAACGAGCATAAAGCTAAGTTTGTGTTTCTCCCCTACAGCCGAGCTGCCAGAACTGGTGACCACTAACTGCAGATCATGCAACGGTCCGCAGCGCCAGACCTACCAGAATATCATCTCTGAGGTCAACGCCAACTATCCCGCCAAGTTCGATGAGCTGAGGAAGATCTTCCGTGTCTAGTTTGACAGCCATCACTAGCTGGCCAGGGGTGCCAACACCCCCGGCCAGGGGTGCCAACACCCCAGGCCAGGGGTGCCAACACCCCCGGCCCGTACAGACCAACAACCTCACCAACTGCTTCAACTCCCAAGACTTTCCCCTTCATCTCCAATTGATCATTCACTACTTTCTCATCTAATTATTAATTGGTCATAATTTCGTGTTAGATAAGCCTGTAAGCAGCACTACAACCCCCTCGTTTGTCGTCTACCACAACACTTAGAAATATATAGTGACATTCTAGCCCTCGACCTTTAATTTATCAACCTAACTTTGTCCAGATAAATCTCTTTAAATGAATCTATCTTTAAGAAATCATTATTTGAAATTTCAATTATGTCAAACGCTCTAGACCAACGTAAGCCTGGTGTAGTGACAGAGCGCCAAGGTGGTAATACACGGCGGTGCCGACCACAGGGAGACGTGTGTGCCGTCACAGGACTGTCACCCAGGATGTCACTGACAACACGCTACACAAGGGCGTTTGTTGTTATAGATGCAGCTACTCTGAACAAGTTCCTAGTAGGACGGGCTATGGTGAACCCGTAGTGGACTCGCCTGGCACAGGGGCGGTGCTGTGTGTGATGAAGGATTTTACTTCAGTTTATTTACTACGGACCCCATAACCCATCCTGTGGGGAGGGAGGGGGGGGTTAGAGAGGCACGCGGCGGGCTCGGGACCTGTGCCTCAAAATTCATTTAGGCAGGAAAATTAATCTTTATAATTTAGTTAAAATTTAGTGTTATCAACAATGGGTTAGAAAACTACCAGAAGTACAGTTTATAAGCCAAGTGGCTTATAAATGTTGGGAGATGTGGCACCACACGCTCTCTTACTTTCACCGCCTTTATTCAGTGGACAACGGTGGCAAGGTTACACTCGCCCGCAGTCACTATACTTAGTAAACTGGAATATTTGGCCAAAATTTCTGGTCGATCATTTTGAATGAAATATTTACACTTCTAACCGTTAGAGAGCTATCGTACCGTAAATTCACGTAACACTTCTCCGGTGACGGAGGGTGGGTGGGGGTGTGTGGTGTGTGTGTGTGTGTGTGTGTGTGTGTGTGTGTGTGTGTGTGTGGATAATGTTTTGGTCAGGTGTACATCAGCAGGGAATGACGAGAACAAAGTAAACCAAATTTCAAATCTCCCTTAATAAGAGATAAGGGAAATTGTTAGCGGGACAGTAAGGGCAGGGGGGGGGGGGAAGATGATAATCAAGCCGAGTCTCCGAAACTTTACAGGATGATCTACAAGGTGTTCAACTTTATTATTACAAATTTATACCAGAGCATTATCAACAAACAAAGCAAACAGTGGGCAGCCTTCTCGGCAGACTGACCTTTACTGACCGAGAGCCACTTTTGGGAAACTTGATCCGATGAAATAAGTGTGCTCTAAGTATGGCTTTCTAACTTTAAACAATATGAAGGAGTTTCCCAAGGAAGGTTTTCATCGTGTCTCTGCGTGCCGTATAGGCAAGGCCAGACAGCACCCACGAGTTGAAAAGTACGAGCAGTGTGATGGCATCCCTAGATTTGAAAGTTCTCAAATGTTATTTTTCTGGCAAACTTTCTATTTGCTTTGTTATGCTCATTAAACTTGAAGTAGTCTCACATTATCTCCAGAACCTTTACATGTTGCTTTCCTAATATTAAATTTGAGTTTTGTACCCTGTATGTGATATAAGGTCTAAGATTCGCTACCTGGAACAAAAAGTTCTAAGTAGCACGGGCTATGGTGAGCCCATAGGACTTTAGAATCTTCATTTTTACCATACCCAAGTACTTTGAACTCTTCACTTAAACGTCATATTAGTTTTAGATTGGGTAGCATAAAATAACAGCAGCTTAAAGTGTGTCTTTTACAGAAGTAATTTTCCTGGCAATTTTTGGTTCATTTACCAAAGGCAAAGCTGTGACTAATTTGTCTATATCCGGTATGAGAGGAAAATCAGTGACGAAAGAACTGTGCCCCGAGGTAGACAGCTCTTAACCGTTTTCACCATTTTATTTTAATCGACTCATTCTTTGCGTTCTGTTTTATAACATTTAATATTCATCGTCCTACTTTACAAATCATTTCTACCGACCTCATTTTGTGGGCGATCACGCTATGGTCACATTTATCACCCATTCCACCTTTGACGTATCTTAAGAGCCTGAAGTTAATGTCTATTGCTACTCTAGCTTCCCAGCCCCTCGACTCCAGGCACACTCAGCTACTGCTATTACATCTCCGTCCCCCCCCCCTCCCCGTACACTACCTTCATGCACCAACTCCCTAGCCTCCCTCGGCCACTATTCCATCCCCCCCCCCCCTAACTACAAAGGAGCGACAACCTCCGTCGGTATAGTCCATCCATCCCTACCTCACTAGGATAGGTCGCTCTATTCAGTTCTGCATACACCTATTAACATGGAGGGCGGTACAAACAAGACATGCAACAAACTTTTATTTAAAATTCGTAAAATCAAGAGGGTAAGAGTGGTGGAGTTCGTGGCAAGGTCTGGAGGAGCGAGCTGGGGTGGCAGGTGGACGAGGAAGGGCGCCACCACTGTAGCCGTCAACACCACAACACTTGCAGGTTACTTGGAGAAGTGACGTGCCAGTGTCAGGTCAGAGCTCCTCGCCGCGGTCCCTGGTGATCGTGTCGTTGGTAGTGTCGTATTCGTTGGTGGTAGAAGATACTGGCTTTACAAGTGGAGGTGCAGGTACGAGATACGAGGCCCAATGGGTTCTTATCATGTCGGCGGCCTTCTCCGCCAAGGCTGTAACCGGGGCGTTGGTGTTGCCTGTAGGGATGGTCGGGAACACAGAGGCGTCCACCACCCGCAGCTTCGACACTCCGTACACCCTGCCAGTAACACCGTCACTATTACCGTCCCGGAACACGTGAAGGAGGGAGCATTACGTCATACTACCAGATAATGCAACGTAGGCTGAGGAGAGGTCAGGCTGTGGTGTTTTTACGTGCCCTTTAGAATGTTATTAGTACAACACAAGTTTCACAATGATGTGTACGACTTTCCCTGGAGGAAGGTTCAACAGATGGGCGAGATGATCGTATGGGGGCCAAAGGGGAGAGAAGAACTTTCTTGCACATATAAGAGCTCTGCTGTGAGGCAAGGACTGGCTACAGGCTGGACTACTGACCTTAGCGCAGGGCCGAGACTGACCTTGAAGACGGGTGCTCACCTGAGCTGGGGGTCTACGACAGCTGTGGAGTCCCAAACTGGTCCCATCTTGGCAGTGCCACAGTAGTGGTAGATGGTGTAGGTCAGATACTTTAAGTTGCAATGCCAGTAATCGCTCCCCACCAGGCCCTCGCATCCTGGCACTGGGTGCGTGAACTGCTTCGCGCCGAACCTGTCAACATCAGCTATCCAGGAAGGAAAGTTTTTTTTGTTCCCATACAGTAAAACACCCACCCATAAATATTCTGTACAAGGTACACTATAAAAGACATACAGCACTGTCTAGGTGCAAGTGTGAGCCTGGGCCTCCTCCCCACCCGCCTGATCCCCATTTGGAATTACAATGTTAGTCACCAAGTTGACACATTCACAATAGCAAGTTTAACACTACCATAATACAGTTCCCTTAAAAAATACGGCGAGCTTTTGAAGAATTCTATACATTTGTGGATTTTTTTTTTTTTTTTTTTTTTTTTTTTACACAATTTTCCAGCGTAAAGATGCTGGTCTCGGGGGCCAAGCGGCACTAGCTTGAACGGGTAAAATGAAAACTGTAGCCAAGACTGTCAGCAGACTAATCTGAACAAAGCGATGGGGCGAAGATAAAAACTTTTATATGAAAGTCTTTTCAAAACAGTAAGGGGTATAATACGTCACCATGTGGGACAGTTTTCCAAAATTTCACACATACAAAAAAAGACAATCCGTAGAGGCAAGGCAAGAACAACACAAAAGCAACATTACAAATGTCAACAAAGTGTCTCGCAAACGAACCACCCTTGCAAGAAAATGGAACTGGTCCTTGCCGAGGGGCAGTGGACAAAGAACAGCACAAGTAGGAATGGAGACGTTGAAGACGCCGCGCGAAGTAGCAAAGACAGTAACTATGACGACAAACTTTGCCAGAACCCAGGTGTCAACATACACGCTGTGGGTGGGAGGGACAAAGGAGAGGCACCAGAGCAGAAGCACAACCGAATATGGTGCAGAACAAGACTAGGGGTCGAGGGAGAGGAGCATGTGGGGGCAGCCATAAGAGTTTAGACATCACAAGAAAGCAGTACAAATAAAGAAAAGCGTGTATCACCTCCCCAGCAAGTGTGGGACAAGGCAAGGGGACCCCAAAAGCATTAAATTCTGAGGAGAGCAACATGGGACGGCTCATTGTCCCCCCCCCCTAAAAAAAAGGCATTATTCCCATGCAGAAGAAATTACCATAGGTGATGATTACCATTGCAACGGGGACGATGAACGACGTACCTCCTACTAAGCGTCACAGCACAAGTCTTGGTCGTAGTGAACTTTTAGGCATGATTGGTGGTCCAGGACAAGATATCAATCCCGAATTTGAGGGGAGAATGCATCGTCGCCACAGAGATATCGTCAACATAGGACCGAAAAAAAAAATGCCATGGATATGGGGAAAGTCAGACCATTTAGAGCAATCAGGATAAGAAAAAAATTGTGCTCTGAACACTATCTTGGGGGAATACCGTTGAAAAAGAAAGATGCTGGTACAACTTCCTCTAACTGAACGACGAGAACGGAATCTTAAAAATTGGAAGATTAAAGGGTACCATAAAAGCTTTACACGTTTAACGTCACAGATTCGCTGTATTAACACATCACTCTGGCCTCACCAGGCTACCAAGTCTGGCTACTTACTTTCTGAAAGCGGTAGAATTGCCAACCCGAATGGCAAAGTGAATTCCCTCCTCCAGGACCCGTACGTCATCTGCGTGCGTCAGGTAGTTTAACACTATCTGCCAACACAACCATCAACATTGTCAGTCTTGTTGGATGACAATCGCGTGCCATACCAATGATGGCATCCTTTCCTCAAAGGTTTCCCCCCCCCCCACCAAGAATTACATTATTTTAACTTAAAAGTACTAGGCGGGTGACCTAGAAAATTACTTTGTTAAAAACTAAGCACCCAAGATACAAGTTTGAGAAAACTTTTAATCTTGCGATTTCCGCTTAAAGGGTTTAGAGTACACAATATATCAAACAATAGCACCCATTTTTAGTCTTAATTCAGGATTGCCACATTAAATAAAAGTTTTGTTAATGATTTTGGGGGAAAAAAAAAAGCCACAGCAAGGCTAGCACCAGCCCGGACACTTTGTGCTCTACCCATAAGAACAGGAAAACTGTAGAAGGTATATTTATGGATCCAAGACTTTAGTCGCCAAAACTAATTCAAATGCATGTCTAACCTACGCCTGAAACAATCTTCATTATTTTATCAGGTAATGTCTTATAAATCGGCAACAGTTTCCTAGCTAGTATTTATCCAGGTATCAGTAAACTTGTCTAGTTAGTAATCACAATATTACACACTTTATACACTTCAACATTTATTAATATACTATATCCATCCCGAACCGACTGCACCACTTCATCTAAACTAGGCCTAACATTGTAACTGGTTGTAGAGGCATACCTTTGGGTGGTCGTAAGCACTGGCGGAGTTGAGAAGGATGTGGCCTCTGCTCTTTGGTCTGGAGAGAAGTGCCATGACGGTGAAGTGGTCCGTGTTGCTGAGGTGCGAGAAGTAGTTGGTCCAGTACTTCTCCTGCAGACCCATCGCCACCCTCAGGTGCGCCCCTTCGTCAGAACCGTGAGAACCCGCCAGGAACTGCAGCTCGATGTCTGGCCAGTCTATCTTCGGGTCGCTGTACTTTGTGTTGATGAAGGCGATGCCCTCCACGCCCCCCAAGGTGGTCAGGGGCCCCGTGCCCGCCAGGCTGTACCTCAGCACCGCCGGAAAGTTCTGTAGGCGGTCAGACAGCAAGGACACCGCCTCCTCCACGCTGAAGATCACGCCGCCTGCGATGTGGTCCTGGGGGAGCCAGGTAGTCTGGGCTGTAATGTCTATACAATGGTGATATCACCTATCAATTACTACCTTAATTTAGTGTTGCATATTTACCAGTGCTTGTAATTAACCTCAACTTACACTGGAAACTGACGCTCAGACCCGGTGGCCACCATATCTAAGAGTAACGTCAATGTAACCGAGTCAACGTAAGACAACTTTGTATTAACGTTAGTCTTTGATATTGTGCCAATGGGGAGCCATTACCAGTGAAGTAAGTGATCCTTGTCTGACCTGGAGGTTCTGACCGACGGGGAGGTCAGCGATGACGTGAATGCCGTGGCTAGCCAGGTGCTGGGCCGGACCAATGCCGGACAGCATCAGCAGCTGCGGCGTGTTGATTGCTCCGGCAGACACCACCACTTCGCGCCTCGCCCTCACCTCGACGCCTTTCTTCTTCTGCTGGTCCACTATCACGCCGGAAGTAGAGTTATCATCTCTGCTTATCAACAGCTTTACGACCAAGCTGTTGAGCGCCACGTGAAGGTTGGGACGGCGCCGGGCTGGTCGCAGGAAGGCTTTTGCGTTGGAGCAGCGGGCGCCTCGCCTGATGAAGCCGTGTGGCGTCATGAAGCCGGTCTGACGGTCGGTGTTTATGTCGCGCACCTCGTACCCGAGCTCTGAACCCGCCTCCAGGAACGCCTGTGCCAGCGGCGTCGTCCAGGGGGCTCTACCCACCGTCTGGAAGCCTCCGGTATTGTGGAATTCTGACGAAAACAACAGTAGGTAACGCGAGTTTACACGTAACCTGTCATGTCCTACATTAAAGGACGGTTGCATTTTTTTGCATTTAGTTTACCAGAGACCTGGTATATACGGTTTGTCATAAGTAACCGCGAGCAACAAAGAACCAAAATATGGCAACAATCATCTTTGAAAAATTTACCACTACCCAAAGATATTTATGTTACCAAATGTAAAAATGAAAGCCAGTCCATAGTATATACAAGTGTTCAGATAATCCACCATGACTAACAACTTCCCGCCCACAGTATTCGTACTGGCTTCACAATACACAAACTATTCTTTGTTTAGTCAACCGAGGAACTAACTAGCCAAGTCCCTATTTTGCTGGTAAAGTCTCAAACCGTTTTACTAGTTGAACCCACTAGTGTTTAATTTTACTACTTATAATTTGAAAACATACCATAATATTTTTTAAAACCAGCTTTCAGCTATATACAAAACTGATCGTGCCAATGACAGTCATCAAGTCAAACAATGGCCTTGACGCTCCCCAGATAGGAAAAATCACATTAATATTAATTTGTATATTAAACATTAGGTAAAGTAAACAATACAGCCCGCCCGCCCCCCTCCCCCCCAACCGCCATGACAGGAGCGACAGTATCCCGCCGAGAACAGTTATGGCCGATACCTTATGATTTATTTTTTTATTAAACTCCCCCTATCGGTAATTAAAGCCCCAAAGCTTTATAATTTTGAACGTTAGCTTTTGCTAAAGAAAGCTTTATGCTAAACTGTTTAAAATTGGCCAAAGATCCATCCAGTGTTTAGCAAGTGTCAAAGTAGCACATTATTACCCGATGATCATAAAAAGGTACAATGTGAAACTGCTTCAATATGCAATTTGAGGGAGATTAGGTACTCACTGGGATCAGCATGGCTGTCAATGTTATCTTCAGAGAGTTTGAAGAACGGGAAGAGATCCTTGTAGCCCCAGCCAGTGTTGCCTTGTTGCTCCCAGTTGTCGTAGTCTCTCTTGTTGCCCCTGACGTAGAGCATGTAGTTGATGCTGCTACACCCGCCGATCACCCGACCCCGCGGCAAGTTACACCTGCACCACACAATCTTTCTCACTCCCAACACTTCCAAAACTCAACTTAAAAAAAAAATTATTTTATTCAAAAGTGTACAAAGTACAAGAGTAACAAATGTGGAGAAGAGGAATTACACAAACTAAAGCAAGATAAAGACAATTTGTACATGTTGAAACATTAAAGCAGAGAAAATCCCCCCCCCCCACCCCCATCACAAATATTGTCCAAATTTGGAATCTGCTTTCAGTAGTCTGGCCCATTCTGAGGGTGCATAGTTCAGCTACTGAACTATTGCCAGTTCCGCATTGCCACTTTGGAAGACTTCTAGCTTCTAAATATGTCGTGTTGAACCTATTTAGTAGCTTGGGTTGACATGTCTAAATGCTTAAACAGCATTGATTTTTGCGCATCTTTGAGTAT
>WNGS01000543.1:6228514-6238607 GCA_020271785.1 Procambarus virginalis | reverse complement strand
TGAGTATAGAGTGCCGTGATATTCAGCCCCTCTTGGTAAGACGGCAATTCCGAGAACGCAGACATTTCTGTTAGCAGGAACAGTGCTTGTCTCAATTCCAATGCAAGAACAGCTTTGGAACAGCCCCGTTAAAGAACTAGCCAAGATTTTTTTCCCACCTTCGGGAAAAGGGAGGGGGGAGCCCTAAACCTCCCTCCCCCCAATCTAGCTGGCTGAAAAACTATTCAAATTCACCTGTACTGCATTTCTAAGTTGCAAGCTAGAGGATAATTACCCAATGTATACTAATCCTGCTATTCGCATCAAGACTTTATACAGATAGTACTTATACACCTACCTATGATCGTACATAGCCAAACAGGCTGTCTCTGATGGCGCTGCGCGGTACTGCCAGTCCATGTCTGATAGCTGAAGGTTAGCAGCCAGTCCAGGCACCTCTGAGAGCGGAGTCTCCTGACCCCCCGCCTCCACCACCAGGACAGTAACCTCCGGGTCCTCACTCAGCCGAGCACCCATTACGCTCCCCGCACTCCCGCCACCGACGACGATGAAGTCATACTCCTGCAGGTCATGCAGGATGCCAGCAAGTCAAGCATTTAAAAAGAAACCAAAACCATGCTCCATGTCCACTGGTCCAAGTTAATGGAGACAAGTTTCTTCTACTACTTTACTTACCAATGAGAAAAAAAAAGCTTGGAGAAAAAACAAGGTTGTGGGAAGGCTAGGCTAGATGTAGGTCACGCTAGGCTAGGTTAAGCGAAGCTAAGTTACTTATTGTTACTGGACAATCAACTTGGTACTTCTCCTATAACAGTCATTTCCTACGTTCTATTAAAAAAAATCTCACCAAATAAATAAAATTTTTAACTAATATATACTATTTCCAATCATCCTCTACTACCTTCCCCACACAAAAAGTTCTCTACAGACATGAAACAAGACAATATATTAACTATGTGCCATATATACATAACTAAGACAGTCTCGCCTAGCCTTGGACTACACCTACCCCATCTAACCAGTCACTTTTTATACTATTAACTCATACATATTCACCACTTCCTACATAAAAACTTTGCATGAATCTAGCAACGCCATTTCTTGTGGTATTTTGAAGTAAGTAATTATCTAAAGAAGGCACCAAGCCAGGAAGGTTATGTAGCACGTGGTATATTATGAAGTAGGCTAGACCTCACACAGGACCTAGATTCACGAAGCTCCATGTATTTTTTCGTAATACAGCTGCCCCCGAAAGGACGTGTTGGGTGTCGGGGAGCAGACGTGGGTTTGGGGACAACCTGACACCACCATCCCACTGGCCACTACGTACAACGTTTTCTTATAGAAACAATTTTATTAAAAAAAATAATCTTACATTCCTGTACAGCCACTAACACGCGTTGCATTTCGGGCAAGTCCTTAATCCTATGTTCCCCGGGATACGACCCGCCAAATCGTTTAACATCCAGGTACCCATTTTACTGCTGGGTAAACAGAGGCTACAATTAAGGATTGACGCCCTGTAAATCCTCCCCGGCCAGGATACGAACCCAAGACAAAGCGCTCGCGAAACGCAAGGCGAGCGTTTGACCACTACACCACGGAAATATTTATTTATTAGGAAAGTCTAACTAGACTTTTAATAACTGTATCTTATGGATGGGTGTGTGCATAGTAGAAGTGTTTGGGTGCAATCTGTCCTCTTACAAAGAACGTCGCATTTCGCTCGTAGGCGTTACACAAGGCCAAAAATTGTCTTACTTGAAAATGGAAGCAGCTGGCGAAAGTGACGTACCTAGTGACGTGACCTATTTTCTGTTTTGGGTCCTCTGGTAGTTTAGGAGAAGACACTAAGTTGACCGTTTTCTTGACGTTGGGAAACCTTAGTTGGACGGGGTGATGATGCGAGGCAACCGTGCAGTGTGGCACTAACTGGTGACAATACAAGGACGCGCTTGATGGCAGGAAGTGGCAAGACCAGTTAATAACAACAAGAAGTGACTGGAAAGAGAAAGAAAGGGGAAGTATAAAGAAAGTAAGATGTGAAAATATTTGTTAAGCAAAATAGGGAGTTATGAAGATATCTAAAATAAAAAAGTCTGAAAACTGGAAAAAAAATCTAAGAAGAATGTTAAACAGAAAAAGTGAATGTTAAAGATAAACATGGGGGGATCTTAAAAATAAGTATCGCGGCGATGTTAACTGATGAAAAGAAATTTAAAGTTGAAGATACAGCTGGAGAGTTTGATGGATGGAAATAATTATTTGGGTAATTTCGAATGTAAATACGATTGTGTTTGCTGGTATTAGAACATTGTTATGACGGAAGACCACAAGGTGTGCCCATCAAACACACAGGTGTGCTTGGTGTACTGCACTAGGGTAACCGTAGACTATATATACGAAACAGACTGAAGGCACATAAGAAACCGATGAAAGATATGGAGACCTTGAGAGTAACGAGCAGGTATGGCGTTAGGCGGGAATAAGGCTATCAGCTCCAGGGCTCCTTAGTTGCTACACCACTGGTTACGTCACTCCTACGGACTCAAGACACCGTCTGACGTCACTGGTACACAGACCAGTCACACGTCACACGTCACTGGTCAACTGACTCAAGAACTGTGGGGGGACGTCACTTCCAGTAACAGTAAATTAGTTGTGACGTCACTGTCGACCATCGGAGTTATGACGTCACTGTCGACCACCGGAGTTGTCTATGTCGACCAAGTGCACGACAGCTGAGTTTTTGCTACACTAAAGCGTAATATAGCTTTCAGTTGTGTACCCTGCTTCTCGATGTATATACACCGAGAGCTTACTTTAGCCTTGGACAATGTTCAAGGCTACATGCTGATCGGCCAGTCAGCTGTGTTGGTGGCCTTAATTAATCCTCCAAAGGTTGATAGGCGTAAGCACAACACCAAATCAAACTTTTAGGACAACCCAAACCTAACTTGGCTTATTCAATTAACAGCATTTCTGAGAAGACAGAATTAACACATCAAAACAAATTTCTTATAAATCTGCATATCTTATTAAAAACATAAAAAAAGAAATTCCAATTGCATCATGACAATTGCCGACCCTAGGCTATGGAACACACGTGAACATTGACACTAGACTATGGAACACACGTGAACATTGACACTAGGCTATGGAACACACGTGAACATTGACACTAGGCTATGGAACACACGTGAACATTGACACAAGGCTATGGAACACACGTGAACATTGACACTAGGCTATGGAACACACGTGAACATTGACACTAGACTATGGAACACACGTGAACATTGACACAAGGCTATGGAACACACGTGAACATTGACACTAGGCTATGGAACACACGTGAACATTGACACTAGACTATGGAACACACGTGAACATTGACACAAGGCTATGGAACACACGTGAACATTGACACAAGGCTATGGAACACACGTGAACATTGCCACTAGGCTATGGAACACACGTGAACATTGACACAAGGCTATGGAACACACGTGAACATTGACACTAGGCTATGGAACACACGTGAACATTGACACTAGACTATGGAACACACGTGAACATTGACACTAGACTATGGAACACACGTGAACATTGACACTAGACTATGGAACACACGTGAACATTGACACTAGGCTATGGAACACACGTGAACATTGACACTAGACTATGGAACACACGTGAACATTGACACTAGACTATGGAACACACGTGAACATTGATACAAGGCTATGGAACACACGTGAACATTGATACAAGGCCATGGAACACACGCGAACATTGATACAAGGCCATGGAACACACGTGAACATTGCCACTAGGCTATGGAACACACGTGAACATTGACACTAGGCTATGGAACACACGTGAACATTGACACAAGGCTATGGAACACACGTGAACATTGCCACTAGGCTATGGAACACACGTGAACATTGACACTAGGCTATGGAACACACGTGAACATTGATACAAGGCTATGGAACACACGTGAACATTGATACAAGGCTATGGAACACGTGAACATTGACACTAGGCTATGGAACACACGGAACATTGACACTAGGCTATGGAACACACGTGAACATTGACACTAGGCTATGGAACACACGTGAACATTGATACAAGGCTATGGAACACACGTGAACATTGACACTAGGCTATGGAACACACGTGAACATTGACACTAGGCTATGGAACACACGTGAACATTGACACTAGGCTATGGAACACACGTGAACATTGACACAAAGTTATGGAACACACGTGAACATTAACACAAGGCTATGGAACACACGTGAACATTGCCACTAGACTATGGAACACACGTGAACATTGCCACTAGACTATGGAACACACGTGAACATTGCCACTAGACTATGGAACACACGTGAACATTGCCACTAGACTATGGAACACACGTGAACATTGACACTAGGCTATGGAACACACGTGGTTATTGCAAGTAGGTTGAGTGAGCAGGTAGCTACCTGGAAATGTGCGCCAGGAGTGCTCCAGGAAATCCTTGACTCTAGAGTAGAGTGACAGGAATATCAAGTAACTGGTCAACACGTGCGCATGCCGTCATCGGTTTATAAGCGTCCAGAGCAAACCCAAATACTATATACAAACGACCACACGTAAAACTATCATGACAATATTTATAACACATTATAATTATTTTCACCTTTGTAATTTATTATAACTAATCTTATGCTATGTCGCTATACCCGCTGGCCAGAGCCGCCCGACAGTTAAAAAAAAACGTTTTTACGGGTTATGATTTTTATATAAATTATTTACGACCCGGATCAAATTTGTATATTTATATAATGAAGCTTCCACGGCAGCTTATGATTACGTCAAGGTATGCGAAACCGCTGTTACGAAGAATATAGAGACCGCGGGGTTGGGTTGAGGACCAAGGTACAGTTATGACCTTCCTCCCAGTCGCTTTCTGATGCTGTGGTTAACCTACGGTAGTTGTGACCCCAGACAGCTGTGGTTGCCCTACAGCAGCTGCGACCCCAGGCAGCTGTGGTTGTCCTACAGCAGCTGGGACCCCAGGCAGCTGTGGTTGTCCTACAGCAGCTGCGACCCCAGGCAGCTGGGACCCCAGGCAGCTGTGGTTGTCCTACAGCAACTGGGACCCCAGGCAGCTGGGACCCCAGGCAGCTGTGGTTGTCCTAGGGCAGCTGGGACCCCAGGCAGCTGTGGTTGTCCTACGGCAGCTGGGACCCCAGGCAGCTGTGGTTGTCCTAGGGCAGCTGTGACCCCAGGCAGCTGTGGTTGTCCTACAGCAGCTGGGACCCCAGGCAGCTGTGGTTGTCCTACAGCAGCTGGGACCCCAGGCAGCTGTGGTTGTCCTACAGCAGCTGGGACCCCAGGCAGCTGTGGTTGTCCTACAGCAGCTGGGACCCCAGGCAGCTGTGGTTGTCCTACGGCAGCTGGGACCCCAGGCAGCTGTGGTTGTCCTACAGCAGCTGCGACCCCAGGCAGCTGTGGTTGTCCTACAGCAGCTGGGACCCCAGGCAGCTGTGGTTGTCCTACAGCAGCTGGGACCCCAGGCAGCTGGGACCCCAGGCAGCTGTGGTTGTCCTACGGCAGCTGCGACCCCAGGCAGCTGGGACCCCAGGCAGCTGGGACCCCAGGCAGCTGTGGTTGTCCTACAGCAACTGGGACCCCAGGCAGCTGTAGTTGTCCTACAGCAACTGGGACCCCAGGCAGCTGTAGTTGTCCTACAGCAGCTGGGACCCCAGGCAGCTGTAGTTGTCCTACAGCAGCTGGGACCCCAGGCAGCTGTAGTTGTCCTACAGCAGCTGGGACCCCAGGCAACTGTGGTTATCCTACGGCAGCTGGGACCTCAGGCAGCTGTGGTTGTCCTATAGCAACTGGGACCCCAGGCAGCTGTGGTTGTCCTACGGCAGCTGGGACCCCAGGCAGCTGTAGTTGTCCTACGGCAGCTGTGGTTGTCCTACGGCAGCTGGGACCCCAGGCAGCTGTAGTTGTCCTACGGCAGCTGTGGTTGTCCTACAGCAGCTGGGACCCCAGGCAGCTGTAGTTGTCCTACAGCAGCTGGGACCCCAGGCAACTGTGGTTATCCTACGGCAGCTGGGACCTCAGGCAGCTGTGGTTGTCCTATAGCAACTGGGACCCCAGGCAGCTGTGGTTGTCCTACGGCAGCTGGGACCCCAGGCAGCTGTAGTTGTCCTACGGCAGCTGTGGTTGTCCTACGGCAGCTGGGACCCCAGGCAGCTGTAGTTGTCCTACGGCAGCTGTGGTTGTCCTACGGCAGCTGGGACCCCAGGCAGCTGTAGTTGTCCTACGGCAGCTACGACCTCAGGCAGTTGTGGTTGTCCTACGGCGGCTGGGACCCCAGGCAGCTGTAGTTGTCCTACGGCAGCTACGACCTCAGGCAGTTGTGGTTGTCCTACGGCGGCTGGGACCCCAGGCAGCTGTGGGATATTCCATCTCGAAGTCACAGCCAACAACCAGAGGCGTCAACGCTGGCGGCGGAAAACTTGTTATGTATCTTGTCAATAAGAAACACAATGAAGAGTGAGGAAGCAGTTTAAACATTTCTCAATAGGTTCCTCTTCGTTTCTTTTTTAATCTACGTTTTTTCTTTGTGTGTATATGATGTTATCTCTTCTTCGGGGACGTCTTGGCCATGTTGGGGTTTGCGCATGTTTGGAGTCCGGGTGTGAGGCGGGGAATGCGCCTACACAAGCATGACGCTACACATTATACATGTAAATAGCGAAATAATAAAAGAACGAGTCAGCAGATGTACCTTGGAGAAGGTCTTATCATAAACACCGATAACACATTACAATATTACGTACGTTGATCACACAATGTAATCTTCTGATGAAGTATTACATTACAGTTTTCCAATACGTGAAAATATTATGATAAAAACATATGCCCGAAACGCATTGCGTAATAGTGGCTTTAGGCATTGTATGTACTATATCTGTAAATCGATCAATGTATGTAAAATCTCATGTATGTATGTACCTTACCTGAATAAACATTTATTTATTTATATAGTTAAAATGTATATTGGATGAATAGACAAAACTACAAAAAATAAAATTGACATCCACACTTCTGTTGAAATAAACATTCCATTTAGCTGAGGTCTAGGAGATTCGAACTTTCATTATTAATTAAGCCTACTTAATTACTCGGTCGACAAGAGCTTCGGCCTCACACATGTGGGGTTCACGGTTCGAGTCTCCTAGAGCCCAGGTGAATGGAATACAAAAAAATTAACTTTTCAAATAACAAAGTTCTGGATTAATGATGAATCTGCAAATGCACAAAAAAATAGTTGTACGTGGAATTAATTTAATAATTAATTGGCATTTATACAAAACGTTGAGAATTAAAGGTTGTGAGCAAATAACGCATTCGTTACCACGAGTTCAAGTAACGTTTATTGAGACAATAAAATACATCTCAAATGGATAGAGTAGCTTAGGCTATTTTTACCCTCCCATTGCCAGTGTGTGTGGAGGAACCAGCCACAATAATGGCAAACACTGTACCGGAGGTGCGGTGAGGTGCAGCTGCTCCTGGGACCAGGATGGAGGTGCACTTCTTGCTGGGTTTTCCCTCGATCTGGACTTCTTCCAGCCGGTCTAAACTGCCAATAGTCGCCACCTTGCGCGTGACGTCATAGGTCTGCGTAATGCTGATGGCGGGAAAAATGATGCAGGATTCTTGAAGTATATGTGTGTAAGTAATTATCAAAAGAAGGAGCCAAGCCTGGAAGACTATTTAGCACTGTTTTTGTCGGGGGATATGCCAAAAAGTTATAGAGGTAACTCAGAATGCCACTATTGATTTGATTTTGTTCATTTATTGTTGCCCCTCATATCGTGTTTGGAGTAGTGGACCCCATACCCATCCTATGGGTGGTAGAGACTCCTCATACCCATCCTGTGGGTGGTAGTGACTCCTCATACCCATCCTGTGGGTGGTAGTGACTCCTCATACCCATCCTGTGGGTGGTAGTGACTCCTCATACTCATCCTGTGGTGGTAGTGACTCCTCATACTCATCCTGTGGGTGGTAGTGACTCCTCATACTCATCCTGTGGGTGGTAGTGACCCTCATACTCATCCTGTGGGTGGTAGTGACTCCTCATACCCATCCTGTGGGTGGTAGTGACTCCTCATACCCATCCTGTGGGTGGTAGTGACTCCTCATACTCATCCTGTGGGTGGTAGTGACTCCTCATACTCATCCTGTGGGTGGTAGTGACTCCTCATACTCATCCTGTGGTGGTAGTGACTCCTCATACTCATCCTGTGGGTGGTAGTGACTCCTCATACCCATCCTGTGGGTGGTAGTGACTCCTCATACCCATCCTGTGGGTGGTAGTGACTCTCATACTCATCCTGTGGGTGGTAGTGACTCCTCATACTCATCCTGTGGGTGGTAGTGACTCCTCATACCATCCTGTGGGTGGTAGTGACTCCTCATACCCATCCTGTGGGTGGTAGTGACTCCTCATACCCATCCTGTGGGTGGTAGTGACTCCTCATACCCATCCTGTGGGTGGTAGTGACTCCTCATACCCATCCTGTGGGTGGTAGTGACTCCTCATACCCATCCTGTGGGTGGTAGTGACTCCTCATACACATCCTGTGGGTGGTAGTGACTCCTCATACCCACCTGTGGGAGGTAGCAGGTCCGTACCCAACCTGCATACATTGAACTGCGAGAGGGAGACCTCTTATCCTGCATACACTGAGAGCAATGTCGCTCTCAGTGTATGTAGGATAAGGAACCATATATCAGGAACAGGACAAGTCCTAGTACTGATCCTGTGGGACTCCGCTGGTGGTATCTCGCCACTTACTGTGGCTCGTTCTTTCTGTTGCTTATGTACTGGACCCACATTTCCTCTCACTCCATGCTGAACTCTGTAAATATTATCTGAATATTTCAACACTTTATGAAATACTGACGTGTATCCAAGAGTGACTGTGTGCATCAGTTGTCATACATATAATGTTCAATAAATCGCCGAACTATACGTGTAACAGATCTCTAATCCTGCCATGGAGGATAGAAGAAAATGTAAAATATATACTTTTGGTGATTTGTTTAGAGTCCCTGTGCCTTTTTTCGCCAACTTCGAGGTCAACCCCGGAACCAATTGTATTGGCGTTTGCCTTTCCATTGGAGACTTTGGCACCGTGGAGAGAGGGACCTGCTGCCGGGTAACAGCTTCTCCTCCGTATCATCGTACCCTGGCTATGCGCCCTGGAGAGGCCGCTCCAGACCAGCAACCAGGGCGCAACAACCATAGTCTCCTGAGAATGATGGATGCCTACTACTAATATATATATATATCTATATATATATATATATATATTATATATTATATAATATATATATATATATATATATATATAATGGTGTGTGTGTGTGATCTGGCTTCAATGATTCCATGCTGGTGCTGAGAAACTAAGCAATATTCTTGTGTGTTCCTGGGTTACAGGAACCCACCTGGGTTACAGGAACCCGCCTGGGTTACCGGAACCCACCTGGGTTACCGGAACCCACCTGGGTTACCGGAACCCGCCTGGGTTACCGGAACCCACCTGGGTTACGCGTGGAAACACCGCCTGGTTACCGGACCCGCCAGGGTTACAAAAGGAACCCACGCTGGAGGTATACAGGACCCCACCAGCTGGTCTTACCGGACACCCCGCACTGGGTCTTAAACCGCGAACCCAACCTGGGTTTACAGGAACCCGCCTGGGTCTACAGTACACCAAGTACGGAAGAACGTAACCCAGGCACTTGCCGTCACCGACACTTGCCTGTGGCCTCCACCCACGTCAAGGACCGGATGTAACAATCGCCTGCAAGGCTTTTTGTTTCCTGCAACGTTATGTTTAGCGAACTACGAAGGCTTTAACTAAGCTGTCGTGATGCAGCATGGTTGAGGACCGTAAACCTTCACCACCCTTACCATGTCTGCATACTGTAATTAAATAATTTGTAGAGCATCACCAGGGAATTATACAACTGCCAGACTAAAGAAACACGGAATAGT
>WNGS01000543.1:6177375-6220616 GCA_020271785.1 Procambarus virginalis | reverse complement strand
GGGAATAGGCCTATACTATATATGTACAGTATTAGGCCTCCGATATCGTGTATTAGGTTTAGGAAGGTTAATTTAGTTTGCCTTGCAACATAAGTAGAAAATAGTTTTCCGGTTTGCCTTATTCAATAGTGCCGATTTTTATCTTCTAATTTCGTTGTTCGTTAAGACGCTTAGCCCCGAAAACATCTCCAGATAACCTAGATACGTGGGTTATATACTATGGGCCTCATCATTACTATACGTACTACCAAAACAGGAGGATGGGCTGGCGAGTGTTAATGCTCCACAATACCCATCCTATGAGACATAATAAGGGAAGGTTACACAGGCACATGCATCAGCTCAGTAACTAAACAATATTATTCGTGTAAGTTACGTAGCTTGTTAACATACGTAATAACAGGCTATTCACAGTTTTGGTTAGTTTAGCTTAACAGGTTACCTGGTAGGTGGGTCTAGGAGAGCGGAAAAGTTGTGGTTGAAGGAATGGTATCCACCATACCTGGAGGACGTGACGGTAGAGCTTGATCACCACTTCTCAGTAAGAGAAGCGGGGGGTCGTTATGGGTACATGGGGTGAGGAAACAAGTATTAGTTCAAGGTTATCTAGATGAAGCTGGGTGAAGGCGATAGTTATGGGAACGGCGCAGGTTGTAGCAACCAGTCCGGAGCGGCAGGAGAAGCAGGTCCTCACTACGCTCCACTCTCTCACCTACCTGCTCAAGATCACTCAGTGTTCCGGATTCACTATCACATGTTCAGTCTCCAAACTTTAACTGGCCACTAATATTATTTTTTATTCTGGCTTGGCCAGAAATGTATGAACAGATGGTACAAGAAGAAGGAAGAACTGGAAGGCGAATCTATAATGTCCTATTAAACAGTGGTCCAACATAAGTGAAGGCAACAGCAACATTTGCAACACACACAGCACCCCATGGCGGTGGCCAGCAACGCTAAGTCCAACTTGAGAGAGAAGGCTTCATGGCGGGAATACCAAGCCTAGCGCCTCAGCCTTCCCTCCTCACACCAGTGCGTTTATTATTATTGGCAAGCTTAGGTACACAAAGTAGTGTACTGCTACCCTATTTATGTGAAGGCTTACAGCGTACAGATCAAGCCATGGCTATGAGTTCGTCAAATATCATCTCACTGGATAGTTAATTATACATGGAACCAGGAGAAACCATGAGGCTAGTAGACAAGTAGAGCTAAGTCTACTAGGCAGCACAAGCAAAGTCTGGGGGGCGCACAAGAATATCTCCCAATATTCACCCCAGTACGACGCTCGCCTCATTATATTGCATTTGGAGAGGAAAGTTCATGCAGGGGGAAGGTGAAAACTCGTGAGATTTAGATGACGGGCAATTTTCAAATACCGGTTATAAAATACATCAAGAAATTATAAAAAAAAATAGAACAAGACATTCTGGTCACATAGTCGTGTGTGGGAGGATTGTTAATGTAAGAAGTCGGCTTGTTAGGTTATAATCCAGAGACAAAGCACCACAAATAAATTCAACAAGCAAACTTATACAATGGGCTACAAGAGCATAATAAAGTTATGCCCTTGCCAAGTTTGTTTTAAATTGACAATGTTAAACAATCTTGGGCTATCAAGCAGAATCTTAAGAAGTAGCATTAGACGAGTACTCTCAGATAAATTTTAAATGTGTCAAACAAACACTTGAATGGGTAAGGTAACATATTAGGAGACTGACATATGTTGTCACAACTCGAATATAATTTGGCTACATAGTATCTCTGACAGCTCAGCGTGTAATATGGAGATCTATAGACGATGTAAGTGTCAAGAAAGACAGGATACACACACCACAGCATTACATACAACTAGATTGTATAAGAACGCTATTAAATAAATAAAATAAAACATCATATTGGGATAAAATAATAGAGTAGAATATGGGATGTTAAAAAACAGGGTGGAGGTCCAGTGGTGGGACGGAACACACAGGGAGGAACAGCTGGGTCCAGTGGTGGACGGAACACACCAGGGAGGAACAGCTGGTGGTCCAGTGGTGGGACGGAACACACCAGGGAGGAACAGCTGGAGGTCCAGAGGTGGGACGGAACACACCAGGGAGGAACAGCTGGGGTCCAGTGGTGGGACGGAACACACCAGGGAGGAACAGCTGGGGGTCCAGGGGGGGACGGAACACACCAGGGAGGAACAGCTGGAGGTCCAGTGGTGGGACGGAACACACCAGGGAGGAACAGCTGGGGTCCAGTGGTGGGACGGAACACACCAGGGAGGAACAGCTGGTGGTCCAGTGGTGGGACGGAACACACCAGGGAGGAACAGCTGGTGGTCCAGAGGTGGGACGGAACACACCAGGGAGGAACAGCTGGGGTCCAGTGGTGGGACGGAACACACCAGGGAGGAACAGCTGGAGTGTCAGGGGTGGGACGGAACACACCAGGGAGGAACAGCTGGGGGTCCAGGGGTGGGACGGAACACACCAGGGAGGAACAGCTGGAGGTCCAGAAGTGGGACGGAATAAATCAGGGAAGCAGTATACAGTATATGATAAAATAGGGCAAAATAGCAGAATGTACAATGTGACAAAACATGATAGCATTTGCTACACACACACACACACACACACACACCAGAATAAGAAGAGCCGCAGCAGATAAAGCAGGGAATATGCCAGGAGAAAAGATAATAGGTAAAGATACCACATAATTGAAAAGAAAAGAGTGGAAGTGAGAGATCAGTAAAAAATATATAGTTGGGGGATATAATATAATAGAGCAATATATAAAAATGCGACATCATAACACGGGGATACAATATTTGGAAACGGAAAGGCAGAAAATACATTAGCCAATGATGTCAATACAAAAACAAAACAGCACGAACACGAAAAGATGTAGCATGATAATATAGCACATGATGTCCAAACCACACATCAGAAAATGGAAAAACGACAACTTTTCGGCCCGTCCTGGACCAGCGTGTAGACTCGATAATGAATGGCCTGAAACTTCGCGGTGTTTACATTTTCAGATGCGTGATTTAGACATCTTCAGCCACATTTTTATGACTCATTGTATGCGTAATAGAGGATATAATAGGACAGGAAACAGAATCAGGTAAAGCAGTATACTGAAAACAGTATCAGTAAACACAAATAAAAACAGAAGAACACTCGATGCAATAGGATAGAGTATGATAAAAAGGGATACAATAAGATGATCTCAGGAAATAAAACTGAAGAGTACAGGGGTTGCAACAGTAAACAATACTAAGAGAACACAGAGCAAGACAACTCACAATACAGCAGAATACAACAAGGTTACAGGCTTACAGCCATCAAACATGTCAGAGCAGTGACGCATGAAACAATAGGATAGGCTGCGTGCGATATCTAACTTTTAAAACATAAATTCCTACTATGTAACTTTTTTATAAGATCCTACGTAATATACCTTTTATATATATAAATTATGTGATTCTTCTTCCTATTATTATTATAACATGATATCATATAATTCACTAATTCAATATGATGCAGTAGGAGACAATATGTTAAAAAAGGATAACAAGGGGTAAAATATACCCTCAGCAGGATATGAGAGCAGACATTGGAAATAAAGGATATATTGATTGATTGATGAAGATTAAGCCACCCAAAAGGTGGCACGGGCATGAATAGCCCGTAAGTGGTGGCCCACTTAAGCCATTACCAGTATCAAGAGCTGATACTGGAGATCTGTGAAGGTGCGACTGCACCCTGCGTGACGGGAGATGTCTCCCGTGTAAAGGATATAATTATTATATCCTTTTATATATCCAAGTGTATGGCTGCTATCCCGTTCTCCTGTCCTACTGTATGCTCTCATATCCTGCTGTTATACTGTACCTCTGTTATTCTGTGAGTCTCGCTGCTCAGCGTCATCACCCTGTCAAACTCATTTATTTTATTTCTGAACCATCGTAAGCGAATACATGTTTACCTGAATTTACCTGAGGGCCTGATGACACTCTAGTAATCTCGCTGGGGACAAGAAGCCGGCGGTTTGTCAAAGGTCCCCCAATTTGTCCTGGTGATTTTTTTCAAGCTGGATTTTAAAGTACAGCAGATTTTTGGCATTTACGGTTTCGGCGGGTAGGCGGTTCCATGGGTTATAACCCTGTGGGTGAAAAAAGCACCTGTTCTCAGTCCTACATTGTGGCTTGATGAGCTTGAGACCGTTACTCCTTGTGTGCGTTACTTCTGACCTATTGAAGAAGTTGTCCGGATCAATGTCCTTCAAATTGTTTAGTATTTGAACGTTTCGATGAAATCAGCGCTATCATGTCTGGTTTGTAGTGTTGTTAGGCTTAGATCGAGGTCCCCCCCCCCCACCTTCCATGGATAAACTACTGACCCTTCCTAGGATGCAACCCCACAACCCTTGTACATGTTTATATAGAATATATAATATATATATTATATATTATATATAATATATATCTTATATATATTATATATATAATATATTATTAATATGACCGAAAAAGTAAGATTAATAATTCTAACACGATTTTCTCAATATTTCTTATGTTTCTTTTCACTGTCGATGGTAATTGAAAATCAATTCTCCAAAATCATTTGTATTTCTAGTCTGACGCGACACTTGAACGTGTTTCGTAATACTTATTACATTTTCAAAGACTTTAGTTTACACACACCCAACTATAACCTACAAACACTAAACAGAGTTTTACTATGCTATAATTTCAACAGCTTTCATTTTATACCTGCA
Source organism: Procambarus virginalis (assembly GCA_020271785.1). Lineage (NCBI taxonomy): Eukaryota > Metazoa > Arthropoda > Malacostraca > Decapoda > Cambaridae > Procambarus > Procambarus virginalis. The sequence continues at coordinate 6,215,843 of WNGS01000543.1, read as the reverse complement.
TTTGGNCCGGAAAAGAGTGTATTGGGTGGCGAAGAAGTAACCACCCGCAACAGCTTCACTCCACCTACAAAACATCTGTTGAGCAACTTCAGGAATGTTGACCTGAAGAAGGTGGAGTGAAGAAAAGATGCTCAACTTACTCTTCCACAACCAGTTTTTCTTGATAAGACACCTATTTGTCCAATTTCTTGGTATAACTTATTGGGAGTATTTTGATACTAGAATGAACACTGTATCCCATAAACTGCCGTAAGTAGACTCGAAACTTCATAGATTTTTTTCGGGGTGTTGTGTGTCTGCAAGAGTGTCCCAAACGGGTTGCAGGTGGGTGACTTTAGCCGTTTATACTGGGCATGTTTACACCTTATCATTTATTATATGCATATGTCTGTTTAGGGAATTTTATTCTGATCCATGTACAACCAAAAATAACTGTGTGCAACAAGTATAAACTTGAAAAACATAACAATAGTATAAACATTTCGTGTGTATTTGACGCTCACTGACATGTTCCAGCGTTGTTTTATATTTGGCGCTATTCTAACTTACGCTTTGTTGATCTTTTTACCTACGTGCTTATAGAACATTCTATTGCGAACACATTGACACAAAAATGAATGACGTACATACAAAAATAATGTCAGGACAGTCAAATAAGTATAAACTTTCGAAGCACCGTATCGCGCTTGTGTCGTTGCGTCACCGATACCGGGTAACAGTTCCACCACTTCCCACACTCTTGCGGGTGGGCCGCGACTATGATTCTACGTTTATATTCATATCACTGTGTTGGGAATTTCATTGCGAATCCATTGATATCAAAATTAACGCTGTAGGACAAGTGTGGAGTTGACAACAATCCCAAGAGTAGAAACATTTGTTGCCGTTTGGCGCTCACGGCGAGTCATCTACGTAGTTCTTTATTTGGTGCTGGTCTCCCTATACTTTTAGTGACCGTTTTTACTGATGTTCTTCTAGAGAATTTTATTGCGAACACATTGGTACCAAAATGAAATACGTAGCTCGAGAACTAACGTCAGAAGAGTAAAAAGAGTATACACATTTTTGTTTGGCCGCTTAAGCGACAAAAATGCCGCGCGCACATACGGTTTTCTGTCCCTCGTTCGCCGGGCCCCTGAAAGTGTTAATAACTTGGCCATCTTATCAATTGTAAGAAAGTTCCTTGTACCCTTGTCTGATGCACCCATACCTCAGACAAGATGCATCCATACTTTTGCTGGACAACATTGTTTTATTTATAAATATTATTTGAAACATTGTTTAGCAAAAATATTAAAATTACACAAGTTGATAGAGATTACTTTACAGTGAATCTCAAGTCTAGCAACCCAGATACACAGTGAACCTCATATACAGTGAACCCACAAGCTGTGAAAATGCCTTTTTTTTTAATAATGTGATAGTTAAAGTAATACGGCAAATATACATAATTTGTAAATGATAAAAGCATTTTAAATAAAATTTTACTGTTTAAATATTTATTTATAAAGCTTAAGTTTCAGGGAGCAATATTATCAGCACTCATATTTATTTTTACATACAGTACTTAACTATTTACACATTGCAAAAATGTCAACAATTAACACTTGTATTGTCCCTTTACTTATTGTTTCTAAATGAAGCACCATTACCGTAGGTTTACCAGTCTCGTTTATCATCGTTTTCCCAAGATCTTGGACCAAAGAGCTTCTTCCTCACTGTCTTCACCTTCATCATCTGATCCAAAGGTTGGGACAACTGTGCATGGAGCAACTTTGCTTGGGTCAGACACATTGTCCTGTTCAGCAATAGGTTGGCTGGTCTGTTCTACTTGCCCCACTGTAACCTGCAATGCTGGGCTAGGAGAGTTGGATGCTTCCTCTGCATCCTTCTTAATCGTCATACCAAAAAGTCGCTCATACTCCTCAATGCTGCCAATAACTGGGACAAAAGGCTCCGATGTCTTCTTTTGAGGTTCTTCCACCTTCTCTGTTACCACCTTCGTGGCTTTTTCCCTCTTCTGGAACTTCTTGCGTACTCTGCTTAACATCTTACTACTTGTGACAACTTTTTGAACTTTTTCACTTTGAAGCCATCTCATACTCCAACTTGAGCCTCCTAATTCAATGTCATCAAAAGTGTCTGAACTTGAATCTTTACTGGTTTCAATAACTCCAATAATTTCAGTTTCTTGGCCAATTTTCTTCTGGATTTTTTCATCTGATTTTGGTTCATACTCTTCATAACTTGCAACATCTGGGGAGGGTCCCCAAGTATCTTTGGGGGATTGTAAGTTGGAAGAGGTAGGTGCATTGTCCTCTGCCAGTAATGAATTATCTGTCTCACTTGCTGAGGCTACACCACTGCTCACTGTTTCCTCCATTTCCAGTCTTTCACTGGATCTATTTGTTTCTAATGATGCTTCTTCATTTTCCCTTAATGGAGAACTCTGTGCATTTTCAGAGAGTGATTTTTTTAAGAATCCAATTCCCTCCATAACAAGGGTATCTCTTGATTTTTCTTTTTTCTTTCTCTCTCTTTTAGTCCATGATATGCCTGGTACTGTCATCTCTACCTTCTGTTGCCGCAACACACGCTTGCGAATCAGCCCCGTCTCAATCCTAATTGGCTCAACTGGAATATCATCTTTTACATATTGCTTAATATTGTCCATATCACTATGTTTATCATCTTCACTCAAAGCTAGATGCTCTTCCTCGTCATAACAATCTTCTGTAAACTGCTCATCTTTACTGTCTTCAATATTTACACTTGTCTCCATTCTGCCATCATCATCATCTTCACAAACTGTCAGTTTCTCAAGCTCTGTCAGTAAACATTGCTCAGATGTATTACTACCACTTTTATCTATTTCCTGCATCTCCTGTGCTATGCAGCCTTTGCTTAGACCATCTGGTGTTGCTTCACTCATTCTGTCTTCAAGTCCTTCAACATTATTTTGATCTTGATTTAGACTCTTTTCCATTACTTTAACTAATGAAACACTTTCATGCATTTCCAAGGCAACTTCTTGCTGCTCGGGTCCTTCATTATCAATTTTTGCAACATGATCTTTACTTGCTTCACATATCATGCCATAGTCACACAAGTCATCATCTTGGGTAATGCTTTTATTGTATGCCACACACACTTCCTTTGCTCCATCCATTGTTGTCTCATCTTTTGATGTATTATTTATGTTATCTAAATTATGGTTCTCTTCCTTGCTTATTAATTTAGAAATGCTGTGTGATAACTCTGGCATCACTTCCAATGTGCAACTCTGGCTGATTACAGCATCTCCATGTTTCACTTGCTCATTTATTGTTGCAACTTCAGGATTTTCCATTATCTGAAAATTTTTAAGCTTACCACTGTCTTTCAATACTGTTTCTTCATAACACTTCACCTCCATACTCATCAATCCACCCAACTGTGTGTGTGTATCATCATTACTGATCTTGGCTACATCTAATGCACCCTTGTCTCCTGCCTGAATTTTCATTTGAATCTTACCTGCAGCCTCATTGTGAACTTTAGGTTCCTGCATTGTTCTTTGACTTTCTCCAGTTTTCTCTATGTCTACCTTAAGTTTATTTTGCTTTTGTTTGTACACCTTAGTATTAGACACTTTAACACCAATATCATCTTTCTTCAACTTTTTCAGAGCTTCACTATCTATAATTTGATCCTGTCTTTCTGTTGCAAGGCAGTCTGCAACATAACTCTTTGTCTTATTTTCCATATCCTCTAGAATCTTTGATTTTGGTTGTAATTTTGTGACACTATTCTTCTTGCGAAGAGGATGTGTTTGTTTAGGATTTACCTGCTTGGGTATTTCTACAACTCTCTTATTTCTTGTAGATGAAGCTGTTACAGACATAATTTGCTTTTCTGATTCACTGTCTGAGCTTATAACAATTTCTTCAGTTGCTTTCTTATTGGATGTAGTTACTGCAGTTATTCCAATTTCTGATGAAATTTCATCAACTCTTTTATTGTTTCGAGCCTGCTTCAAAGGTAAGTCATCCAAATCTACACTTGGGGCTATATTTGGTCCTGGTTTCCTCTGGAATGAGAAGCTAATGCTGGCTCGCTCTATTACTTGACCCTTGACTACTGATGGAGGCTTTGTGCCAACAGTCTCCTTAACTATGTCAGGATTATCATCAAAGTCTTCTTCTGAATCAACAAACTCAATATCACACTTTTGCCCCCAGTTTTCCTCTTCCTCTTTATTATCTTTGGGATTTACTGGAGGAACTTTTGCAGTACTTCTTTTGCCTATGCTGTCACCTTTTACTGGGTCTTTCTTCATTCGTTCAAAATATCGTTTTCCATCATTTTTGCTCTTCCTTTCTTGACTCTTCGATTTTGTGCGACTTCGAGTGTAGCTCCTCCTCCTCCTCCTCTTACCTGGACTTCTTGAACGACTTCTGCTATAACTTTTGGACCTGCTTCTGCTACTATAGCTCTTCTTCCAGCTACTTGGTGATGAAGAATAATAGCTGCTTGCACTGGAAACATCACTAGGTGTACAAGCTCCCTCCTCTTCCTCATTGCTGTCTAGCTCACCTTCTTCCTTCTCCGAGACTTCACCAACAGCTTCCACAGTAGGTTTGCTCTGAGAAGCTTCTCCTCCTTCAGCATCACCTTTAGATGACTCTACTTCCCCCTTTTCTTGATCTTTATTTACCTCATCTATCTTTGGTTCAGGCTCATCTTTTTCTTTTGCTTTCTCTTCGTCTTCTGAAGGTTTACGTTGGCGATAAGTTCTATTTTTCTTGGCACGTTTCATACGCTCTTCAAATTCTTTTCGGGTGATTTTCTTTTTCTTTTGTACATGTCTATCTGAATTTGTTCTTTCCTTTGATCTCTTCCTATGGCCACAATCACTCTTATCACTGTGGCTTCTGTCTCTCTTGTCTCGACCTCGCCTCATGTCCTTCCGCCTCTCATCTCCTCTTGACCTATGATGTCTTCTGCGACTGGACCTTCCATCTTTACTGATACTAACTCTCTCCCCTTTCCTGCCTTCATTACTTACCTCATCCCCTATGACCTTTTGCTGCAAGTTATCCTTTGCATCAGCCATTACTGCCTCACCTTCCACACCCACCGTCTCTATCTCACTCATCATTTGGTTACCTTCCTTTGTTATTTGCTTTGCACTCTGCATGACTGCTGCTATTGCATCTTCTGCTATTTTCTTTCCCTCATCGCCCTTCTCCAGCATTGTCTTGATGATTCGAGCTCTCATCTCTAGCTCAAGAAGTTCCAGAACACTCTTGCCCGTATCAGGACTTTGCCCTTCTGTTGTATCTTCCAGGCCTGGCTCCACCTTGATTTTCTTCAGTAGGAATGCCTCAGGTGTCTGCTCATTACACTTTCTCTTTTCATCCCTACAATGGAAATATTGATAACATTTTTAATAATTATACAAGTATTGAGATATGTATGTGTGAAAAATCTTTACTGCAACTATTATTTACAACATTAATGTTGCTTTATGCTAAATGATAAGAGAATAATAATTATAATACTGTACTGTATGCAATTAACTATCATTGTATGTACACTGTGGTAGCTGTATCTTACTACACAGTATGTCATCCTAAGGTTTCTTCCTCAGTCACCACTTCCCCTGGTAACATCTACACATACTAATTTAAAACTCATTAGCTAAATATGGAGTGCACTATGGTGTGGCTTGTATGCTTGTGTCACAAACAAGAAGATCTAGCTTCAAATCCTGGACGAGGTGAGTAGGACAAGTTAGCAACATTCCTTCACTCCATTCAACTATCTGCACCCCAGCATTAAGAGTGGAAATGGATGTAAAATGATAAGACAGATTGTGTTGATGACAACATTACAGTTAATAACCTAACATAATTTCAGTAGTTGGCCCAAGGATACCAACAATACAAAAATAATGCTTTGAGTCAATATGAAAAATGCCTTTGAAATCCATAATGGTTCTGATGTATTATATTTGTTTGCTTCCTAAGATATGAATCTAACACAGACAAAGAGAGAACAAAAGACCCCAAAAGATGAAAGCAACCAACCCAACAGGTTGAACACAGAAGATGGAAGGAAGAATTTTGGGCATCAAAATCCTGGGACTGACAGCCCTCCAGTCTGTACATGCATGCATGAACTCGAGTGCTTCTCTATAACTCTCAGATCAGGAAGGCAAACAGGGTATTGCATATATAAGTCACAAGACCAATAGCTGTACTGCATCTTATAGCATTGTGTTTGTCACCTAGTGCTTTGTCCAACTGCAAAACACTGGAATACATGACTGATCTAACAAAACTTGTGTCAGGTCAAGTTCTCTGTCCTTAATGGAAGTGTGAGTGCTCAGCGATCACTAACCAAACTATCAGGACACCCAACAATGAAAGACGAGACACATGCGACATCTGTAAGAAAAAAAAGGGGGGGGGGTGGGAGCTTCAAACCATAAACCTTTCCTTCCCTTGGTCATTGGGGAAAGGAATGATGTAATACAACTCCCTTAGCATTTTAGAATTGGTATTAATGAACCAGTTGTTGCAGCCCAAGACAATACACAACAACGAGGCAACCCTCTCCATCCAGGCAGGGAGTTTGAGAACGTGCATCATAGTGGGTTTTAACACAGTCCCAAGACAACCAATATATCGCCACTCACCTTGTGGTATTGTCTTGAGTGCTAGTTTCCTCATTTGTTAGGTGCTCCTCTGCCTTCTCCTCCTCTTCATCTTCTTCACTACCAGATGACCCCTCCATCACCACACCTGTCAAACACAAATTGTCTACCATATTATAAACTCCACATAAAATATTCCAACCTCGGATAAACATTCTGAATGAGACAATGTTAAATTCTAAATTTTGAGGAAACATATCATTAAATTAGAATACTGTACCACAAAACCATCTATAAATAAATGGAGCTATGCTAAAGGGAAGATAATTAACAGGAGAAAGTGCCAAGCCGTGGTGTAGTGGTAAGCCAAGTCGCAGTCTCCGTGGTGTAGTGGAGACACACTCGCCTGGCGTTCCGCGAGCGCTTAGTCATGGGTTCGTATCCTGGCCGGGGAGGATTTACTGGGCGCAAATCCTTAACTGTAGCCTCTGTTTAACTCAACAGTAAAATGGGTACTTGGTTGTAAAAACGATTCGGGATCGTATTCCAGGGACCTGCCCAAAACGCTACGCGTACTAGTGGCTGTACAAGAATGTAACAACTTTTGTATATATCTCAAAAATATCTCAAAGCCATTATGCTGCCTGAAATGCTATGCATGTTAGTGGCTTTGAAAGAATGTAAGAACACCAATGTTATGTATTCTCACAAACCCATTGTACCTTAATGTATAAACATATATAAATGACAACTATATAGCACTTGGAAGGGATATGAGGATGAGGATTTGGGATAAAATGTTGGAAAGGAAAGATGCCCAACAACTTGGATGGTCAGGGATTGAACACTGACCTACAAGAAGCAAGGCCATCGCTCTACCGTTTAGTCCAAGTGGTTGGACAAGTGCAATGTTAAAGTGTGCGATGAATCATTTTCACATACCCTGGAAAGAATTTTTTATTTGTTACAAAATGCTGAAATTTAAATTTTACCATACTGTAATTATAAAAACAAATTTCTAATACTCTTGTATTGAGGTCTTTATTTTCTAGTGAATTAAACAAAAGCTCAACAAAATATAATCTTCAAAATGATTTACTACTGCAGTGGAACCTCGATTAACGAATTTAATCCATTCCGGCACCTAACTCGTCATGTGAAACGCTCGTCTTTCAAAATGAATTTCCCCATTTAAAATAATGGAAATAAAATTAATCCATTCTACCACTGAAAAACATCAATATGATATTCGATATTTTAAATAATGGAGCAGCCTACTTGACATACACTGAACAAACCTTTATGACATTTTGTCCTTTTTCAGATTTGTACAATTTTTTTTTTCATCTTTTTATAGAAAAAGGTTCGTTCAGTGTATGTCAGGTACCCTGCTCCAATTTTGTAGAAAAAAAAAATTGAAAAAATGAGAAATGTCAAAGGTTTGTTCAAAGGACAAGGAACAACTGGAAAAGGTTCAGAGATATGCAACAAGACTCATTTTGAGCTGAAGAGCTTAAGCAGTGAGGAAAGATTAAGAGAACTGAACCTTACCACACTGAAGGAAAGGAGAGATGGTGGGAGGGGGGGGGGGGATACATAAGATTCTATGGGAAATTGATAAGGTAGACAAAGAATCATTATTCAAAGCTAGGAATGGCAAAACGAGGGGTCATAGACGGAAACTCAAGACGTAAATGAATCACAGGGATGTCAGAAAAACTTTTTCAGTGTCAGAGCTGTCAATAACTGGAACAGGTTAGATGTAGTTGTTGAAGTTAATCTGATTCAAAGTTTTAAATGTAAATATGATAAAAGCATAAAAAATGAGTAATTGCAATTAATCTAAGAACATTCAGGTGGGGCTAGGAGCCTAGCTTGACTATTATGTTATCTCTGATGTTAATGGGGTCATTAATTTGTGTGTGGTGGTTCTAGTCCACAGAGTTGACCATATCTGTCCTAAACAATTGACTGTTCTGTACAGAACAGGGTCAGTGTACAACCACTTGGACTGGATAGTATAGCACCGGTCTCGCTTTATGCAGGTCGTCGTTCAATCCCCGACCGTCCCAGTGGTTGGGCATCATTCCTTCCCCCAGTCCCATCCCTAATCCTTATCCTGACCCCTTTCAAGTGCTATATAGTCGTAATGGCCTGGCACTTTATCCTGATAATTCCCTTCCCTTCTGTACAGAGTATCTTAACTACTCACCATTAATGCAACAGAGAATGCGCTTCTTGCTCATTCCACGTAACTCATGAAGGCAGAGCTTCTTCAGCTCCTTCAGTGGAATGCTCTGTGAAAAGAATAATTAGTTTTATGCCTAGCTTTAAATAACATGTTCCTCACCTATGACAAACATTATACATTCATTTTAACACAAGCAAAAACACAAGAATTTCAGATTTTTTCTAAATTACTATATACAAGTTTGGGAAAGAATACTAATACACAGTAACAAGATTCTGTTACATACAAAAGGATCCTGATATTGGTACTGCTGTTTTTCTCCAGATGTGGCTACACAACAGCCTTGGATGTTCAAGTGCATTTGTTGCTGTTTTCAATTAGTAGAGACTTTTGACATAATTTATATGGTGAACTTACCCCTACAGTGATGGCTATAGCAATAGCTACAGTGGTGAGTACAACAATAAGTATGGGTTCAGTAGCTGGAGCTACAGTGAAATAAATTCATATGAATACTGTGTTCTTAATAGCTTGTATTTTGAGATGCTGGATGCCAAGAGGGAATGCCTTCCTATGAATTTTTTTTATAAGGAAAATTAATTTGTATATAAAAGCCTTATAACAATATATCTGACTCATAAAACTAATAGAAAATAATAATTGAATAATCTTCACGGTTTATATTTTGTTACATATACCATGAACTCTTGCCCTGTACAGCATAATTTAGTTTCTTGTAAATACAGTACCTTAGATTTATCTGGCTTGTACTGAACATACCATTTTCTAAACATAAAAGTTGATCTATTGATTCAAGTCTAATGGTACATCCTATTATCTGACTCCTTTCCCCTGCATAGAGGCATGACTATACCAGCAGTTATTGAGTCTATTCATGCAGCACTTCGCAGCACTTCACATGTCATGCAGTGGGACTAAGTGAATAGATGTAACTATAGTTACATGAATAAATATTGTTAGACTTTATTTCTGAAGTAAAGTGATTGGTGTGCACTGATCCTGATCACTAGTAGAAGCATTGACCGTAGCACTGGTGGAAGTACTGACCCTGAGCACTGGTGGAAGTACTGACCCTGAGCACTGGTGGAAGTACTGACCCTGAGCACTGGTGGAAGTACTGACCCTGAGCACTGGTGGAAGTACTGACCCTGAGCACTGGTGGAAGTACTGACCCTGAGCACTGGTGGAAGTACTGACCCTGAGCACTGGTGGAAGTACTGACCCTGAGCACTGGTGGAAGTACTGACCCTGAGCACTGGTGGAAGTACTGACCCTGAGCACTGGTGGAAGTACTGACCCTGAGCACTGGTGGAAGTACTGACCCTGAGCACTGGTGGAAGTACTGACCCTGAGCACTGGTGGAAGCATTGCCTCTAGCTTGGACCCTCGTATTGTTGCCAACATTTGATTGACAAGCTCCTCTTGGTCAGATACATAGTGAGAGAGTGGATACAGCTTCTGACTCAAATCCAAGTTATCAATCTCGCTCTCTGAATCTTGATTCTGCCAATTAAAGAAAACTAAAGTAAGAATCAAATATGCCATATTATATTCATAACCCTTTTGAAACCTTTAAATAATTTTCCATTAAATTAATCACAGCCAGTCTGAATTACAACAGATGATGGTCAGGTATTTCCCACCTCTGCTTATATTCAAGCTTCATCACACAAATCCATGAGATGAGGATAAAGAGTAGTGTGTGGCCGTCATGACATTCACTTGCAAAACTTCCTATCATTTGGCACATACAGTGGTAAATGGGGAAGCTGCAGGCAAGCATCAACTTCACATTGTCAGTAGGCTACTCATGTATGAGAATCACAAATTGTTAAAAATACTGTGCCTAAAACTCAATTATTCAATCATTTCAATTTGATAGTTACAGTATTAAAGTACAGTATTAATACTGTACAATAAGTATTAATATTGTACAGCACATTTAATATGAAGTTAAAAATAAAAAAGAGGACTGTTTGAATCATTATTTAGAAAAAGGAGATAAAAATAGTTTGTTCTTCATGTCCCAAGTAGCTAGAATAATAAATTTCCCATAATATTGACAGCCCTTCCTAAACGTAACACTTTCATGTTCCCGGCGATTCATACCCAGCCTCGCAATTCCTGGGACATTTATACTCTTTCCAGTGTTCTGACCTTAATTTCTGAACTATGTTGTTCATTTTGGTATCAAATGTTTGCAATCTAAGGGCGCGCATTTCACACTATCACACTCCCTGGACTCGTACTTGAGTCCGTAATTTTTCTCCCGATTCCGAGCGGTGGACACGTGCTTGCGTCCATCATTTTAAAATATTTGTTAAAAATTTAAATTTTATCTGATCAATCTGGGATGGTTTCAAAATGAGCGCCTTTATATTGCGCACAATTTGATACAGTAATAATGATGTAGCCTGACAATTGAGGTTAGAACACTTGAAAGATCATGAATACTTTGTGGTCCAAATTTTAAAATATTTGTTAAAATTCCATTTATTGTGCTATTATTATGGGACTAGTTAAAATGCGTGCCTTTAGGTTGCAAATAATTCTATACCAAACTGAAAGATGTAACACGAAACTGATGTCAGAACACTGGAAACAGATAAATAATTTTACGGTGATGAGCATCCAAAATTTAAAATATTTGTTAAAATTCCATTTATTGTTCTATTATCATGGGACTAGTTTTAAAATATGCACCTTTAAATTGTGAACAATTTGATACCAAAAGATAGACATAACATAAAAATTGATGTTATCAAACTGAACGAGTATACACATTAAGTTGCGGGTGTGCCAATTGGTGCTCGTTCACGGGTAATGGCTGGCCGACTTTAGGCTTTGCTGAGGGGAGTCATGCTGAGATTTTGGACCTTATATGCATATACCCCTGTAGGGAATTCAACTGTGAACACAATGATACCTAAATGAATGACATAGCACGAGAATTAAGGAGACAACTGAAACGAGTATACACATTTTACTGATTTTGTGCGCTGACGGGTAACTTTTGCTGACTTTAGGCTTTGCTGTGGGGAATCACGCCAGGCTTTTGGACCTTATATGCATATACCCCTGTAGGGAATTCTATTGCGAACACAATGATACCAAAACGAACAATGTAGCATGAGAATTATGGTGAGAAAACTGAAACGAGTATAAACATTTCGGTGTCGCCGCATGCTTGCCTGCACAGCTAGGGCGCATGATGTCAAATCTGCAGTGTGCCCGTGCCACGCGCGAAAGTGCTAAAACTAGTCCCATAATAATTGAACAAGAGATGGAATTTTATCAACTACTGTATTTAAATTTTTGGATGCTCATCACCACACAAGTATTTATAATATTTCCAGTGTTCTGCCATTAATTTCTGATCTACATCATTCATTTTGGTATGAAATTTTGCACGATCTAAAGGTGCACATTTTAAAATAGTCCATAATAAAAGGACAATAAATAGAATTTTAACAAATATTTTAAATTTTGATGCTCATCATCACAAAAGTATTCATAATCTTTCCAGTGTTCTGACCTCAATTGTCAGGCTATGTCGTTCATTATGGTATAAAGTTGTGCGCAATCTAAAGGCGCTCATTATAAAACCAGTCCTAGAATTATTGGATAAAAATTAGAATTTTAACAAATTTTAATTTACAAGCAATATGCATGATTGGCGTACATCCGTGAGAAAACATTTTGCCGCACTCTGCGTGATCACCGGGCGAAAGTGTTACTGTAACATGGAAACATGAGGCTACACACTACAATACTTTTAAATTACTATATATATATCTTGCATATATATATTTCTAGTTTCTTCATATTACTATCCTATATACTATTAGGGTATCTGAATATTCACAGTCCTTCTTACAAAATACTGTAGTTATCAGGCAGTAGCAAAAACAACACAGTTTATGTAGAACAGAATGAGCATGCATAAATATATTAAATTTACCTTACATCAGCAATCTTTTACTTGAATTGCTGTCTGCCATGTAATAATAAAAAAAAATACTGCCCTATTGATGGCAGAGTAAGGAGACATTAAACAGAAGGTCATGGTTGCTATAAAGAGGATGATTCTATAACTTTAAAATTCAACACTCTCCATAAAAAAAATGAGGATAGAATAAATTCAAAAGCAGTACAATGTATTGACACAACGGCAGCAAGACAGACGGCACCACAGTGGTGCCATGTGTTAAACCAAAGCTTAAGTCTTACATACTTCATATCATGTCAAATAATATACAGTAAAAGAACTACAGTACTACATTGCTATTCAAAGGAAAACATCAGATTGGCCTAAAATTTTACACAAACTGAACCTTCTGCTAATGTATACTAACCTCTAATCCTTTCTTTAACTTCTTTTTAGACTTTTTCATTTTGTTTTTCTTGATTTTCATTATCTTGATTTTTGGTATGGCACCTGCTTCCTCAGTAACCATGATCCTGCATGCAACAGATTAATTGTTTAGTATTTGACAACATTTCAGGGTATCAGAATAATTTAGGACATTACCAAATGATACAAATATTTAAGAATAATGAACTTACAAGTGTATACTCTACTTTGAAATTATAGTGCATCCTCGCCTTCATGAACCCTGCTCTTCCACATCAATGAATGATCTGAACAAATAGCATTTGGTACAAATTATTCAGTGGAACATACAAATGTTGGATTAGGCTAGGATTGTTTGTCCAGGCCGTCGCCAAGGCCGAGCGTCAGGAGGTGGCTGTTATCATCTATGATCCACCAGTGTAAACAATGTAGAGACTATAAATGGTGACCTCTCACACATGTCCGCCCCTACGCTTGCCTTATACTGTCGTCCACGATATTAACACTAGCAGGCTCTTCTTGAAGCTTGTCGTCAGTTACGGATCCTGAGTGGCTGTAGGTGCACCTCTTCCTGTGATTTGCGCAGCGTTGGTCACCCCTGCGGCGGTACACCTGGTCTCCTCAAGCTCACTACCTATCCAACAGTCATGCTTTACCTCTAGTGCCAAGGTTCTCTCTGACACGCGAACAGTGTAAAGGTTTTTGGTCCCCTTTACAAATTCTTTTGCACCTTCCCAGCTGACGCCTCGACTGTTGTTTTCAGGACCCCTGGCGGGTGGTTCTGGCACTGACACCATACAAACGTTTTCTTTGGTTACCAACGCTTGGTAGTTTTTCAGACCAGAGTTTGACCTGGGTCATTACATTATATCAATAACTGGGGCTACCAGTTTATATCACTGACTGGATCGTCGAGCTACTAGTTTGTATCAGTATTTGAGGCTAATAGACCAGCCTTACATTTCATATTCTTCCCTGATTCCATGTATGACTGGATACCATCCTGTGAGATGGGAATATTAGTAAAGTAAATTTTATTCAGGAAAGTATATACAAAGTTGATTTACAAACATAATGTTGGATTTATAGATAGAGGTAGTACATACAATAACTAAAGCCACTAGTACTCATTGACCTCAGCAACACTGACATTGAAAATATACAGCTTACTAATCAGTAATGCCCTGGTTGAACGAGTATTTTCGAGAATAACATCTGGGAAAACTAAACTGAGAAATCGAATGGGACTATAAGTTTTGACATCAATCGTGAGAATCAGTATATATCTTAAAGAAAAAGACACTTGTTGCTCATCATTTGAACCAGGCATGTCAGTGATAACATGTAAGTCTGCAATATACAAGACTGAAGTTGTGGATGCAGATGAAGAATTGATAGTCTTCAATAGTGACGATCCAGCTGTTGGAATTTGTCCCTCACAAGTGTTGGGGCATTTGGAAGGAAGTTTCTAAGGTACTCTCGTATCTCATGGAATGTGACGGACAGGACAAAGGTAGTTTTATTATTAATCATGGATGAAAGTAGATTGAGAATCTTTATGAAAGGAAGGCTCAGGTGTGGTATCAAGGTTGTATGTCAGGTGTGAGGTCTTTTGAACTCGGCACACCTCAGGGAGGAGTGTTGAGTCCCACCCTGTTTAATGTACTAATGAATAAGATAGCATCTGAGAGATACTCAAATGGGGTAACTCCGATCATATATGCCGATGATATTTTGTTTCAGGGCAAAGATATTTCAAAGGTTCAAACAGTGTTGGACAATTTCGGAAACCTGTGTCACCATATGGGACTGGTGGTTAATGAAAACAAAACTAAGTTTGAATGTAGAAGTCGGAGGCCCTTTATATTGAAAATAAACGGTAAAAGTATAGAGTTAATATATATAAATATTTAGGCATATATGTTGGATATACCCATGAGAGTTTGGACGCTGAGATGAACAGACTGTTGGGTCAATGTCGGAAGAGATTACAACCTCTGAAGACCTTGGCATGCTGTGGAAAGGGAGTGGGAGTCCCTGTGCTACGAATGATATACTTGAGTACTGTAAGATCTCTTATTGATTATGCTGCACCTGTCATTTCTTGTTTTGGTAAAGGTAGGATGGGCAAGTTGGAGAAGGTACAAAATGAAGCCATGAGAATTATCTTAGGATGCCCAAGAAATGCTATGATTGAGATAATGAGGATGGAGTTGAATCTGCAGAGTATTGGGGATAGAATTGCAGAGATAAATGTAGCCTCTGCCATTAGATTAATGAGAGGTGGGGGAGCTAATGAATTAATCCTCTCGATTCAAAAGGTGGAAAAGTAGTGAACAGTATATGATGAAGAAGAGAGTATATATGAATAACTTATGTTCTAATGTTATAAAGTATGATGTTATTACAGAGTGTACTGTTGTGCCCAAGAGAAAAGTCACACCACCATGGGAGGATTGTAATATAGATGTAGTAATTACTCCCTTGCAAAAGAAAAAAGTATGTATGGAATAGGAGAGCTGAGGGCAACATATGATTGTATAATTAGAAAACTGCCTACAGAAAACACTCTACATGTATATTGTGATGGGTCAGTAGCTAGGGATGGGAAGGCAGGATGTGGAGTCTTGATCAGGGAGTACGCTGACATCGGCACTGTAGATACTGTTATTGGACGCCGCTTAACTGACTATATCTCTTCAACGCAGGCTGAACTGCAAGGTGTATTAGCAGGATTACAGGAAGTAGTGAAATGTGGTAAAAAATGCTTGCTTCTTCCTCTTCTTGACAGCAGAGGAGCGTTAGAGTCTTTAAATAGCAGACGCCCAGTATATCAGAATATTGTGATAGAGTGTAGAGAGAATGTTAAGAAATTAGAAAAAACTGGGTATAGAGTAAGATTCATGTGGATCCCTTCACATGTGGGAATACTGTTGAATGAGGTAGTTGATGACATAGCGAAGAGAGCCACTGAAAAAAATCTTGTTGATGTTGTATGTCAGTTAACCTTGAAACAAATAAAACAAGAATCAAGATGATCCAAGAGGGTGAAGAAATAATAAAGAGAACGGCAATGGTGGACAGTACTAACACACTTAAGAATTATTCAATAATAAATACAAATTCGTCCTTCACTTATGGTAAAGGAAAGTTTACTTGGAAGGATTCAATTTACATGAGATTAAGATTAGGATACAAATATATCTGGCAATACGGTGTTGATGTCAGTGAAAAAGATAAGGAGTGTAAATTATGTAGTATGCCGCACGCCCACACCTTTGAGCATTATGTATTAGAGTGTCAACTTATTGAAAACTATGGAAATAAGGAAATAAATAGTGTACCACATCAAATTGTTTGGATGTGTGATAATGGTATGATAGTATACTTAGGAGCTACAAGAATTTTGCCCCAAGAGTGTAACAATTATATGCTGTACTTACTATATTAACCTGCAATGTTAAATGGGATTCTTGTAATGTTATTTGTCTATTTGTACTCACTGAATTTGTGCGCTCCTTGAGGGACTTGAAGTAGAGGGGGGTAGAAATAGCCTCAGCTATAGCCCTTTGAGCTGTATTTCTTGCTTATCTCAATAAACATACTTGAACTTGATATCAGTAAGTTATCCATTGATCACTTTTTATTATATACATACAACGATATTAATAAAATCATTAAATCATGTAATGTATTAAAATAAATTGCTCTGAAAACCGTATCATCCGCTAAACAAAATATTGGGCCCGCTACTTCCAGCACGTGGGATCTGGCTACCCTTCCCCCCCCCCCCCCCACCCAACAACAACAACAACAACAGACCGCTGCAGAGCATCCATTCAAACTCTACCCACGATCGTCGTCGCCCCTTAAATCAACGACAATAACGTCTAATTCTAAAAAACAACATTCAAGTCTTGTCAGACCATAAACACTGAAGCGTCTTGCACCATTACAGTTCGTTCAGTCATCAGGAGAAGAAACCCTTCACGCAAACTTGAGGCAGCATGAAGACGTCCCTCACACCGAGTGCCTCACCTGCAGCCTCCTCCAGGGACCTTCTCTCCATCACGGGAGATGGAAGTCAGTATACTACAGGCAGACGATAAGTCACAATAACGTGGCTGAAAATGTTGACCAGACCATACTAGAAAGTGAAGGGACGACGACGTTTCGGTCAATCCTGGACCATTCTTAAGTTATCTCACAATCGACTTGAGAATGGTCCAGGACGGACCGAAACGTCGTCGTCCCTTCACTTTCTAGTGTGTGGTCTGGTCAACAGTATACCATACATATTTTTATACTGGTCCACGCTCTTCCTTATGGATCAAGTCGTACACAACAGTTTCCACAAAGCTCGCTTAGTGTGAAGACTGTGTATATCATTAGGTTCACACCTGGTTGATGGGGTTCTGGGAGTTCTTCTACTCCCCAAGCCCGGCCCGAGGCCAGACTTGACTTGTGAGAGTTTGGTCCACCAGGCTGTTGCTTGGAGCGGCCCGCAGGCCCACATACCCACCACAGCCCAGTTGGTCCGGCACTCCTTGGAGGAAACAATCTAGTTTCCTCTTGAAGATGTCCACGGTTGTTCCTGTAATATTTCTGATGCTTGCTGGTAGGACGTTGAACAACCGTGGACCTCTGATGTTCATGCAGTGTTCTCTGATTGTGCCCATGGCACCTCTGCTCTTCACTGGTTCTATTCTGCATTTTCTTCCATATCGTTCACTCCAGTACGTTGTTATTTTACTGTGCAGATTCGGGACCTGTCCCTCCAGTATTTTCCATGTGTATATTATTTGATATCTCTCTCGTCTCCTTGAGACGAGAGAGATATCTCCTTTCTAGTGAGTACATTTGGAGAGCTTTGAGATGATCCCAATAATTTAGGTGCTTTATCTCATCTATGCGTGCCGTATATGTTCTCTGTATTCCTTCAACTTCAGCAATAGGCTGGGTTACATAGGTTTTTAAATAAATTTCAGAACTTTCGAACGATAAATGATGGACTATAATATATAGTCTTGTATATTATAGTCCAGACTGGTGATCACTTTAGTAGAAAATGTTGCCCTGGTTGGAGAATACATATGATTTCATACACATAATATGGTTTCTTAAGCTATCCTGGCATAACCTAACCTATCCTGGCATAACTTAATCAATCCTGGCCTAACCCATCCAGTCCTGTCATCACCCAGCCAATCCTGGCATAACCCAGTTTATCCTGACTTAACTCAGCCTATCCTGGCATAACCGAGCCTACCCTAGCATAACCCAGCCTATCCTGGCATAACCCAGCCTATCCTGGCATAACCCAGCCTATCATGATATAACCCAGCTGATCCAGATGTTGGAATGTGTCCCACACAAGTGTTGGAGCAGTCACTTGTAAGAGCCGAAGCGACAGTCTCGCTTCATGCAGGTCGGCGTTCAATCCCCGACTGTCCAAGTGGTTGGGCACCATTCCTCCCCCCTCCCCCCACCATCCCAAATCCTTATCCTGACCCATTCCAAGTGCTATATAGTCATAATGGCTTGGCACTTGTTTCTGATAGTTCTCTTCTACACCCATATATAAAAAATGTGATAATTGGATAACTTACTAATATTTGCTCAGAGTCAGCTACAACAGTATCCCATGGTTCTGAGGAATTGCCATTAAATTTGTTGTACTGTACATCATTCCTGGAGGAGAAGGTCTTTCTATCTCTAGTGTTTACTTCTTAGGTGAGTCCCTTGACATTTTAAACATGCCCTATGATGTTGGGACTTGGCAGCTTTATGTCCAGGTTCTTCCCTTGACTCTAAGCATCATCAGCAAACATGTTTATATAATTCTGCATTCTATCAGGTAGATTGTTTATGTAGACAATGAACATTACCAATGCAAGAACTGAACCCTGTGGTACTCCACTCGTGACATTTCTCCAGTCCGATACATTGCCTCTGATTACTGCTCTCATTTTCTGTCAAAATTTTTCATCCATGCTAGAAGCCTACCTGTTACTCCTCCACTATGTTCCAGTTTTCAAAACAACCTCTTATGTGGAACTCTGTCAAAAGCCTTTTTTAGGTCCAGATAGATGCATTCAACCCAACCATCTCTCCCGTAATATCACGGTGGCTCGATCATAGAAACTGAGTAAATACAATGGGGCCTCGACTTACAATGCTAATCCGTTTCCAGAGACGAATCGTAAGTCGAAATATCGTAAGTCGAAATATCGTAAGTCGAAATATCGTAAGTCGAAGCAATTTTTCCCATAAGAAATAAAAGGATTTGAATTAATCTGTTCCCCACCCTCCAAAATATTAACATACAAATACATTTTATACTGAATACAATGTTTTTTTCTAACTACAATACAGTACCTAAGTTTATCGTACCTTTATGGAGGGCTCTTGATGGCATATGGAAGATGGTGATGAGGGGGAAGGAGAGGAGTTGTTACTGTTTGGAAGGGGAGTCCCCTTCCATTATCACATCAGGCAGTGATGTTTTCTCTGGGGTACTCTCTCTCCTATGTTTTGCCTGAATACCACCAGGACCTGGTTGTGGTTCAGTGCTTGTTTGTCTCACTACAAATTTGTCAAGAGACATTTGTTTTTCCCCTTCGTTTTAACATTTGTCTGTAATGATGCATCACTTTAGCACCCATAATGTCCTTTTTCTTAGCCAGTATGGTGGATATCGTTGACTGAGATTTGTTGTACTGCCTAGCCAGTCCAACAACCCACACACCATCTTCATATTTACGAATGATCTCTTGTTTTGCTCTATGGTCATCCTTACATGGGATCTCATATGTTGAGCCTTACCACTGACTTTCCTGGGACTCATGGCATGATATATAATAATTTAATGTTCAAAATGCAAAAAATCACCACAAAAGCTAAATCTCTTATAGTCGCGATCGTCACTAAGCAGGTAGCTGTAGTAAACTGAGGCAGGTCTGCCGCGTGACCGGGAACCACACACTCGGTCGACCCGAACGTGTACCAACAAATATCGTAAGTTGACGACACCATCGGATGTCGAGTCGCATTTTTCGAAGAAATTTACATCGTAACTCGAAATTATCATAAGTAGGGGCAATCGTAAGTCGAGGTGCCACTGTACGTTACACAGGATCTTCCAGATCAAAAACCATACAGTCTGGAGCATACCTGGAGAGGGTTCTGGGAGTTCTGCTTCCCAAGCCCAGCCTGAGGTCAGGCTTGACTTGTGAAAACTTGGTCCAACAGGCTGTTGCTTAGAGAGCCTGCAGGCCCACATATCCACTACAGCCTGATTGGTCCGGCACTGTCTGTTATTATATCTTTTTCTCCAAGTGTTTACTCATTTAGTTTTAATATTTTAACTGTTACAATACAGGTCTATAATTAAATGGTGCCTGCTGCCAATTTTGTAGATTGGAACTGTTAGCTCTGTTCCACACATCTGCTAGGACTCCTGTACTCAGGGATGCCTGAAAAATCACTTGAAGTGGAATGCTGAGCTCAGGTGCACATTTTCTCAGAATCCATAGTGAAACTCCATCTGGGCCAACTGCTTTGTTCTTACTTAACTCCTTGAGCCTTTTTTTTTCACTTTGTCTCTAGACACCTCCATGTGCTTTATGTTGGTCTCTGGGATTCTTATAGTATCTGGTTCTCTGAAGATTTAATTTTGTACAAACACACTTTTAGAACTTTTGTTTAATGTTCTACACATTTCATTTTCATTTTCTGTGAATTTGTTTCCCATTTTCAACTTATGAATATTATTCTTTACCTGCAATTTTTTGTTGATAAATCTATAGAATAAGCCTAGTTCAGTTTTACATTTGTCCGCTATCCCTTTCTTAATATTTCTTTCTGCCTCTCGCCTCACTGCCATGTTCAGTGGCCCCTCGATTAACGAATTTAATCCGTTCCGGCACTGAGCTCATCTTGCGAAACAACAACAATGCTCTCGTCGGAGGCGCCCGAGAACCAGCAGGAACGCCAGGAAGCACCGTGTGGTTTGCTCGTTAATCGAGCAAAGGCTCATCAATCGAGACAAATTTTCTGCGAGTAGCTCGCTCGTTGCTTGAAATGCTCGTAACTGGAGTCGCTCGAGGTTCCACTGTAGTTGTTTCTCGCATCTTTGTATCACTGGTATGTTTGGGGGTCTGGCCTCTTTCTATATTGATTCCATTTGTGTGTCTTTTGGTCTCTGGCCATCTCGCAGTTTCTGTTGAATCAATCCTGTTTCCTAGTTCTGCATCTCTGCTTTGGTATAAATTTGTTTGTTCCTTTATATATTTCTCAAAACTTGACATGCATCTCATTTACTTCCTTGCCTATCAGCAAGTCTTTTCAGTCAAATTCCTTAAAAAAAATTCTAAGTATCCCATAATGTCCTGTCCTGGCATCAGGTTTTTCAACTGCTTCAACCTCCTAATTTTCTTCCAGATTATTATTAACGCATTGTGTGTGTGTGTGTGTGTAATTACCTAAGTGTAGTTACAGGATGAAAGCTATGCTCGTGGTGTCCTAGCTTCCCAGCACTCTTTGTCGTATAACGCTTTGAAATTACTGACAGTTTTGGGCTCCATCACCTTTTCACCTAACTTGTTCCAATCGTCTACCACTCTGTTTGCAAAAGAAAAAAGTGTGAGAAAGTGAGTGCGTTAGTGAGTGTGAGAGTGATTCTTTGTTGGCCTTTAATCTCTGGATTTTTTAGTCATTGATGCTTTGCCCAAATTGTTTGCACCACTTTAGTGGAATGCAGTGTTGGACTTTATAGCACACTTTTCTTGCAGGTACTGTATTTTGAGTTGGCCCATTTCCAGGAGGCCACTTGGTCACTCACTGAGTATGGTTTTCATTTTCTTCCCTACAATTCCTTTAGGGAGGTGTTAATTGGGTTTTAGCCTCATGCTTAGCTTCATCAACTTATTCTTAGATTTTTATCCTTATAATGTGCTGTACTCAAGGTGCTTATGCTTAAGTAAGTAATTATCAGATGGTGGTAAGCCAGTATGACTAAACTGCAATAATTGTACTTGTGCATTCAATTTTAGGTTACATTTTGTAGCTAACCATATACATTTGATAAACAAAACAAAATGTATTGTATAAAGTATGTAAAGTGATACTGTACAGTACTAGATTTGCTAGCTGTTTTTAATTTGAAAAATATATGAAAATGCAACTTATTGCATTTGTCTTTCAGGTCCTCGAAGTGTTGTGGAGTCTTTATTAAAACATAAGCCAAAAGGATCTTTAGCTAATAAGCCAAAAACATTTAAGGTTTGTATAGTACTGTACTTAGTTTGTTGTGAACAATACTTTACTAGTGTGGTGTTATATCTATGTTAATATAATGCCATGCTTTACTAAATTTTCAGTCAGAACACTATATTAGATGAACTTATAAACTTCCATAAAAAGGTGCACTTTTAATATGAAGTATGTGTACTGCCATGATATACTGTAGATACAGTATACTCTACTCTATTGTCAAGCATTCTGCCGCAGAAACTAGTAAAGTCCTACCTCTTATAATTATAATGCGATTTTAGTAATTCCCAGGCAACATGTTGATGACCATTTACTCACTGTGTGGGGTAGTTTGAAGGGGCCTTATTTACAGACAATATATTGATGGCCAATTTGTAATTTTTTTCAATTGTGTGCATTGAACAGTATTGAATTGTTTCCTTAGGTGGCTCGCAGTCCTTTATTGGGCCAGATACAGTCATTTCTTCCAGAGCTTCGTAAATCCACCCAAGAACTCCTGTCTCAACCTCAAGAAAAAATACAAGGCATGGACATAGAAAATACTGTTGATGATGGAAAAGTTGTAGAAATGGTAAGTTTCCTACAATTATTTAACATCTGTTGATTAGTTTACCGAAATATAGTAATTACTTTAATTTTTTTTTCGGAAATAGGAAGCTTGTGTATATATAAATTTTTTAGGCTTGTATTGAGGTCCCCTCCAAGGTCAGAGTACTATCCCTTCCCAGGATGCAATCTAACAAGTTGCCTCCCCAATACCTATTTACTGGTAAATGCAATAGGTGAAAGGAAATGTGCCCAACCATTTCTGCCCATCCTGGGAATCAAACCCAGGATCCCTGATTCTGGATTGAGAATGAAACCTGAGTTTACTAAGAGTAGCTAGCAAAATGTATGGAATACTGCACAGCAAATTGTTGAACAATTAATCTGTGATGAATGAGGTAGATTCATTGGTGGAGTGTAGGTGAGATACTTACGTTATAATAAGAATTTAAAATGAAGGCATGTGTGATATATTGTAAGGTGTACATGGCCTTAAGGACATGGAAAAAGAATTTTGACTAAATATAAAAGGACTTTAGAGAATGATGAGCATGTATGGAGCTGGTGAAATTCTGTTAGGTGAAAATTGTCAATGTTGCAAGTAGCTTATGTCTAAGAGTTTATGATGTAATGAGCAGCTGCTTTGATATCAATATTGATGTACTCCAGAGTGGTGTAATGTTACTTTGGTTCATTAAAAATTTTAGAGAAAGCCTAATGTGAATAATGAGAATGCAGTATGTCAAATTTGATGCATGCAGATGATATAGTTCTTTTAGTGGAGATTTGTGTACACTAGTTTAAAATATTGAAGACAGTTATTGGGAATATGAGAAAAATAAAGTTATGGTAGTGAAGAGAGAAGGAAATTTAGTGCATGATGATACAATTGATAAAAGAGGAATTTGTGCAATTGAAGATAATTGATAGGAAGAGTCAGGGAAGGATAGTAGCTTGCTGCAATGAAAGCTCAGAAAAATCAAACAAGATAATGTATTACTAAAAGCAGACAGAGTGGACTGCATGAACAAGTGCTTGGGGTTACTCTTGTGTACAGATGAGAGACCACAATATAGTAAGAACATGAAAAATCAAGAGTTGCAATGGACAATGTGAGAAGCATGTGTGGTGTTAAGATAATAGATAAATAGAGAATAAGAATGTTGCAGTGAAGAGTGTTTTCCAGTGACTCGTAAGGTATGAGGAGGAAAGGCCAGAAAGATGGGTGGACATGGTGAGTGGGGTGTTAATGTAGACAATACATGGTAAGAGACAAGTTGGTGTGGAAGTGGTATATAAAAAAATAGTATATGTTGATTCACCCCAGGAGTGCTGTACTGTACACTTGCTTTTATTAAGCTGCTGGGTGCTGCTTGTTTATACTTGAAGCTATACACTGCCGTGTGAATGATATAATGAATATACGGTACAATATATAAACGTTTGGATGCATTTACAGATAATGATAAAGTCTGCCACTGAGCTTGACTGAACATAGCAGAAAATGTCTGTACTGTAGTTAGTTTTTTATTACTTTTCCTGAATATTTCATGTAACTATCACTTTTATATGGAAACATGAAATTCCTGAATTGAGGCTCCTCGGCTGATTTCTAAGCCAGTCATCATGGCTCGCCAAGGACTTATATCCCCCCCCCCATAGGCTCTTGTTAACCCAAATAAATTTTGTTTACGAGTTATTTTACTTATAAAAGTATTTTAACTGTAACACTTTTAGCCTTTAATGTCATCCTGCTGATAATGATTATACAGTCAACTTCCAACATCTGCACAGTAGTCTGGTTTATGCTAATGTATAGGTATGAAACAAATGAGATTACAGCATTGCAACTTCTGGATAATTGTTTGAAACTACACAATTGAAGCAACATACAACACATTCTCAAGGGAATCGACAGGGTTGATAAAGACAGGCTGTTTAACACAAGGGGCACACGCACTAGGGGACACAGGTGGAAACTGAGTGCCCAAATGAGCCACAGAGATATTAGAAAGAACTTTTTTAGTGTCAGAGTGGTTGACAAATGGAATGCATTAGGAAGTAATGTGGTGGAGGCCGACTCCATACACAGTTTCAAGTGTAGATATGATAGAGCCCAATAGGCTCAGGAACCTGAACACCTGTTGATTGACGGGACCAAAGAGCCAGAGCTCAACCCCCGCAAGCACAACTAGGTGAGTACATCCTGTGTTCCTTCTGTAGCAAGATGAAGGAACACAGGAGTGAGGTGGAAGGAGTGGTGCTCGGTTGCATATATATATATATTGCCTTGTTTCATCTGATTTACTGTATTTTAGTTTTGCCTTTATATTGCTGTTACACTGCAAATATTTCTTTTGCAGCAACTGTATATAGAGACAGACAGAGAAGGGTATGTTTGTGCTCGTTAACAAATGACATCAGACAACCCTCTGCCTCCATTGGTCATTACAACATGTTCCAGATTATGGTCATTTTAGTTGCTATGATAACCTATTTCTCCCTTTCCTGAATGGACGTTTAGTCAATATGTATCAATATCGTCTATTGATTCATGTACAGTATAAACTATCCTGACAATTTCACTCTTACTCACATTTATCTGAAGCCAATGGGAAACCCACCATAATAAAATAGTTTTCAGTGGCTATATGCTTTTGATATGGATATCACTTTTTTTTTTCTTTTCCCACCTGTATATGAGCAGGGTGGCTGCAGGATGGATTACACGAGTGTTTGAGTTCCTTCCAAGACACATTATGCAACATTCAAATTGATTGGTGAATAGCAGATATATTACATTGTGAATAACAGATATATTACATTGGAGTACAATGCTTAATGTTTTGTACATATAAACCATGAAGCAGTTTGATCACACTTTATTAAGATATGCATTTTAATTTTCATACTTTTCTAAATATAGTAGAGTACAGTATATATAATACAGTAGTAGTTAATGTACTACAAGTATGTCAATTAGTTTTTTAAAACTACTAAGTAGTGAATGAAAATGTAAATGTGTAGTACAATGTTAATGTTTTGTCTTCTTGATAACTCCTCCAGGATATACTCATTGGAGAAATGGCCTGTGATAGTGACGAGAGTGATGAGCAATCTACGCATTCCTCGACACTACACGAGAGTGACAGTGATTCCGATAGCGAGTCAAGGGCGTCCTCTGTTTTAGGTCCAGTAACTATTAAAAATATCAAAATACCTTCAGAAGCCAAAGGTGGAAGAAAAAAAATGAAACATTGTATACAAGTAATTGCAGATGAGCACGATGAAGAAAGAACAAGCCACGAAAGTAAAAAACTAGACATTGAATTGACAGAGACATCCTCGAGCTTGGGGAAAAAAGTGACTGGTGTTTTAGTCTCTAAAAATAATGGGTGCTAATGAAACTTAAGTATGTTCATCACCTTCATTACAGTGTGCACAGAAGGATTAACTGAAGTGCAGAATACACTTTTCATGGTGAATAACTTATAAATTTCATATACAGTACTGTATAAGGCTTAACAATTGACAAATGCTGTATATCCATTCATTCTTGATACATAATAATTCAACCCATGCTGTCTACCTACCTAGGTGTCAGGTACAGCAAGCAGCAGATATTAAAAATTCACGAGTTTTAAAATGAATTGTGCAATTAACATTTTATATAGAATGTATGTGTGTAATATAATGCATGTACAAAAAACAGTGTTGTATACACTACTGTGTTTATATTCTTATTAAAACTGTTTTATTATATGTATAGCCTCATACAAAGAGTTAGGTAAATTATACCCAAGAAATATAAAACTGCAAAAAGTAACCAGTTTGTTTAATTATAATGCTATCCATAGAGATTACAGTATATGTTCAAAGTTGAGTGCATATATTTATCTGAAGGCCACCATATTTCATGTGGCCTTGACAAGGACAGGAAACTAGTAGATTGTCAAAGGTTTGTTAATATTTCCTATGGTCTATAGATTGATTTCACTGAGTAAAAATATAATTTCATACAGTCATGAAGGGCAACAACCAAGAGAACCTGTCTGTAAAGAGATTTAACCTCATCTAGCATATTTCCCACACCCTAGTCAAAAAAATCATCTTTTCAAAGGACAAATGGCCCATATTTTACTGAAGAAAAACCTCTGCAATGGGAAATAAAGAACCATAGAATTTGGTTTTAAATGTGCTCGGTGGCTTTCCCAAGACCCCCAACTATTTCTTGTAATGTTGCTTCCATCTGTGAACATCCCAACATTCTAAACAAATCCACACATTCCCTGCTTCAGTAAACTTGTTCATCAAATCTGGTGAATAAATCTGGCATGGAAAGTGTGTTCCAACAGATGAGCTGAATCGAGGTTCCACTGTACTTCAGTAAATATATATATATACTATGTGTTCAGTGAGAGCATATAGTAGTGAGTGCATACAAAGTCCATAAAATGAGAAGAGAGTAAAGTAACTGGAACTTGCACATTGTTTCTGGCTCCACAATAAGGCTGGGACATGACAGGTACCAGCTCTGCTCCTGTTCTCATGTTCCTGCCCTCCTGCTTTTGTCATGTCAAAGCCCTGCTGCTGCTATTGTCAGGTCCCAACCCTGCTACTGCTGTTGCCATGTCCCAGTAACTGCCCCCCTTATGTCCCAGCAACTACTATTGTCGTCATGTCCCAGCAACTGTTGCTGTTGTCATGTGGCCAACTTACTCATGACTTGTTGTTATAGATTCAGCTACTTGGAACAAGTTCCAAGTAACAGGGCTATGGTGAGCCCGAAGCTTACCTGGCACAGGAGTGGGGCAACTAGCACGGGCTAT
Organism: Procambarus virginalis; assembly: GCA_020271785.1. NCBI lineage: Eukaryota > Metazoa > Arthropoda > Malacostraca > Decapoda > Cambaridae > Procambarus > Procambarus virginalis. The sequence continues at coordinate 6,187,989 of WNGS01000543.1, read as the reverse complement.
GGTGAGCCCGTAGTGGACTTACCTGGCACAGGAGCGGTGCTCTGTACTCCTGACTGTATTTACAACATGTTATGCTGACATAATCCTCTCAATGATGAGGTGTTTGGTGTGACAATACCGAGACTGAACACACACACACCACCGTGGTCGTCAGGGTTAGTTCAAATTTAAAGTTTTTATTCAGGTAAAAGTACATAGAAGATGAGTTACAAACATAAAGTTGGATTTACTGATAGAGCTAGTACATACAATACCTAAAGCCTCTAATACTCATAGCGTTTCGGGCAAGAGTGATCCAGTTTCCAACACTTGTCTGTGTCTATTGTAAATAGCAAATTTTACGCCCTAAATTTAAACGTCTTCCGAAGACCGTATGGAGGTCAATTAGCGATGGCATGTAGAGATGTAATGTATGTACGCCTGCCAAGACGTATACATGGCTGGTACCCATGTATACCTGCCGAGACGTATACATGGCTGCTATCCATGTATACATGGCTGTTGTCCATGTAATCATGCTGCCCATCTACATGTATATAGAAAATAATAACAAACAATAATTAATCAAAGTGTTCACCTCGTTCATAGGTGCATATATAGTTGAGTCACAGCAAATGTTTACTGAAGGTGTATAAGGACGTTTGAGTCACAAACTATGGAAAGGTCTAGCTGAAGGTACAGGTTTGTATGAGAGGGCTTTTAAATTAAATTTTGCCCCGAGGGGCGAGTTTATTGGTCAGCGCCACTCATCTTATGAGTGGACACACCGCCATAGCAGCATTACAACACCCCAAAAGGAAGAAAACCCGCTGGGTTGTTCATCCTGTCACTTGTACCCAGACACAGCTGGGACTTGCTTAACTGAGAAGGTCAACAACAAGTTATGGGTCACTATTAATGCCTAGCGATGTACATCTCTTGTACTGTAAATATAATAGACAAGACGCCATCTTCACTGAACATGTGGGGGTTAATATACGCGTGCACGAGGCTGTGAGAACAGCAGCAGAGAAAGGGAGGAGGAGGAGGGAGTACTATAGTCTGGGAGGCGTCGTGAAAGTCCCTCACCTTGACATACAAGCTACCACCCATCATGTGTACTGTTGAGTGTTGGTCTCCACTTTCATCCCTCACCCGTCACGCCCCCCATCCCTCACACGTCACCCAGACCCCAATACCTACCCCTACACCCTCCCGCCCCCCCCGCCCCGCCCTCTTCTCACTCCACCCACAACATTCCCACAGTACATTCATTACCTCATTAATCTCTCCAAGTCTTGCATCACCCCCCCCCCCGTATCACCCCACACCCTCATTACAACCTCACACACACCTTCACACTCATCAAGCTTAGAAAAGTGCCGAAAAGGTCTCCAAAAGTTGTCGTTCGCGATCAGAGTTGTGAATGACTGGAACAAGATAAACGAAAAGGGGTTGACTGCTAAAACTGTCAGTATAGTTATAAGTTTTAAAGTGCCACAAAGATTATTGGGGAAGTCGAGACCCCCCACGAGCGCTACTCTCAATCCTGTAACTACACTTAAGTAATTCTACTCACCCACCACCCCTTACACTCTCACAACCTAACCTATCCCCTACCCGCAACCTAAGGCTGGGAAGGAAATATATTAAGTTGCTCGTGATAAGTAGATATAGGGTCAAGAGGTCTCCATATACTTGAGCGTCTTAATCAAATAAGTGATTCAACCTAAGATGGACCGGTCAAAGTTGAGACACACACAGTGATTTACGTCACTTATGGGACTCGAAATTATTGAAAATAAATGACAGGAGATGAAATAATATTTTCATTGGTTATATAATAAATGGCAGATATAAATTAAAATATGTAGTGTATATGTGTAATGAACTTGTGTTTCATTTTTAACTTGCGGATCAATAACGGACCTTGTAGTACAATTAGCTTCGTTCTGTACTCACAATCGGGAATCTCAGGTTCGATTCCATGGCGGAAGAGAACTAATTGGGCACGTTTCCTGTTAACTAAGCTGTAAATAGGAACTGGATGAGTGACTGCATCTGAAGGACTGGACAATATGAGTGATACTTCTCGCGGGTTCTACAAATCTGTCAGCCCAGCCTCATGTAATAAAAGTATTTATAGTAACTATTTGGTGGAAAGTACCAATATGTAGTGATGGACCACCAGAAAGATGTGTTACTGAATTTGGACAAACAGGAAACTTTTTTAACTGCAACATAAATATAAAACCTAACCGAACATCCCCAAGCAATCCTAAGCGAAATACACGCTATATTAGGCCTAATAGGTCTAATATATTAAATATATGTGCTATACTAGGGCCTAGGATTGTTTAAGTTTGGTTTTTATAATTATTTTTCCGGACTTTATAAAATGAATAGTAGAAAAAGTGGTTTACTGGTGATCCATTAATAAATTTAACTGATAAGTACTATTATTTCGGGAGGACGGGCTGACTCTGCACTCTTTTTTTTGTCTCATTCATAGTGTTGGTGGTGGGGAGGAGGGGGTATAGGCATGTGGGGAGAGGGGAAGGTAAATGGAGAGAGGTTAGGGAGTGGTAGTGGAAGAGGGGAGCGGACAAGGATAGAATGTGAGGCTTGGATGCAGTCCGCCTGATCCCAAAAGTGCAACACATTCCCAAACAAGACAAACATTATGCACTCTCAACGAACGCGCACATGCGCAGGCACACACACACACACACACACACACACACACACACACACACACACACACACACACACACACACACACCACACACACACACNCATTAAAACCCACGTAATCTTTCTTGAAATAGTTTTACTAGAGAAAATCAATGAGCCTGTTTCACTAGACTTCCTACAAAATTAAGATTTCCAATCTCTGTTCCAGCAAAAGTTTTCAGCTAGGCAGTTTTTCTGGTCCATCAAAGGATACATTTGAACAAGGTCCCACTACTGTATTGTATACAATTGTTAAAGACATGAGTGTTAGGATTATGGAGATGCCCTTGTCAAAGCCAAGGCTCTGCTAGTAACTAGCCAAAACTAGTTGTGCTTAACCTGACCATCTGAATGACATGCACATCACTTAATGCTCTACACTACATTTCTTCCTATAATGGTAATACATTCCTCATTGGGCTGAAATATATGTTAAACTTGATTCCAACTTTATGTATGACCAAATACAGACATTACTTACGCTTGTTAAACTTGCCGTCACTTTTAAAGCTCATATGGATACGCCCCGAATTTCAAGGTACGGTATTTATATTGTGATTATAAGTTGCTTGTGTTTTCTTCTATATCATGTTCTCTATATTTATAAACATAATAGGTACATAAAGTAACTTCAATCAAGTCTTCAGCTTCACTTCATATGTTTACTACCATCCCTTGTAATATGACGGCCAGATGCTTGTCTGTATACATGGTCATGTGGGCCAGATGCTTGTCTGTATACATGGTCATGTGGCCCAGATGTTTGTCTGTATACATGGTCACGTGGCCCAGATGTTTGTCTGTATACATGGTCATGTGGCCCAGATGCTTGTCTGTATACATGGTCATGTGGCCCAGATGTTTGTCTGTATACATGGTCATGTGGCCCAGATGTTTGTCTGTATACATGGTCATGTGCCCAGATGCTTGTCTGTATACATGGTCATGTAGCCCAGATGCTTGTCTGTATACATGGTCATGTGGCCCAGATGCTTGTCTGTATACATGGTCATGTGGGCCAGATGCTTGTCTGTATACATGGTCATGTGGCCCAGATGCTTGTCTGTATACATGGTCATGTAGCCCAGATGCTTGTCTGTATACATGGCCATGTGGCCCAGATGCTTGTCTGTATACATGGTCATGTAGCCCAGATGCTTGTCTGTATACATGGTCATGTGGCCCAGATGCTTGTCTGTATACATGGTCATGTGGCCCAGATGTTTGTCTGTATACATGGTCATGTGGCCCAGATGTTTGTCTGTATACATGGTCATGTGGCCCAGATGTTTGTCTGTATACATGGTCATGTGGCCCAGATGCTTGTCTGTATACATGGTCATGTGGGCCAGATGCTTGTCTGTATACATGGTCATGTGGCCCAGATGTTTGTCTGTATACATGGTCACGTGGCCCAGATGTTTGTCTGTATACATGGTCATGTGGCCCAGATGCTTGTCTGTATACATGGTCATGTGGCCCAGATGTTTGTCTGTATACATGGTCATGTGGCCCAGATGTTTGTCTGTATACATGGTCATGTGGCCCAGATGCTTGTCTGTATACATGGTCATGTAGCCCAGATGCTTGTCTGTATACATGGTCATGTGGCCCAGATGCTTGTCTGTATACATGGTCATGTGGGCCAGATGCTTGTCTGTATACATGGTCATGTGGCCCAGATGCTTGTCTGTATACATGGTCATGTAGCCCAGATGCTTGTCTGTATACATGGCCATGTGGCCCAGATGCTTGTCTGTATACATGGTCATGTAGCCCAGATGCTTGTCTGTATACATGGTCATGTGGCCCAGATGCTTGTCTGTATACATGGTCATGTGGCCCAGATGTTTGTCTGTATACATGGTCATGTGGCCCAGATGTTTGTCTGTATACATGGTCATGTGGCCCAGATGTTTGTCTGTATACATGGTCATGTGGCCCAGATGTTTGTCTGTATACATGGTCATGTAGCCCAGATGTTTGTCTGTATACATGGTCATGTGGCCCAGATGTTTGTCTATATACATGGTCATGTAGCCCCGATGTTTGTCTGTATACATGGTCATGTGGCCCAGATGTTGTCTATATACATGGTCATGTAAAGTATAATGATACTAAATGAGGATAGTTATCTTGAGGTTATCTTGAGATGATTTCGGGGCCTTTTTTTAGTGTCCCCGCGGCCCGGTCCTCGACCAGGCCTCCACCCCCAGGAAGCAGCCCGTGACAGCTGACTAACACCCAGGTACCTATTTTACTGCTAGGTAACAGGGGCATAGGGTGAAAGAAACTCTGCCCATTGTTTCTCGCCGGCGCCTGGGATCGAACCCAAGACCACAGGATCACAAGTCCAGCGTGCTGTCCGCTCGGCCGACCGGCTCCCTACATAACAATAATTCAATAATCAGGATAGCAATAATTCAAAATACCTTTACACCTTACAGGTACAGTGCATACTAGAAAACCCAGATCAAAGCACTCCCGAATTTCTAAAAAAAAAAAAAAAATTGCCCTTTTTTTGGCCATCACCAAATTTGCAAGATTTTTTATAGTAATAATATAATGTTTATACAAATTTAGATATATAAATAATATATAAACAATGATTGTGTGCATATAAATAATAAACAAAACCCAGCGTTGAATGTAATGAAATGCAATTTTTTGGGCGAGTCTCGGAGGCTCCCCAGAGCTATACCGGGCTGATATGTATATATTAGATGGTGGCATCAGTCAATTCAATTGGAGTTTTAGCCTACTGGGGACCACGAGCCAGAACCTGGTCCCCTCAGAGAGGCATGAGGAGCAATGGCTATAGAAACCCCTATGTGGTTGGAACCATTCCATGTCTGCCGTCTACCAGGTTAGGCACCCAGAAAGGTAGGCTATCACAAAACAGACTCCACCTAGTTAAAATTGGTACCAAAAACCAAACTATCAAGCAGAATTCTATAATCTGAAAACAAGCAAACAAGCATGAGGTCACAACTGCCGCTGTCTGCACAGCTCACCCCCCTCCCCATGAGGAGTAAGGGGAAGCTCCAGACCCCTCGCACCAGCTACCCAACCTCAGTTCAGAGGCTGAATATCAACCCTCCCTCCCGCTAACCGGAGGGAGGGAGGGTTGCTGGGGAGCCTCTGGGACTCGCCTAGAAAATGGTGTTTCATTACATTCAACGCTGGTTTTCTGTGGAGAACCCCTGTGGCTCCCCGGAACTAACTAACCATAAAAAATGTAATGAGGGACTTACCCAGGAGGCGGCTGCCACTCGCATCTCAACTCGAAGCCAAGACAACTGGCTGCAACCTGCGACCCAAAGCAACACACACAGACTAGGGCCATGAACATTAACAAGGTAACAGGCGGCCCTGTTCGACCTCAAAAATCCTCACGCCAGAAAAAATTCTAAGACACATTACCAAAAAAATCCAGCATTGAATATAATGAAACGCCATTTTCTGGGCGAGTCCCGGAGGCTCCCCAGAGCTATCCAGGCTGAATGGACATGTATAACTTTCTGGCATCAAAGTGCATGGAGTTCTTGCCTACCGGGGTCCACGAGCCAGAACCTTGCCCCCTCAGAGAGGCACGAGGAGCAATGGCCTATAAAAACCCCCGTGTGGTTGGGAGCATTCTATGTCTGCCATCGACCGGGACAGGCACCCAGAAAAGTAGGCGCCCCAAAACAAACCCCTAGTCTGGTGAAAATATTGCTACCGAAAGCCAAACGAGTGGACAGAACTCCCCAAACACAATTAGCTAACTAACATGATGTCATCATGTCGCCGCGCCGCCGTCTGCGCAACCCCCCTCCCCAGGAGGGGGAAGGGGGAGACATAGACCCTCCACGCCGGCGATTCAACTGACAGTTCTTAGGAAGGATGTCAAAACACGCGAAAAACACACCAACCAGAGGGAGGGAGGGATGCCGGGAAGCCTCCGGGACTCACCCAGAAAATGGCGTTTCATTACATTCAATGCTGGTTTTCTAGGGGAGCCCCTTCGGTTTCCCGGAGCTACCTCGACAGAAGCAAAACCGGTGAATGTCACCCTGAAACAAGGGGACAGAGCAACCTTCAAACTCGCACAAGGCGAGATGGGACCCAGAGCACGCATCCATTGGACCAATGAGCCCCAATGGGGGTTTCTAGGGCCCTTAGGCTGACTGCTATGGGAAGCCCAGGCAAGATATTGTACTGCTAACCAGTTGGCCCAACTACCGAGATCTATTAAAAGCTGAACCCCCTGCGACGTGCACAATGACAGGGACCACCAGAGTAACTGAGGGTGGACAATAACCAGGGGCAGACCTCCACCAGGCACAAACACAAATGAAAAGAAAAACCCTGCGAAAGTACGCCGTCTCCAGGCGGAACAGAACCGGCCGCTATGTAATAGTTGACAAGCTGCATAGTACCTTGCCTCTAAAGGCTGTAGGATCGAGTAAGTTCAGTAGAACTTCGGTTTCAATTCCTTTTACCATGTCGTAGCTCAGTCGATTAAGGCAGCGTCTGGGATGCTCTTGGATGCAGATTCGAATCCTCGCCTCGGCCCTTGTGGATTTGTTCATTTGATGCATCACGCAATTGTGATTTCTGTGTGTAATGAAGTAAGGACGAAGAGGGAGAACGGCTTATTGACATAGCTCAAGTGCATGGGGAGTTGTGTAAAACCTTGGTTTGTGCCTCGGAGAGGCTGCAGGATCCAGTAAGTTCAGTAGAACTTCGGTTTTAACTCCTTTTGACCATGTCGTAGCTCAGTCAATTAAGGCAGCGTCTGGGATGCTCTCGGACGCAGGTTCGAGTTCTCATCATGGCCCTTGTGGATTTGTTCAGGTAGAGTCTGTTTTGGGATGCCTACCTTTCTGGGGCCCTAACCCAATAGATGGCAGACATAGAATGCATCCAACCACATGGGGGTTTATATATAGGGTCTATAGGCCATTGCTTCCCATGAATCTCTGAGGGGGCCAGGTTCTGACTCGTGGTCCCTGGTAGGCGAGAACTCAAATCGAATTGACTGATGCCAGGGTCTAATATATACTTATCAGCCCGGTATAGCTCCGGGGAGCCAGAGGGGACTCTTCACAAAAAAATACAAAACAATTTATTCACATACCTTTTGTAGCAGAGGCAGGTCTTGGTAACAAATTGGCATCGAAAAGTGGTTATAGGAATATGTCATTTTGTCTTTAATCCTTTTCAGCCATACTGAACTGGGCTCCAAGTTCTCAATACCCAAATTCATTTTATTTCTTTGTACTAATCCCATACTTCTCTTCCAGCTGCTTGCCTCCCCAGCCATAATCACATTTCTCTTAACACTTTCGCATGCCAAGGACTCTCCCGCGAGTCCTGTTTTGTCTACCCGCTCATGCACACAGGACTCAAATTTATGTCTTCGTAAAAAATATTTGTATAAAATTCAATTTTTATCCGATTTACTTCTGGTTTGTTTCAAACTGAGCGCCATGAAGTTCTCTTTCTCACTGCTAGGGCGCATGGCGCGTCGGCCTACCCGGTCACGTGACAGGCCCAATGTTTTCTCGTCACGTTTCGTGAGTCGATCACGTTTCCCTCGCGCGCCAAACTCGAACGGTTTTCTGCATTTATACCCGTTTCCGTGTGTTTTATACCCAATACATTCATCAACAATGGATCCAGGTCAAGGCCCAAGCCGTTCTACGCCCAAGGAAGTGTCCAAGTCCTCGAAAGAGGACAGAATAACTATGATTTATCAAAAGTTCAAGGGAATGAAACTCACACCCACGAAAATTCCTGAAGTTGTGGCAGCTTTATCAGAAGCTGAGTATGATGCAGGTGATGTTGAAGGACTTGAAGATGATTTGGATGACTACAACGATTATAGTGGCGTCCAAAGAGCGAATGATACAGCAACGAGTGATGAGAAGACCGAGCACCTCACAGAGGAGGATGAGGCACCGCTACTCCCTCCTCCTCCTCCATCTAGGCGCACACGTGGTGTATGTAAACCACCTAGAAAACTAACTACCAGAAATGTTTCTCGACGTAGGATTACACGACCAACTGTGCCAAGTGATTCTAGCAGTGAAACTGCACTACAACTCGGTAAACCTAACAGAAAAATTGAGAGAACTTGGGGTGTACACATGTGGCACAATTAGACTGCTACGCGGCGCCGCAAAGGAATTGCAAACTATAGCCAAGGCTAAATTTCCACTGGATACCACCATATACCGCCGCAAAGATAACACCTTCATTCTACTGTGGAAAGACAAGCGAGTGGTCTCAATCATTACAAACATCCACAATGCAGACACTCAGCAATGTCAGCGAAGGAAACGATTGCGCAATCGCGACGGAACAACTCGACTACAACAGGTACCAGTGAACAAGCCTACTGCAATTTGTGAATACAATAAGTTCATGAAAGGTGTGGACCACTTCGATCAAATGGTGAAGTATTACCATTTTACCAGGAAAACTCACAAGTGGACCAAAAAGATCACGTTTTATTTTCTGCAAATGGCATTGCATAATGCCTTTGTTTTGTACAAATACTATACAACTGATCGAAAAAAGCTAACATTGCTATAATTCCACGAGGTGGCAATTTGGGCCCTATTGCACTGGGACACGGAAGATTGGCCTGAAATAGCAACAGTATCTCATCACTTGCAGCACGCTCCAGACATAAATGATGACACAGGTCCTGCCTATGCTGACGCCGTGCAAACTCCTGGACCATCTGGTGTGAGGCAGCCTTTATTTACTTCAACACCTCAAGCTGACGCAGGAACGGACTCAGAACCCGAGATGTCTGGCACACTGCCATTTGACGAGCCGGTTTTGTCAGATGACTCTGACTCAAATGCTCAACCAACACCGAGAAGACGTGGCCCTATTGTTGATTCTGAACATCGCCTGAACTACAAACTGAAACATGAACTTTACAAACTGCCAAAACGTCTCAAGTGTCATGTCTGTGCACGGTCCGGTAAAAGGAAGGACACCAACATAGGATGCAAGACCTGTAACGTTGCACTCTGTGTTATTCCCTGCTACACCAGTTACCACCGGAAAAGAGTGTATTGGGTGGTGAAGAAGTAACCACCCGCAACAGCTTCACTCCACCTACAAAACATCTGTTGAGCAACTTCAGGAATGTTGACCTGAAGAAGGTGGAGTGAAGAAAAGATGCTCAACTTACTCTTCCACAACCAGTTTTTTCTTGATAAGTACACCTATTTTGTCCAATTTCTTGTAGTATAACTTATTGGGAGTATTTTGATACTAGAATGAACACTGTATCCCATAAACTGCCGTAAGTAGACTCGAAACTTCATAGATTTTTTTCGGGGTGTTGTGTGGTCTGCAAGAGTGTCCCAAACGGGTTGCAGGTGGGTGACTTTAGCCGTTTATACTGGGCATGTTTACACCTTATCATTTATTATATGCATATGTCTGTTTAGGGAATTTTATTCTGATCCATGTACAACCAAAAATAACTGTGTGCAACAAGTATAAACTTGAAAAACATAACAATAGTATAAACATTTCGTGTGTATTTGACGCTCACTGACATGTTCCAGCGTTGTTTTATATTTGGCGCTATTCTAACTTACGCTTTGTTGATCTTTTTACCTACGTGCTTATAGAACATTCTATTGCGAACACATTGACACAAAAATGAATGACGTACATACAAAAATAATGTCAGGACAGTCAAATAAGTATAAACTTTCGAAGCACCGTATCGCGCTTGTGTCGTTGCGTCACCGATACCGGGTAACAGTTCCACCACTTCCCACACTCGTGCGGGTGGGCCGCGACTATGATTCTACGTTTATATTCATATCACTGTGTTGGGAATTTCATTGCGAATCATTGATATCAAAATTAACGCTGTAGACAAGT
>WNGS01000543.1:6149875-6174661 GCA_020271785.1 Procambarus virginalis | reverse complement strand
ATTAGCTTACGGTAGGCCATTCTGGATTTGGTTACACCTACAACACCAGCCAGTACACGTCACCCACAACACCAGCCAGTACACGTCACCCACAACACCAGCCAGTACACAACACCCACAACACCAGCCAGTACACGTCACCCAAAGAACCTATTGTCTCCCTTTCATAACTTGTGTTCCAGTAGGAGCATTTACATAGGTCTTCATTGAAATGGGGAGTAAAGGTCGTCCTTGTCTAGTCATGTCCGAATGAGAGTATGACATTGCCTTAGGGAGCAATGGAGTGGTTTGTCTTGGATATATGAATGGGGAAAAAAAAAGTACCACCTTCATTTATAATTTTATTTAGGGCATAATACTGTATTATCAGAAGAAAACCTAGTGTCTCAATTCTGCATCATGAGACACTTTGTCCTTTCAGTATAAAACATCCTGCCATTTGCTACTGAACTCTTATTATATTTGGTAATATAAATTATTACTCTCCAAGTAAAAGTTTAATTTTCACGTGCTACATTTTATTATAGAACAATAATGAAATTTTTTTTTAATATATATTTTAAATTTGAAGTTAACTTGAATATTAAAAATATTAATGCACACAGATTATATTTAAACAAATGATTAAATATAATTGTACTAAAGTAACAAATTTTTCTTCACAGGGGAAGCTAATGCATCACTGGAGAAGAATCTGTCACAGTGCATCTGCGGCCCGTTGACAGAACAAAGTAATCTCATCTCTCGGCTCATAACAACCATCCCAGCCGCCCAGACTGCCACTCTGTCTGCACATTCTTCACTCTCTCAGGCTTCTCGCAACCTCTCGCACACAATCTTCCTTCTTGGGGAACTAGCTAATAACCCTTTGGCTTCCTTGAAAGCACCATAGTGAATGGTACTATATATGATTTCAAGAGGTAGATATACTGTATGTTTTCCTAAACATCACTGAGCCTGCATAATGATGTTATCTGAAGAATTGCATGTGTCAAATATGCCTTTTTTTTCATTAATTCATAAAATTCAGTTCATAAAATAAAATTTCTTTTGTCTATAATCTGGAACATAAGTTTCTTATACATACTGAAATCACAATAGCATGATATATTAAATGAACAAATCCACAAGGGCCGTGATAAGGATTCGAATTTACACCCGGGATGATCCCAGACGCTGCTTAGTCGATTGCGCCACAACATGGTAAAAGAATTGCAACTGGAAGTTCTACTGACCTTACTCGGATCCTGCAGCCTCTCCGAGGCATAAACCAGGGTTTTACATAATTCCCCCATGCACTCAGGCTCTATCAACACGCTGTTCTATGTCTTTGCCCTTAATATACTGTAATATAAAACCCTGGTTTGTGTCTCGGGGAGGCTGCAGGATCTGAGTAAAGTCAGTAGAACTTCCGGTTGCAATTCTTTTACCATGTCATGGCGCAACTAAGGCAGCGTCTGGGATCATCCTGGATGTAAGTTCGAATCCTCATCACGGCCCTTGTGGATTTGTTCAAAGTTTCTTATATTGAAATTTATGTTTGGTGAAACTTATATTGATAAAGAAAAATATATTAATTACTTTCAGTCAAAGCAAACACTGGCATGTAATTTTATATACATTATTAAATAAGTACTGTACATAAATATCTTGTATATATATTTGGTTTGTAAAAGTACATGTAAAGATCATGTGCAGCAAGGTATGTAAAGACAGCATGTCAAGTAACTTGCAGGAATGAAGTGCATCTCATGCCACTTAGTGTGTATTGATGATTTTCTCAGTGCTGGAATGAGACGACGTGTGTACATTTTGGGGGGGGGGGGTGTTAGAGAGAGTTCATGTAAATAAAGACGGTGGGCCAGTTGCATCATGAGTCTGGCACTTAACACATGTTGACTGCTCTTCAGGGACTATATTAGTGGTATGTGAGCAGTGACCTGTGTGTGGTAATATATATCCCATCCTCCTGTTTAGATAGTACTTTTAGTAACCATGTGGAGCATAGTACAGACATTGAGGTACTAAGTAATTAGATACAGTTGTAGTAGAATTTTGTACTACTGTATTCAGTTTATACGAGTCCAAAAAAATGAAGCTAAATAACAAACGTAAATATTCCTAGTATAGCACACACATGTACTAGGTCTCAGACAGCATGTATTAGGCCTAGGAATGTTAGGCTAGTTTATATTGATGTTGCAAAGACACACTAAAGTCTTTTCCGATTTATCCAAATTCAATAGTACCAATTTCTACTTTCCAATTATGTTGTACGTCGGTATAAGTATTATGGTCCTCATCATTACTATAAGTACATACATACTACCAAAACAGGAGGATGGGCTGGGTAGTACGCCAACCTACTTAGTATGTTTATAAATATAGGGAGTGAACCTAAGTACATAACCTTTAAAGAGAGATGCCGACTTGACATGTGTAGTCATTACTTACAGTACCACTCATATCATAAAGTACCCATGTTTATTAACACATCTTTATTACTAATTTACTGTTCATATGTAAGGTTTCTATACCAAGAGTATTATTAAAGTATTTTACTATAACTTTTTTTAATCTTGTATAAGAATACATAATAGCATATATGATCTAGTATAGATCGTATCAGTATAGCATATACCACATTATCTAATACTGTATAGCTTCCTACACATGAAGTACAATTGAAACCGGTAAATATATATATATATACATATTTTCCCCTCCCCATCAAAGTGAAAAAGCAGTGCCCTATAAATTTTGTTACAATGTGTGGAGCCTTCTAACAAAAGCAAACTTTAACTGTTGTGACTTTACAGTACAGAACTGAGTCTTGCACAGAACAGGCATGACCTCTGTAACAAAGTACTGTATCCAAAATCTGCATAAAAACTTCAAAGCTATTTTGTATAGTTGTACTTGATTTCAATTATGCTTAATAGCTTCCCACATTCCCAACTCAAGATGATGCAACAATCTGCAACATCTTTAAAAATACATTCCAAACAATATTAGAAAAGTTTATTATACCCTATAAACCTTATTTTTCCAAAAGTGGTGCCATTACTCTCCTAATTCTGTGAACAAAAACCATATCACTCAAATTTAAAACGACAATTTTTTTGTCCAAAACAGGCCCATAGACTCATGGACCCAAACTGCTTCTTGGGGTCAATTCTGACTGACAGCCAAACACATCACTCTTAATGTAACACTATAAAATCTTTTTAAAAGTTGATCCATCAACTTTAGCAGAAAAAAGTTTTAGGTGAAAAGATTTTTAACCCTTTAACTACGCGGCCTATAAATATGACACCCCCCAATGCGCAAGAAATAAATTATCTTGAAAAAATTCTTCTGTTTTTGTAAAATGTCAAAAACCCTTCCCTCAGTATGGGTATGTCAAAAAAATTTCGAACTTGTACTTACTTTGGCTGCTATGGGGTTGAAAGTTGGCGCGTGACGCCATCATTCCCCGTTCGCCCGTGCCGTAGGCTCCCGGGGCGGGGCGCGCGAGTTGCCGCGAATATATTTCTGTTCATTTTTTGCACACAGTTCCAAATACATTTTATTTGTTTTTACGTGCTAATCCTATGTATAATGAACACGTACACTATATTATGGCAGTAAAACATCCGTACTGTCTGAGGACACTGTGTTACGTGCATGACACTTGTGTACACATATGTTGCACATATTTACCATGTATCATGCTAATTTATGTATATATACAATCTATTTACAGACTATACACTGCCACACACTATATACATTCACCATCAACACATTCAGAACACCACGAGTGTGAGCTGTCACACCCAGCCAGTCTCCCTCACTCCTCCAACATTGTATTCACCAACATTACTCCTCCAAACCATACAGGTATTCACACCAATGTTTCATGTTCATTTATGTATACTTACAACATATGTACACACTATATACATTCACCATCAACACATTCAGAACACCGAGAGTGTGAGCAGCCACACTCAGCCAGCCCTCCCTCACTCCTCCAAATCATACAGTTATTCACACCAATGGTTCATGTTCATGTATGTATATTTACAACATATGTACACACTATATACATTCATCATCAACACATTCAGAACACCACGAGTGTGAGCAGCCACACCCAGCCAGTCTCCCTCACTCCAACATCTTACTCGCCAACATTGCTCCTCCCACCATACTGTTATTGTTTTTATTACACTATTTACATATGTTATATATACCTATCAACATGTTTTATTTACCAGAACTATGCAAGTAAGCCGGTATTGTGTCCAAACAGTACAGTGGCCACCATACACTGCATGACAAATCACACAGCAGACGACGCTACGATTACGACGTCACCTCCCTCACCAAAATAGCTCCTCTCAACATACACCTGGTGCTGTTATTACACTATTCACACACACTGTATATACCCATGTACATGTGTGTTCCCCATAGCGAACCACAAAGCTAGTATGGTGAGCAAAACAAGAGTGACTGCCACAGTGAGGCTACCTCAATTCTCTCCCTTCCTCCCTCCCTCACCAAAATTCCTCCTTCCTATGCACAACACTAATTATAACCACAATCCTGGTCACTAATACCTGTAAATGAATAATTGACCACAAGTTTATTTTGAAAAGGAACCTAAAAAGTCGTTTGAAGATTCCTAGATGGACGAAATAATGCTGTGGCTAGCGCTGTGAACATCGTGAACAGTATTGAATCACTGATATTTGAACATTGTACCCAGTCATTATCACACACTCAGGCTCTTCTATAATACTATCATGGCTAACTAAAACAGATTATATATATATTTTAACAATATTAGGCGATGCTGTGGTCACGCGCAGAACAGCAGTGCTGTGCGCTCATGCTGCGAGCGCCAATCTTGGTTGCTCACTCACTACTGAGGCTTTGACACCCGGCAATGTGGACCATGATTTTTTTTAAAGATGGCGTCTGTTTACAAGAGCCCTGAGGAAGCTGATGTGAACCCCATGTAGCCCCGGGAGTTTTGAATGGAACATGAAAAATAAAAACACCCGGAGGCGCGTTGCGCACCCGAAGCCTGGGCCTGCAGGCACGTTGCGCAGTTAAAGGGTTAATTAAATTTTGTGGGAACCCAATTCTATTGCTGTAATATTAAGTGATATATGGGTTCATAGCCATTTTCAGAATAACTCTGTTGGCACCATTACTGAGCCAAACTCTAATCCTTGCTGAACCTGAACTAAACTTGCAGCTTTCAAAATCAACCATAGTGTACAGTATTTTTCCAAAGACAGGCACACGTGACTTATCCGAAAACCCAGACCATTTAATAAAGAAAATATTGACATTAATAGGATGAAGCCAGTACTGGGTATTGTATATAAGAATATAGGCTAGTATCGATCCTAAGCAACCCTTGTCACTCTTAACATTAAAACCCACGTAATCTTTCTTGAAATAGTTTTACTAGAGAAAATCAATGAGCCTGTTTCACTAGACTTCCTACAAAATTAAGATTTCCAATCTCTGTTCCAGCAAAAGTTTTCAGCTAGGCAGTTTTTCTGGTCCATCAAAGGATACATTTGAGCAAGGTCCCACTACTGTATTGTATACAATTGTTAAAGACATGAGTGTTAGGATTATGGAGATGCCCTTGTCAAAGCCAAGGCTCTGCTAGTAACTAGCCAAAACTAGTTGTGCTTAACCTGACCATCTGAATGACATGCACATCACTTAATGCTCTACACTACATTTCTTCCTATAATGGTAATACATTCCTCGTTGGGCTGAAATATATGTTAAACTTGATTCCAACTTTATGTATGACCAAATACAGACATTACTTACGCTTCTTAAACCTGCTGTCACTTTTAAAGCTCATATGGATACGCCCCGAATTTCAAGGTACGGTATTTATATTGTGATTATAAGTTGCTTGTGTTTTCTTCTATATCATGTTCTCTATATTTATAAACATAATAGGTACATAAAAGTAACTTCAATGAAGTCTTCAGCTTCACTTCATATATTTACTACCATCCCTTGTAATATGACGACCAGATGTTTGTCTGTATACATGGTCATGTGGGCCAGATGTTTGTCTGTATACATGGTCATGTGGCCCAGATGTTTGTCTGTATACATGGTCATGTGGCCCAGATGTTTGTCTGTATACATGGTCATGTGGCCCAGATGTTTGTCTGTATACATGGTCATGTGGCCCAGATGTTTGTCTGTATACATGGTCATGTGGCCCAGATGTTTGTCTGTATACATGGTCATGTAGCCCCGATGTTTGTCTGTATACATGGTCATGTAGCCCAGATGTTTGTCTGTATACATGGTCATGTGGCCCAGATGTTTGTCTATATACATGGTCATGTGGCCCAGATGTTTGTCTGTATACATGGTCATGTGGCCCAGATGTTTGTCTGTATACATGGTCATGTAAAGTATAATGATACTAAATGAGGATAGTTATCTTGAGGTTATCTTGAGATGATTTCGGGGCTTTTTTTTAGTGTCCCCGCGGCCCGGTCCTCGACCAGGCCTCCACCCCCAGGAAGCAGCCCGTGACAGCTGACTAACACCCAGGTACCTATTTTACTGCTAGGTAACAGAGGCATAGGGTGAAAGAAACTCTGCCCATTGTTTCTCGCCGGCGCCTGGGATCGAACCCAAGACCACAGGATCACAAGTCCAGCGTGCTGTCCGCTCGGCCGACCGGCTCCCTACATAACAATAATTCAATAATCAGGATAGCAATAATTCAAAATACCTTTACACCTTACAGGTACAGTGCATACTAGAAAACCCAGATCAAAGCACTCCCGAATTTCTAAAAAAAAAAAAAAAATTGCCCTTTTTTGGCCATCACCAAATTTGCAAGATTTTTTATAGTAATAATATAATGTTTATACAAATTTAGATATATAAATAATATATAAACAATGATTGTGTGCATATAAATAATAAACAAAACCCAGCGTTGAATGTAATGAAATGCAATTTTTTGGGCGAGTCTCGGAGGCTCCCCGGAGCTATACCGGGCTGATATGTATATATTAGATGGTGGCATCAGTCAATTCGATTGGAGTTTTAGCCTACTGGGGACCACGAGCCAGAACCTGGTCCCCTCAGAGAGGCATGAGGAGCAATGGCTATAGAAACCCCTATGTGGTTGGAACCATTCATGTCTGCCATCTACCAGGTTAGGCACCCAGAAAGGTAGGCTATCACAAAACAGACTCCACCTAGTTAAAATTGGTACCAAAAACCAAACTATCAAGCAGAATTCTATAATCTGAAAACAAGCAAACAAGCATGAGGTCACAACTGCCGCTGTCTGCACAGCTCACCCCCCTCCCCATGAGGAGTAAGGGGAAGCTCCAGACCCCTCGCACCAGCTACCCAACCTCAGTTCAGAGGCTGAATATCAACCCTCCCTCCCGCTAACCGGAGGGAGGGAGGGTTGCTGGGGAGCCTCTGGGACTCACCTAGAAAATGGTGTTTCATTACATTCAACGCTGGTTTTCTGTGGAGAACCCCTGTGGCTCCCCGGAACTAACTAACCATAAAAATGTAATGAGGGACTTACCCAGGAGGCGGCTGCCACTCGCATCTCAACTCGAAGTCAAGACAACTGGCTGCAACCTGCGACCCAAAGCAACACACACAGACTAGGGCTATGAACATTAACAAGGTAACAGGCGGCCCTGTTCGACCTCAAAAATCCTCACGCCAGAAAAAATTCTAAGACACATTACCAAAAAAAATCCAGCATTGAATATAATGAAACGCCATTTTCTGGGCGAGTCCCGGAGGCTCCCCAGAGCTATCCAGGCTGAATGGAATGTATAACTTTCTGGCATCAAAGTGCATGGAGTTCTTGCCTACCGGGGTCCACGAGCCAGAACCTTGCCCCCTCAGAGAGGCACGAGGAGCAATGGCCTATAAAAACCCCCGTGTGGTTGGGAGCATTCTATGTCTGCCATCGACCGGGACAGGCACCCAGAAAAGTAGGCGCCCCAAAACAAACCCCTAGTCTGGTGAAAATATTGCTACCGAAAGCCAAATGTGGACAGAACTCCCCAAACACAATTAGCTAACTAACATGATGTCATCATGTCGCCGCGCCGCCGTCTGCGCAACCCCCTCCCCAGGAGGGGAAGGGGAGACAGACCCTCCACG
Organism: Procambarus virginalis; assembly: GCA_020271785.1. Taxonomy (NCBI): domain Eukaryota; kingdom Metazoa; phylum Arthropoda; class Malacostraca; order Decapoda; family Cambaridae; genus Procambarus; species Procambarus virginalis. The sequence continues at coordinate 6,166,471 of WNGS01000543.1, read as the reverse complement.
CCGGCGATTCAACTGGCAGTTCTTAGGAAGGATGTCAAAACACGCGAAAAACACCACCAACCAGAGGGAGGGAGGGATGCCGGGAAGCCTCCGGGACTCACCCAGAAAATGGTGTTTCATTACATTCAATGCTGGTTTTCTAGGGGGAGCCCCTTCGGTTTCCCGGAGCTACCTCGACAGAAGCAAAACCGGTGAATGTCACCCTGAAACAAGGGGACAGAGCAACCTTCAAACTCGCACAAGGCGAGATGGGACCCAGAGCACGCATCCATTGGACCAATGAGCCCCAATGGGGGTTTCTAGGGCCCTTAGGCTGACTGCTATGGGAAGCCCAGGCAAGATATTGTACTGCTAACCAGTTGGCCCAACTACCGAGATCTATTAAAAGCTGAACCCCTGCGACGTGCACAATGACAGGGACCACCAGAGTAATGAGGGTGGACAATGGGCAGCCTCCACCAGGCAACAAACACAAATGAAAAGAAAAACCCGCAAGTACGCCGTCTCCAGGCGGAACAGAACCGGCCGCTATGTAATAGTTGACAAGCTGCATAGTACCTTGCCTCTAAGGCTGTAGGATCGAGTAAGTTCAGTAGAACTTCGGTTTCAATTCCTTTTACCATGTCGTAGCTCAGTCGATTAAGGCAGCGTCTGGGATGCTCTTGGATGCAGATTCGAATCCTCGCCTCGGCCCTTGTGGATTTGTTCATTTGATGCATCACGCAATTGTGATTTTGTGTGTAATGAAGTAAGGGCGAAGAGGGAGAACGGCCTATTGACATAGCTCAAGTGCATGGGGAGTTGTGTAAAACCTTGGTTTGTGCCTCGGAGAGGCTGCAGGATCCAGTAAGTTCAGTAGAACTTCGGTTTTAACTCCTTTTGACCATGTCGTAGCTCAGTCAATTAAGGCAGCGTCTGGGATGCTCTCGGACGCAGGTTCGAGTTCTCATCATGGCCCTTGTGGATTTGTTCAGGTAGAGTCTGTTTTGGGATGCCTACCTTTCTGGGCCCTAACCCAATAGATGGCAGACATAGAATGCATCCAACCACATGGGGGTTTATATATAGGGTCTATAGGCCATTGCTTCCCATGAATCTCTGAGGGGGCCAGGTTCTGACTCGTGGTCCCTGGTAGGCGAGAACTCAAATCGAATTGACTGATGCCAGGGTCTAATATATACTTATCAGCCCGGTATAGCTCCGGGGAGCCAGAGGGGACTCTTCACAAAAAAATACAAAACAATTTATTCACATACCTTTGTAGCAGAGGCAGGTCTTGGTAACAAATTGGCATCGAAAAGTGGTTATAGGAATATGTCATTTTGTCTTTAATCCTTTTCAGCCATACTGAACTGGGCTCCAAGTTCTCAATACCCAAATTCATTTTATTCTTTGTACTAATCCCATACTCTCTTCCAGCTGCTTGCCTCCCCAGCCATAATCACATTTCTCTTAACACTTTCGCATGCCAAGGACTCTCCGCGAGTCCTGTTTCGTCTACCCGCTCATGCACACAGGACTCAAATTTATGTCTTCGTAAAAAATATTTGTATAAAATTCAATTTTTATCCGATTTACTTCTGGTTTGTTTCAAACTGAGCGCCATGAAGTTCTCTTTCTCACTGCTAGGGCGCATGGCGCGTCGGCCTACCCGGTCACGTGACAGGCCCAATGTTTTCTCGTCACGTTTCGTGAGTCGATCACGTTTCCCTCGCGCGCCAAACTCGAACGGTTTTCTGCATTTATACCCGTTTCCGTGTGTTTTATACCCAATACATTCATCAACAATGGATCCAGGTCAAGGCCCAAGCCGTTCTACGCCCAAGGAAGTGTCCAAGTCCTCGAAAGAGGACAGAATAACTATGATTTATCAAAAGTTCAAGGGAATGAAACTCACACCCACGAAAATTCCTGAAGTTGTGGCAGCTTTATCAGAAGCTGAGTATGATGCAGGTGATGTTGAAGGACTTGAAGATGATTTGGATGACTACAACGATTATAGTGGCGTCCAAAGAGCGAATGATACAGCAACGAGTGATGAGAAGACCGAGCACCTCACAGAGGAGGATGAGGCACCGCTACTCCCTCCTCCTCCTCCATCTAGGCGCACACGTGGTGTATGTAAACCACCTAGAAAACTAACTACCAGAAATGTTTCTCGACGTAGGATTACACGACCAACTGTGCCAAGTGATTCTAGCAGTGAAACTGCACTACAACTCGGTAAACCTAACAGAAAAATTGAGAGAACTTGGGGTGTACACATGTGGCACAATTAGACTGCTACGCGGCGCCCCAAAGGAATTGCAAACTATAGCCAAGGCTAAATTTCCACTGGATACCACCATATACCGCCGCAAAGATAACACCTTCATTCTACTGTGGAAAGACAAGCGAGTGGTCTCAATCATTACAAACATCCACAATGCAGACACTCAGCAATGTCAGCGAAGGAAACGATTGCGCAATCGCGACGGAACAACTCGACTACAACAGGTACCAGTGAACAAGCCTACTGCAATTTGTGAATACAATAAGTTCATGAAAGGTGTGGACCACTTCGATCAAATGGTGAAGTATTACCATTTTACCAGGAAAACTCACAAGTGGACCAAAAAGATCACGTTTTATTTTCTGCAAATGGCATTGCATAATGCCTTTGTTTTGTACAAATACTATACAACTGATCGAAAAAAGCTAACATTGCTATAATTCCACGAGGTGGCAATTTGGGCCCTATTGCACTGGGACACGGAAGATTGGCCTGAAATAGCAACAGTATCTCATCACTTGCAGCACGCTCCAGACATAAATGATGACACAGGTCCTGCCTATGCTGACGCCGTGCAAACTCCTGGACCATCTGGTGTGAGGCAGCCTTTATTTACTTCAACACCTCAAGCTGACGCAGGAACGGACTCAGAACCCGAGATGTCTGGCACACTGCCATTTGACGAGCGGTTTTGTCAGATGACTCTGACTCAAATGCTCAACCAACACCGAGAAGACGTGGCCCTATTGTTGATTCTGAACATCGCCTGAACTACAAACTGAAACATGAACTTTACAAACTGCCAAAACGTCTCAAGTGTCATGTCTGTGCACGGTCCGGTAAAAGGAAGGACACCAACATAGGATGCAAGACCTGTAACGTTGCACTCTGTGTTATTCCCTGCTACACCAGTTACCACCGGAAAAGAGTGTATTGGGTGGTGAAGAAGTAACCACCCGCAACAGCTTCACTCCACCTACAAAACATCTGTTGAGCAACTTCAGGAATGTTGACCTGAAGAAGGTGGAGTGAAGAAAAGATGCTCAACTTACTCTTCCACAACCAGTTTTTTCTTGGTAAGTACACCTATTTTGTCCAATTTCTTGTAGTATAACTTATTGGGAGTATTTTGATACCAGAATGAACACTGTATCCCATAAACTGCCGTAAGTAGACTCGAAACTTCATAGATTTTTTTCGGGGTGTTGCGTGTCTGCAAGAGTGTCCCAACGGGTTGCAGGTGGGTGACTTTAGCCGTTTATACTGGGCATGTTTACACCTTATCATTTATTATATGCATATGTCTGTTTAGGGAATTTTATTCTGATCCATGTACAACCAAAAATAACTGTGTGCAACAAGTATAAACTTGAAAAACATAACAATAGTATAAACATTTCGTGTGTATTTGACGCTCACTGATATGTTCCAGCGTTGTTTATATTTGGCGCTATTCTAACTTACGCTTTGTTGATCTTTTTACCTACGTGCTTATAGAACATTCTATTGCGAACACATTGACACAAAAATGAATGACGTACATACAAAAATAATGTCAGGACAGTCAAATAAGTATAAACTTTCGAAGCACCGTATCGCGCTTGTGTCGTTGCGTCACCGATACCGGGTAACAGTTCCACCACTTCCCACACTCTTGCGGGTGGGCCGCGACTATGATTCTACGTTTATATTCATATCACTGTGTTGGGAATTTCATTGCGAATCCATTGATACCAAAATTAACGCTGTAGGACAAGTGTGGAGTTGACAACAATCCCAAGAGTAGAAACATTTTGTTGCCGTTTTGCGCTCACGGCGAGTCATCTACGTAGTTCTTTATTTGGTGCTGGTCTCCCTATACTTTTAGTGACCGTTTTTACTGATGTTCTTCTAGAGAATTTTATTGCGAACACATTGGTACCAAAATGAAATACGTAGCTCGAGAACTAACGTCAGAAGAGTAAAAAGAGTATACACATTTTTGTTTGGCCGCTTAAGCGACAAAAATGCCGCGCGCACATACGGTTTTCTGTCCCTCGTTCGCCGGGCCGCTGAAAGTGTTTNGGTAGGCCTTCATGGTAGCAGCAAGGTAAAGGAAAGGGAAGCACTAAGGTAGGCCTTCATGGTAGCAGCAAAGGTAAAGGAAAGGGAAGCACTAAGGTAGGCCTTCGTGGTAGCAGCAAAGGTAAAGGAAAGGGGAGCACTGAGGTAGGCCTTGATGGTAGCAGCTCTTACTACTGTTGTTTTCCACCTGTGGCATTTACACAACTTATAATATAAAGAATGGAATATTAATAACAAAGCTGGGTTAATACAATAATGTCCACTTCTTGTTTGTTCAACACTGTGAATCCTGCATCAGTTTCAGACAGTGACCCACATAATTGCTCACACTTTAACAGTCTATCTAGTTTCATATGCTTGCAAACTTTACCATTCATAATAATTCATAATTTTGCATCACTTTTCTGAAGGCTGTGATAATCTTTACAGCATGTTTCTTTTAACCATAGATTTCATTCCTTGAGCCTTTGCTGAAAGTGTTGTATAGAATTGCTCAAATATTTATTCTTTAAAGATACTTATCATTCCAGTTTATTTAGCAATACAGTACTGTACTTCACACCACAACTTGGCCTTTTTGAACCACACTTGCTTGTATTTATACTGATTAATTGTCTTCTGTCTAGAACATTTTACCCTAATTATGCTTACATGAGATTAGTAACATTACCTTAAACATTATCCACAAAACCTTCAGACAATCCTGTCTTTTCTACACATACATACACAATTACTGTAGCTCTTGCTTCTTCGAGTTCTCATTCCATTTTGCATTTCAGTCTATTTCTTGCCACTTGATCACCAGCTGGACTTCATTTCCTATTCATACATAGTGGTAAACACAGTCGAGTGACAGACGAATGGTTGTAGTGTCGACTCCTGTGGCGGGATAGGAGTGCTTGGGCAACATTTCCTTTCATCTGAGGCCTTTGCTCACCTATCAATAAATAGGTACCTGTACCCTGGAGTTAGGCAGCTGTTGTGAGTTATATCCCAGGAAAGGTTAGTATTGTTGGCTTAGGGGTTGGGGTGGGGCTAAACAAGTCAAACAGGCTTCCTTTCCTCAACTGTGGCACATCAAACACATTATAAATTCTCCAATGATATGTGCCACTAAATCCATTTATTCTTATGTAATATCTTCAGTGCTGTCTTTAATCTGTGGTTACATACATGAAGCATCTGTTGCCCTCTACCTGTACGTAATTATTAACCTCATTTTTAAAGTTCTGACTTAATCTGTTATCTAATTTCTATTACTGCACTGTAATTTACATTTAAGAAATGGTCTTGTTTTAAAAGCTTCAAGCAGTTGACTAAGTCACTTGCTTGTTACTGGGCAGCTTTAGTCTATACTGTTGCTGGGTAAATTGTGAGCATAATGCAAAGAGTTGTAGCTCATGTGTACATGTAAATTCAGGTAATTGATCTGTTAACTAGGATATAATACAGAAAGAAACACAGCTAATTATAGTGCTATAAAAATGTTTGATTACCAAGGTTGATCACAAGATTCCACCTCCTGCTATACTCCTGTGTCCTCTGATAACTAGTAATACCACAATCCAGTGGGCACAATATTCAAAAATTGCTTCAATGTTAACAACGTTGATTCATCGTTGCTTTTAGATATTGTGCCCACTGGAAAATTTTAGATTATATATTTTCTATCAAAATAATTTTCAATACGTTAACCAAAGGAACTCATCATGCTTCTTGTCTTAATTTCACTGTGCAAACAGAGGTACTGTAAACTGTGAAGATGGTGAAGGAACCAATGTATCCAAGGTCTTCCTTGTTATAACAGTGCCATAATAGCTGTCATGTTACCTTGCTTTTGGTTCACTTTTGTTTTGTGCAAAGAGAAGAACTTTCTCAATGGTTAATTAAATGTAATCACTTGGAGGAGATAATGTCCTGCAGCTAAATCAACTCTCTTCAGTTGTTTATATGGTTCTGTAACAATACAACACCACTGGCCATGTCCTCATAATGTTGTTTATACAATAACAATACAACACACTGCTGGCTATGTTCTCATAATGTTGTTTATACAATAACAATACAACACACTGCTGGCTATGTTCTCATAATGTTGTTTATACAATAACAATACAACCCACTGCTGGCTATGTTCTCATAATGTTGTTTATACAATAACAATACAACACACTGCTGGCTATGTTCTCATAATGTTGTTTATACAATAACAATACAACCCACTGCTGGCCATGTCCTCATAATGTTGTTTATACAATAACAATACAACACACTGCTGGCCATGTCCTCATAATGTTGTTTATACAATAACAATACAACCCACTGCTGGCCATGTCCTCATAATGTTGTTTATACATAACAATACAACACACTGCTGGCCATGTCCTCATAATGTTGTTTATACAATAACAATACAACCCACTGCTGGCTATGTTCTCATAATGTTTCAGGTAACTATAATTTATGTTTTCTAAGAATGTCTTCTTTTTTTTAACCAGCAAGGAGAATGTACATACTGTGTAAAGTAATAAATATTCAAAAATCTAGTCAAACCTCTTTGGTGTATTATATCAAAACTTCAATATTCTTTTTTCTTTTTTAATATTGTAACTTTTTATTTAGCTTTAGAAACAATAAGCAAAGATTATATAACTTGTAATGCCTGGTATGGTGCAAGAAAGAAATAGCCCAGAAACACGAAGCTAAATGATAAATTTCTCTCATCTCATTTAATCTAATTATGCATTACATTATCTCTCGTAGACGGACACTGTGTTTGCGTATTTAATTTTACAATATCAATGTTACGTGTACTGTAGTTCCAGCCATATCATAGATGCTATTCCTACCAAATACCTGTACTTGGGATATTCATATAATGTCCCCCACAGTCCCAGGTCAATGAATCGGATACAATAATATTGACTGTGCTAAGATATTTACACACAATTATTGCAAGAAAAGGAGGTTAATACTAACCTGAAACTGTCATCAAAATGTCTTATTTAATTAAGGATGTATTGTGTTAGCGTTGTCTCCAGGATTTGTAACACTCAAACTATTAGATATAATAACCAGAATTCTTCCCATATACAAGCAGTATAGACAGTAAGTAAGTACTGTACTTACTGTATATTTTTGTGTAATGTAAAGTGTAAAATAATCAAACTGGAAAGATCACAGGTGCCTCTGACTTCATTTCAAGGTCTTTGTGTAAACACAGTTCTCTGATGCCTGTTACTTTTGTCCTGTGACACTATAATGTACATGTTGTTAGTAGATGCATATATTTGCTTTAAAATGCCTGGTAGGAAATGTAGAAAAGTATGTACATTACCAGCCATACACTTATGGAATATTCTTTGATTAAGATATCTTTGTTAACAATGAAAACTTTGACAGAGAATGAAGTACCATAATATTGTACTGTGCTTAAATAATGTGGTACCATGCTGTAACCACATACAGTAGTTGATTTATGCTTCTAAGTTACTGTGGATTTCTAGACTAAATTACATAATATTAGTTTAGATCATCACAAACATTTCAGGGGTAAAGGAGGGTGGTGTTGGCTGTCAGTAAATATTCCATTTTACATTAGTGCTTAAAAGAGTTAATCAAATATAATAAGTGTTGAATTGCTTAACACATAGTTTTAGTCTTTGGGCCAGTTTGTGAAAGTTGATATAAATGTACAGTAATATACGTAATATATACTGAATTTGTATTTGTGGTAAATATATCAATAATGCTCTTTACAAAAATTACTTGAAAATTTATAAATACAGGTACGTATGCCTAAGGGGTAACATCATGTACAGTTTTGTGTTTTCAGTCCTTTACCTGTTTTGTGGTAGTTTTAGGACTTAATTACAGTATGTTACATAATTTTTATGGCCTAGTGTTGGTGAACGTAGAAATTTTTGCTACCCCTGGATGGAGGTGGCTTCTCTCACTAGCCAATTTTGCAGTTTCATAGGAAAGGGTGGAGACTCATAGTATTATCAAGAATCATTAATTATGCTTATAAATCTATGTATAATCACTATATACATAATAGAGAGAACTGATAATTATAAAAGAAATGAAGAAATCCATGGCATTTTTTTTTTAGATTTAAAAAAATTAGTTTGTTAGGAGTATTGTATTAATACTATAGTGTTGTACGTATCAAGAGATAAGCCAGCATAAGATATAAAAGGTTACCCTTGTGTAAAAAAAAACATATACAGTATAGTTAAGGTTTGTAATGTATAAATATTTATATAGTATTAATTAAATATTGTCTTGCCATAATAAAATAAACTTTTGTTTAACAAAATATTTGACCAAATATTTATTGGTGTGCTTGTGTCATTTTGACCCAAATAGTTTAAGTATTTCAATTTTTAGACACAATGTTTTGTATATTATTTTTCTCATACACTGGACATATAATGGCTGAGAACCAGAGCACCAGCACATTTATATCCTAATAACAACGTTTCACAGCTGTGTAAACTGCAGCTACTGTACCATGAATATAATTTTTTTTTTTAGTAACCCTGTAACTCTGGTTAACTGTAATCAGTTAACTCTGTAAATGATAGTAACTCTGGCTGACCTATTACCCTAGTCCTGTGTTTCAATGCTCACTACGTACCTTTGGCTTTCCCTACACCCTAGCTCAAAATCTCAGCGCTCAGAACTCGCCTTTGACTAGTTTTCTGAACCGTCCAATAACTGCCTCTAATGGATGTTATTTTTCTACTCCTACTCAAAACTTATGTAAATTTATAATCCTTTAATTAAATCATATACAGTATACTTACTATGTATTTCATTTACCTTAATTTGAATTAATGTTGCTTTTGATATAAATTAAGTGAGAAGTTCAGAGCCTCAACTCGTAGACATAATCATTTAACTGATCTTTATTTAAAATATAATTTGCTATATGGTAAATAACATACAATATGCAAACTAGAGAGAAAAGTCTATTTTCCCACTGAAGAGGGTTTTGTTGGAGTGGCTGAATAGTGGCTCCCAGTAGTTAGCCACACTACAATAGCTCCATATGTATATACTGTAGCACATTTATTTTGTTTATTATTAACAAACTTTAGGTATACACACCAATGTGCTGCTGTAGATCAAAAACTAGCTATAAGTTCATCTAATATTCCCATCTCACAGGATGGTTAGTAATACATGGAATCTGGGAAAAAAATACCAGCCTCAGTACAAAAAATTAATTTGACTAAATAATAACTTTATGATTTTCATAAAAGCTAAGCACTGAATCATGGAAATGTTATATTATAATTATTTTTTACTAGTTTCTATAAGATTCCTTCTAATAATTTTTTTTATAACAAGCTTAGGTATACACAGCAATGTGCTGCTACCCTATTCTGTATGAAGGACCACACAGTGTAGATAAAAAACCAGCTACAAGCTCATCCAATATTCCCACCTCACATGACTCCCAGTCATACATGGAATGTAAGGCTTTTTATTGATTTATTTATAGATATAGAAGGTACATTGGGTATATGAGAGTACATAGCATTGATGTTTTTACATTCTTGTAAAGCCACTAACACACATAGCATTTTGGGCTGATCTATCAGCCTCTACTAGCATAATCTGGGTACAGTACAAGAATATCTTCCAATATTCCTGAGTGTATGAAGTAATTACAGAGCTCAAAGTATCTCATACCATTAGGTCTGAAGTCACTTATAACAGGGCAATCACAGATATAGTGTTGGAGAGTAATGTCCCAGCTCTTGTTCACATAGTTTACAATTGGAATGTCCACCATTGGGGGGATTCATTACCTGCAGCCACCTGCCATAGATATCGATATCCCGACAGGCTCAATTTCTTTCACCCTGATCATCTATTCGCCTAGCAGTTTAAGACAGCTGCTTCCTCGGGATGTGTGCGTGTGTTAGAGAGAAGTATATGTAGTGGACACAATAAAAGAAAAATAGATTGGTTAGAAAGGCGAGATCCAAGAGCTAATAGTTCGATTCTGCAGACACAATAGTAAAATACGTCTCGCCTGGTGCCAGACTTGTCTCACTGCTCCATTGTTGATGAGACGACTTTTATTAAACTTTGTAACTAGCTCATCAAGATTGTAACTTGCTTAGCTAAATGAATTATGGGGTTCAGTCCCTGAGCCCATTGTGTGCCTCTGTAACCCTTTCCACTACCGCCCACAAGATGGGTATGGGGTGCATAATAAATGAACTAAACTAAAACTAAAAACTGCTCCAAGTGTCGCCGCTAGGATTTTCTGGGTAATTGAAAGCTATCCTTTGGACTGTCTTGTGGGGACCCACTTGCTTGTGTATTGTTTTAGTTTAGTATTTCTTCACGTGCATATTTTTACAAGCCGCCTTTCGATAATTACTTAGCACCGACCCCGACCACCCTATACCCTTATCATTCACCCTGCAAAGTTGGGTGAAGCGTATGACCTCCAATGCCTTACAGACAAACAGTAATTTTTATGAACAAAATAATTTTTCCACGTGGGGAAATGTACTCTTATTCAAAATTAAAATGAAGAGAGTTATGAGTTATTGTTGGCTGAGGGGCGACGACGACCGAGGGGTCGGATGCGCCGCCTACAGAAACTTTGAGAATAATCCGGATGGTCGACGAGTTGACGAACGCTCAGTATTTACCAACAAGGAACGAGAGTGGCTACAGTCCTCGGGAGTAGCGGATCATTACAGTCATCGACAGAATAAACCTTTCATGCACGTACTATCAAGAAGAAGAGGTATCGGACCAGCAAGATGTAAGTACTATATTATCAAGAAGTGGTAGTGACGCGTCTCCCATACCACTCGTGCAGTGATCGGAAGGAGAAAACCTTCTCGCAAGCTGCACCACCATAAATAAGAGATCACGTGTATCATAAAGATCACGTGTATGTATTGTGTGGCACGTATATCATAAAGAAACAGATCCCCACCTGGTACTCAGTCTTAATCCTGGTAGACCCTTTGTCGTCCAAACCATTATCTCGTTTTGTCGTCCTTCCTCTCGTTGATATATAATTCTTATCGGGGACAAGAAGTCTGTTCAATTTGAACTAGATCAAATCTAAACTGACAGGTCATGTAATCCTGTCAATGGCAGGGCTGGTGCAGCATACACGGTAATCAAGAATAATACTTTCCAACGCAGAAATAAAGAAAAAGCACGTATTGAGAACTATGCCTCTTCAACACAAGCAGAGCTAATTGCCATTGTTATGGCATTAAGGTTTCTTGAACAGAACACTAATGGTGCAGTGATTTGCACTGATTCAAAGGCAGCACTGAAAGCGTAAGTAAAAATCGGGTTGACAGATGTTAATCTTGTTTGAGGAGCTGTTTACTTGAGACAGTTAAGCAAGTCCCAGCTGTGTCTGGGTACAAGTGACAGGATGAACAACCCAGCGGGTTTTCTTCCTTTTGGGGAGTGTTGTACATGCTGCTATGGCGTTGTGTCCACTCACAAGATGAGTGGTGCTGCCCAATAAACTCGCCCCTCGGGGCAAAATTTAAATTTAAGAAGCCTGTATATGTAATTAATTATAATTTAATCTCATATCGAGGCCCCCCTACCCCCCCCAAGGTTGAACTACAGCTCTTTCCCAGGATGCAACCCACAACAGTTGCTTAATGCCCAAGTACTTATTTACTGCTAGGTGAACAGAAACATTAGGTTAAAAGAAACATGCCTAAATATTTGTCCTGCCTGGAACAAAAATTATTTCTGATATTCACTTTATATCTTCTGTCTACCCTAACATACATGGCACTTCATCTTTCTCAACAATAATGCAACTTGACTAGCTTGCAGTAGAGTGACTAGTGGAGAAAAACTGAATATTAGTTTCTACACTGGCATCGCTACATTACTAGTCCACATTAATCTGACTATTCCAATTGATGCAATTGTTACACTTGCACTTAAACCCCATGTGTTCTGTTGCAGCTAGATAGGTACATGTTTAGTCCTATTTTTATTCCTTAGTTTTTGGAGTGATCATTGTCCATTAATAAATACGATACTTTGGCCTAACGACTTTCCATGAGTTATAGAGGATGTGCAATTCTGCCATTGGGCTCCAATTTTTTTTCAGCTATCCAGAGTTCAAAGGATGCCTGACATATCATCTGGGGTCACTGGGTATCGATAGATAGTCTTCTGGCAGATCCTCTACTCTTAATGAGGTCTGGCACTTGCTTTCCCCAGATGTAGAGGGATTGTTAGATTATCTGTTAGATTAAGGACCTGCCCGAAACGCTGTGCATCCCAGTAACTTTACAAGAATGAAAAAACATTTAATGCTATGTACTCTCATAAACCCAATGTACTTTCTTACATATAAATACTGTAAATAAATAAACAAATAAATGTAGTCAAGAGCATGCAAGTGTCTGCCACACAGTGTGCTTACATGTTGCATGATTGTTATTTTCCGCTGTGCAGTTCATGGGGAGGAGGAAACCTTCACGCAACGTGCACATACTATAAAGAAAGACTTTCTGCTGGCAGGGGGGGCCCAGCAGTATTCGGGTTCGATCTCGATTCTCAGTTGGGGATTCCAAGTTTGAATCTTGGGGTGGGACAGAAATGTTTGGCACATTTCCTATCACCCACTGCTTCTGTTCACCTAAAAGTAAATAGGTACCCAGGAGATAGCTTGTTGTGGGGTTACCACCTGGGGAAGGTCAGTAGTTCAACTTGCGAGGACCTCGATATAGACCTAACATGTACTACACTGGTTGCCTGTCCCCAAACAAAATTAATTATTATTGTTATGATTTTTTCCACTAAACTCTATTTTTTTACAACAAGGAATTGACAGGACCCCTGTGCCATTGTTCCCCTCAATCAAAAACAATATTAATTGCATATAACAAGGCATTCAGTTGAGCACCAATTCCTGGTTGAACCTTGATGCTGAGTGAATGCCTGGCCCTTGCACTGCCTGAGGGTAGCTGGGAAATGTGTCAGGATTTCTGCTATTAGGGTTATGACTTTGCTGTTAGGCATCTTTATTCAGTAGTCCAGATTGATAAAACACCAGGCACACTTATTGCCAAGGGTCACATAACATTTGATATATTTTTTGGCACATTCTGAATAGATCATAGGGCATCATCAAGCATGCAGTGGCTTGTCTGAGAGGTGTAAGGGTATGTGGCTCCTGAAGGCTCCTGAGGAGCATGATTGGCATTTAGCTCTTGCTGTGACAAGGTGGCTGGGAACACATCCAGAATAGGCCTACCCTGTGTGTGTGTGATATAAGTGGCCAATGCCTTTCCAGCTGTTGGTGGACAGATGTCAGCATGTGTACTATGCAGGTTACAGATTATCGGCTTCAGGGTACAGATTATTGGCTGCAAGGCACATTGCAGTATTTGGCACATAATTGGTCACAGATTATGTATATTTAGTCACAGGGTTATTGGCTCCAGGTACAAATAATTTGCCACAGGTCATAGCTTATTGTTTTGTATGTTTGTGTATATCCTTTTAAATTAATTATTATTCTATCTTGAATTTGTTTTAAGTTCTATCATGATAGGTAAAACACATTTTTTATACTTTATATTCATTTGTATAATTCAAGTCTTATCTGCCCACATTGTATGTGTTACAAGAGGACATAACTTGAATGATCCTAACCATTGTGTAAACAAATTCCAGAAGGGCAAATAATTTAGCAAGGGAGCTTTGGGTAGTGGAGAAGATGGCATGTCTATTTGAGAAGTCTGAATGACATCAGCTATGATACATGTAATGTAAATTTCATTAATAATCAAACAACTGCCCACACAAATATTATTTTGGTCCTTTGTTTTAAGGAAAGGTTGTAAACAGGACCATTCCCAATTACTGCTTGCCGGCAAAATAGTTTTTTTCCAGTTTCTAAATGCGCCCAGTTATTGAACATTTACACTATGCTTGAGATAGTTTAAATTCGTCTTGAAATAACTCGGCACATTAATTTAATCTAATTGGTTATTTGGAGAATTACAATACAGTACTGTATTTATCTTTTCAAAGCAGGCTTAATCTTGCCTACAGATGAGTGGAATGCAAGGGATCATTGTGTGTGGGGAAGCATCCGAGTCGGATGAAGAAGAGGAGTTTTGTGCAGCTACAGCCAGAGGTCAGATTGGTGAGTTAGCATAGAACTGGTTAGGGAGCTCAACCAACTTGTGATGTGACAGTGCTTCTCATCATACATTATACTGAGAGTTGTGCACTATAAACTATGTGGATGTTTAAGTTGCTAACCAAATACAGTAATGTATGACTTAAAAGATGCACTTTTTCATGTGTTATCTTGCATCCTCTTGTGCAGTTTATGTATTTTGTTTTCAGAAACCATTATCAATATACAGTACTTATGACTCAAAATTTATTATTTGTTCATTCTATCTTGTCAAATTTTTGTGAAGTTGATATTGAAATGAAATGTAGAGAGATGTGCCAAACAATTGTTTCTGCTCAGTAAAATACATGTTTTTGTTACTGTGTTTACATTACTGTATGTTTTTGTTACTGTGTTTACATTACTGTATGCTGTAACTGGACTGCTACCACACAGGTACACCATTCTCAGCTACACTGTTTTTTCCACAAGTTTAGACAAGGAGATTCAATGTTCCTTTGTTACTGTCGTTGACTCTGTGCTCTTATGGCTTTGCATTCTTTTGACACTGCATTATGTGGTGGTCAAAATCCAACACTGGCTATTTCTTGTCTGTAGCAGATATAAGTTAAATGTTGCTAGGTTCTCAGTCATACTGGAGTTATCTTGCAGACAAGGTAAAAAGGTAAATGAACTTGCAGACATCACCACTAAGGATGCCATTATTACTTGCAATATTTCCTGGAAAGAGATTCCGTGTTCAGATTTCTACCCAGTCATTCATTCTGCAATCCATGACTAGCGTTGGACTGGCATTACAGGCAAAAAATCGTGTGACCTTCCCCTTACCACTAATGGATGATGGGAAACGACTCTGGCTAGGTTGCTTATCACTCGCACTTGCTTATCTCATGGGCATTTAATGGAACCATGTCCTGCCCTTTTTTTTTGTCCAAACTGTATTGTTTGGACAATGAAAAAATGAATTCCTTATATAGAATGTCCCAATTTTCAGGATGATTGCTCACTTTACTTTCCTATGTCCCTCCAGGTCACTTGGCCCTTGATAGGCTCTTATGTAAATCTGATACCTTTGATGTTGCTTGTCTTGTATCCTTTTACTCTTGTATTGGCATCCTGAATGAGATTTAGCATCTTTTGAATACCTCACGATGCAGACAGTACTACTTAACTTTCTCACCATCAAATTGGTATCAACAAAACTGTGGAAAATGACAGAAAGGATGTTAAATGTAATAAGTAATATTACATTTTCCAGTTAATCCAAAGTTGGAGGCGCCACAGAAGAAGGCATCACGGTGAGGCAATATCTTGAGAAGAAACAGCAGCGGCAGCAGCATTATCAGCAACAGTTAAGAAGAACTCATCATTCATTACTCCATCAGAAATTGTGTAAGAAATTTTTTAAGTTATTAAAATTATCATCAGTGTTGTTCCGAGCATTTTAAAGAAAATAATAATCTCTAATATATATTGATAATTCTTAACTGACTGCATGCTGTAATTAAGCATGATGGGGTATTTAGCTCATCATATTCAGTATACAGTGGCACCTCGACATACGATTGCCCCTACTTACGATAATTTCGAGTTACGATGTAAATTTCATCGAAAAATGCGACTCACATCCGATGGTGTCGTCGACTTCCGATATTTGTTGGTACTGTACACGTTCGGGTCGACCGAGTGCGTGGTTCCCAGTCACGCGGCCGACCTGCCTCAGTTTACTACAGCTGCCCGCTTAGTGACGATCGCGCCTATAAGAAATTCCGCTTCTGTGGTGATTTTTTGCATTTTGAACATTAAGGTAATTATTATTATCACGCCATGAGTCCCAGGAAAGTCAGTGGATATGTTATGGTTTTCACAGGATTATTATTTTTATGGGAGTTGCCCGTGAAATTTTTGGAGAACACCTTTGTGCATCAGTTTAAAGCTTTTTAACACTGAATGTTGGTGCAAGTAAGATCCCTCTTGTTATTAGATCATGTTACATTTAAAACCATTTTAACACTATCGCCCGCGCCACGAGAGCGCCGCAGACTTTGACGTCATGGGGCTAATGGTGCGGGTGAGCGTGTGG
>WNGS01000543.1:6089372-6147128 GCA_020271785.1 Procambarus virginalis | reverse complement strand
CTATTTGCTTTACCCTTGATCCTAAAGCTGGATGTCTGGCATTAAAATCCCCTACCACAAGTGTATCTTCAGAAAAGAAGGAATCTGGCAAGTATCTTAATCAAGGGAGCTATCAGAGATGTATAGATTAATGAAATTTAACTCTCGGTCCTTAATTGTATCCGCAAGCTAATACTTTCAATACCTCTATATCTCTGAGGGATTCCAGTTATCTCGACAGGTATGGTACTTTTGACATAACATGAGACCCCCCTGTTCCTCCATCAGCATATAATGAAAACCTCTATAGCCATTTAGCCTCAGAATGCTACCATCCCTATCCCCAGTTTCTGGAGTGCTACTATGTCAAATCCTCTCTAAGAGTATAATAGTGTACATCCACCGCTCTAGTTTTTAATCCATTAACGTTCCAAGATAAAAATATGCTCAATTTACTTTCATCCATGATTAAAATAAAACTACCTTTGCCCTGCCCATCACATTCCATTAGATACGAGATTACCTTAGTAACTTCCTTCCAACACCGTAACATTTTTCTTCTCCTCACTAGCACAACTACTACTAACATCGAAGGTAATATTATTCATATCTATTTTCTTTGTTATTTCTGTATACCGTTTTACTTTAACTTTTCTTCATCATTTGTCACAACAGGGTTGAACACTGCTAAAACACTAGAAAGTGTATTCTCCTGACTATCCTCTATCATCGTTACCTCATGCACATCATTACTTTCTTCTACGCACTTTTCACTTTCCTTGGGTGGCTTAATCTCATCAATCAAACTCCACTGTTTTCTACTAAATAAACTTCCGTAAATCAGCGAAAACACACTATTTATGCTTTTAGATACCGTGCGCCTCCGGGGTGGATTGATTATTACTTTTTCCACCTGGGTCAATAGGCTCATTTAACAATAACTCAAAAACTGTGTCCTTACCTCAATTTTAGAAACCAATCAATTTAGAATCGTGAATTACATCCAGAAATGTTATAAAACTAAAACTCTCGAGGCGGGATGTACAATATTTTCAAATGCAAAAATTTGAAACTATAAAGAAAGCCTTTGGATAAAAAATCTATTTGATTTTCAAAGCTCTTAATCATTGAGTTACACTTTGATCCTGAAGAGGAGGCTAATTGCTGCATCTTAGTAGTTCATTTTTACTGAAGAATCATTGTGATAAATTAAATGTCATAATTGTGGATTAGGTTAAAGTAGAATTTCCACCTTAAAATGCTCTCTTAATACTAGTACCTTTCACTACTACAGTACTTGTTGGTGAGCTAAGAATTTCCACATTAGCTCAATTAAAAACGAAAGATATGAAGCAAGCTCAACACTGCGACTGGCATGTGTAGCATTATCATCCTGTGTTCCAAATTGCTCACGAGCAAACAAGCGCATCCATCTCATTAATGATTTTGGTTTTAGTATTGTTTACCGTGTCTTTTTGGACGATTTTCATGCAAAGCTTTTCTTTTTGTTTTTCTATATTCGTCAAGGTTCAATCTATAAATATGCATTTATTATGTGTCAATAGTAAAGAAAGGAACAGATTCATTATTCAGAAAATTCAGTTTGTGTGTGATTCATTACACATAGGTTTACTGGGTCGCCATGCAAAATATAGTTCAGCTGGTTGTGGTACCAGGAGGGGGAAAAAACTGAAAAAATGCTAATGTAAGGTTTAACTCGATGAATCTCTGCCCTCGTGAAGTATGTATGTATGTATTATATATATATATGAAGCCTAAAATAATACAACGAGGAGCTCAATACTGAATCACAAGGGAGTATATTATAGAATTCAATGCTTTTGTCACTATAGCCTGTAAGGGTTCAAACATGAGAAAATAATATTTGTGACTGTGTTAGGCAGCTACCAATGAATAACATCGAAATAGTGAGTTTGTGAACTGTGATCACAATGAAACAAGATTTAACAGCATAGAAAAGTTGATAAACAGCAAATAATTAGGAGGAGGTTGATCCATGAGAGATAAGGGGGTAGGTGGAGGTGGACACGAAGGCCATCACTCGTGTAGGGAGCTTGCTTGATGTGTGGGACCTACCACCTGCCACCATGAGAATTATGTACTACCAACCACTATGGGGAACTTTTCTATGCTGCTGTAACTGTGGGAGGGACCCTCCCGTGCTGCTGTAACAGTAGGGAACTCTCACATGCATTTTACTGCTCACCCTTAACACACCCACATTACTGCCCACCCTAACCACACCCACATCATGTAACAAAAGCAGTCGGCCCAGACCACATACCACCATGGTTACTGAAGGAAGCTGTAGAGATCTTATGTTATCCATTGAATATAGTATTCATCACACTAGACAGATCTACCGGAAATCTTGAAAAGGCAAATGTAGTTCCAATATTCCTGAAAGGCAACAGACATGAAGCACTAAATTATAGAAGTTTATTTTCATTTACATGCTTCCGTGTAAGATTCTAGAATAAGTCACCAGGAAAAAGGATTGTAGAACATTTGGGAATAAATTTTATAACAGCATATCGTGCCTATAACATCAAAATCGTGCCTATCCAACTTGACTGAATTCTACGAAAGACAAAATAAGACAAGAGAAGCAGAGGTGCAATAGACATGCTGACAAAAAACTTGATCAAGATCGAAGGCCCAAAACTTTTCAGCACTTTCCCTCTACACATAAGGAGTATAACTGACCGACCTCTTGCAGTGTTCAAAAACTTGACAAATACTTTGAAAGATACCCGATCAAGTGGGCTGACTCGTGCATCAGACTGCTATCAACCACGTCGAACAGCCTGGTTGACCAACCTAACCAGAAGGCCTGGCCAAACTGGGCTGTGGGGACGTTGATCCCTCAGAATCACTAACAGGTATGCAATAGGTATATACACCCTAACCACACCCACACTGACCGATAATATTGCATGAACCATTCTACACGCACACTGATTTATTATATTTTGCCAATATTCTAAGACATGTGCAGGCGATGAGTCACAATAATGTGGCTGAAGTATGTTGACTAGACCACACACTAAAAAGTGAAGGGACGACAACGTTTCGGTCCGTCCTGGACCATTCTCAAGTCGAATCAAGACAATCGAGTGTGTGGTCTGGTCAACATTCTAAGACATGCATTGATTTGGCAATGCTGCCATTACATTAGTACTGCATGCATCCAACATAAGCTGAAGGAATAGATACTGTATTATTATTATTATATAAAATGCTGTTTTGAATACAGTACTGTATATTATATTATAATGTCAAATTATAATCCTTTACACTTTTCTAGGAAAATTATAGTCATTATATCAATGTTTTTTAATTAAATTTGAATCTATTAAAAAAATACACAATATGAAAATGGCAAAGCACAGGCATGTTGTTCGTGCTCTGTGCCAAGTACTAATATTCAAGACAATCTTTCTCAGCACTGACACACTAGTTTTTATTCCTTAACAAGTAATCCACATCAGCCTTACTGATTCACAACATTTCAGTCTCACTGTAACAGTAAACGTAATATACACGAGCACTTCTGTGCTCCCTTACTATGGCCTCACTTGTCTCTTTAGTCAGCACACAACAAATACAATAATCCCAAGTTAATGATTACATATACAAACAAAATGTTTGTTTATATAATCAATGGATGTTTTGATCCTTTTAATCTTGGGGGAGGAAAGAGGGCAGAGGTTCCTACATTATAAATACATGATTCTGAAAGCAAAATTATACTAAGATCTTTAATAAACAGTAGCTTAATGCAGTGTTATTAATGTTACCTATTTAGTAATAATCTCAACATAAAAACATGTGTGCTTGTACATTAGAATGACTGATATATTATACAAAATTGTATCTAAACCATTTCTATCAACATTTGTTATCACTATGGCCTAAGTTGGCTATGTCTACACCTAGACTAGGCAACACTTTTACATTTGTTAAATGAGGTTCCATGCTGGCAACAATTACTTTTCCTTTCATATGCAAACCTTTATGTATTAAAGTCTAAAGTCTGCATATGTTAGATATACACATTGAATGAGTTTAGATATAAATAGAAGCTGCCTCAAATGGGCCACCAGGCCAACTGCAATTTCCTTACTTCTTACACCCCCTTCCTCCCTCCCCTAAAATAGCAGATCTAAGCAAATTTAACTTTCTTACCATGAGTTGTACCATTTTGTAAGAGATTGAATCACTGACATTACTAAAGAGACTTGCAGGTTTGTGCATCATTTTATTCCGATACCTGTATTGAGCACAATTAAACTAGTTAAACACTATTTTCATTCTTACAAGATTTATCTACATATGTTACATATGCCGTTTCCCTTACTCATACCTGGTTTACCAATGAATAAGCTTACCAAAACATTTTAATCACCATGCATCTCTGTACACAAGTGTTATAGGGAACCAGCAGAAACCTTTAGATATTTCAAGTTCTGCTAGTTAGCTTAATGGTCCATGGCACATATCTACAGACTAGAGCTTTGTGTTCTGAGAACATGCATTTCATACATAATAGTCATGTTCAGAAAATCGATGCCTGATTCAATGGACAGTATTCACTTCATAAGCCATTGACGTTCACAATTTAGAAACATGTTACATATGCTTCTAAGATAATACTAACTCAATGACAACTTTCATCTAGTGAACAACTGTTTCTGAACACATCCACACTTAAACAAAATGTTTGCTCACCTGTTGAAAGAGCTGTTTGCTAAGAGACTTCAATTCTCGCTAATAAATAATTTTTAAAATAAATACAAAAATATTATGTATCAAAAGAAAAAAACTGCACAGTGAGAGAATAGATAATTTGTGAACATTTTGATAATTGCACAAGAAATAATGACAAACCCAAAATAACAAACTAGAAATTCATCATTATTTAAGTGTCGAATCCAGAAGATTCATAACAATACTAGGTAGACTGTAGACTTAGCTCAACAAACAAAGAAAACTGAGTTACCATCAACAGCTAATGCATGTAGAACCTGCATAACATTATGCTGTCACGTAACAGTGTACTGGGTGTGTACAATATTAACTTCATTTCAGAACTACCAGCAATGTACTTGAGGCATAAGGATAAATACATGATAAATTAAGGAAATAGTCCTGGGAATCAATGTTCTTACATTTATACACAGCGAACCTTTATACAATTTCTCTGGAAACTAATGCATAATCTCAGTATATTAAAGACAAACATTTTATGAATAATTACACACTATTTGTTTATGCAACTAGATTTCTTAGGTAACATTCACACATTAATTGAAACTCACCAAAATTTACATATACATTCATTTACCATAAAGACAATCACCAGTATGATCCAGCAATAGGTCCCAGCTGTAGTATAAAGGTTCCCAGAATGAGTAACGAGGTAGGATAAGAACCGGTGTTACTATTACAACCGTGTCTCCTCAACAATTATTGGAATCCCCCTAAAAACTAACTGCTGCACATAATATGAATTTGTTTGAATTCTTTGGAAAACTAACATGTGATAGGAGAGCTGGAATTTTGTGAACAAAAATTATATTTGCATTGTAGCTGAGTCAAGAGATGCACACCCAGACTGTCATATATCAAGACAAAAATTTTCAGATTTTATTGAAACAACAGTTTTTTGAATAGCACATTGGTTGCTTCAAAAGCCAGTCTATCCAGGGTAATGCTCAGAAGCAGTCCACATCATCATTAAGCTCCACCACAATATGTCAATTTAAAAATTCCTGGCTGCATAGTCCAAGAGCAAGGAGAGAACGGAGAGCAGACCACAACCACGTTGCTGAGATATACCGCTCACTATGATACAAAAGAACATGTTCTAACAAAATTTCAATATAACCTTCAAAAAATAACTAGCAACACAAGGATAAACAATTTATGCTCTGCAAGCAAACTAGCCACCACCTGACCATGTGTAGCAGTCAGGTCACACTAAGTGTCGGAGAGTTAGCTAACCTAACTGTAGCCATGCAACTTGCCCAATCATCTGTGGGCCTCTCATTATAATACTGTATTCTTTCCACCTCACCTTGGTTTAAGACTACTGTACAATATTTCTCTGGCTTGGGTTTTGGTGCTGTGCTCTGTTTACATCAACAAACCGAGTACAGTACAAGCACAGTCTTGGCTGGGGATCTCTGCAGAGCTCCATTGGTGAGCTGGGTGGATGCCAGGTACAAAATGAGGTGGCTGGCAGCCCTTTGCTCGAAGTGTGACCCGACTGCCACTTGGTGGTGGTTGGGTAGCAGGTAATTTGCATAGCATTACAGTAATTTGCTATTCTTGTGTTACCAATTAAGATTTGAAAGTGTTGAGAAATTTATTATGTTCTTTTGTGTCATAGTGAGCTGTGCTTTCTGTTGTCTTCCCTATCCATGTACTATGCATCAAGACCACTTTAAAAGTTACTTGTCATGATGGGGGCTCAAAACTGACAAGAGCCTGGCACGTGAGCAGTGTCCTTATTGGACCCTGGAGCTGGTGTGTAGAGCACCTTAAGGGACTCGGCACAAAAAATTAGAGAGTACAGAGAGTAGAATGATTACAGGTGCCATAATGATTGTAGGGTAGAAGAGGTGGTAATGATGATGTGGCTATAATAGTAATAGTGGTGGTGATGGAACCATTAATATCATTGTTGGAGTGGTTAGGTTAGGATTTAGGGCCAGGGTCAGGAACCAAAACCAATATTATTATTCAATAGGTTGAATTATGAATATACTGTATAGACTTATACAACACTAAGTAGAACCCATATATATTTTGTTAAATTCTTAATAGAGGATTATGAGATAATGACCAGCGGGAAAAATCACAGGCATTACTGCAATAACAAAGAATTAGCAATTTTAAAACTTAGAGTTATACTCCTGAAAATTTGCACAGTACTGCACACGTTATTAAGATATAGTCTAAATACATACAGTACTGTAGTATCTTGATCCATTCTGGCAGAAAATGACAATAATATTAACAAGTTATTGAAATAATGTTTCAAAATATTGTGTTTGTGAAACATTAAATGCCAACCTGTTAACTTTGTTTGGTCAGTATGAATCCAAACCAGAGATGTTTTCCACCTGCCCAATTAATTAATTTGGACAATACATGAAGAAGGAAAGCCATGGGGATTGGTCACATGTGATACTATGTAATTTGTTATTCGTAGTAGCTAACCAACTATTTGCTTTTAGATGGGACCGGTATTAACAGCAACTTTAGCAGCAAGATCACTTTACGCAACACTAATATGGCTAGGGAGTCAGCAAGACTCTAATATCATATCTACTAGAGATAAGGTACAACCTACGTTTGATTTCCATCACACAGACTAAGAAGGGATAAAAGACCAGGGTAATAATAACAACAATGTGAGAGTCAACTACAGTAACAAACAACCACTGGCACATGAAATGTAATTATGGTAGAACATATAAAACTGCATACAACACAGCAGAAAAACTACTCATCTCAGCGAGAGGGAAGTACACAAAGATTTTATCAGGAAAAATAATTAAAGCTAATTCCAGCGAATTTCAATCCATCCATACAAATGAGTGTACAGTGTAAATAGCAGTGAAAATGTTCAGGGGAAAAAGTGGTTCATGACAGTGGGTGTTACAGTATAAGCAGTCACTGTACAGACAAGGTTTTTGTTCAAGATTTAACAATCTAAAGTCTATATGGGGGGCAAGACACAATATGAGGCAGCACATTGTGGACATGTACAGAAAGACTACTGAAAGTATGCCAATTTTCAGTAAAAGATTGTAATGATAAGCATATAGGCCACTTAACAGGGCCCGTGGTCAAAGTGTGATTCAAAGTGTGATACAAAGGTTGGATGAGGACTTTGTAGTGTCCATGCTAAGTACCAAAGGCATTATTGATCATAGTGGTCTTGTAACAACAGACTGCTGTGACACAGGGATAGAGCACACTAGTTTAAAAAAGTAAAGAAATCAATCAGATTGCCAAGACTACTTGTGCAAATCCAAAGGGTGAGATTCAAAATGGGATTGTTGCAAAACAAAGTTGTGAGGGAGGAAATCACCTGTGCTGATGACTAAGAAGTGGGAACCAAGATTATTTACAAGTAAAACCATCAACAACAATAGAATAATGAAGATGAAGAACAAAACAGACACTATTCTATACCAAGAATTAATTTACCTGCAATTATGTAAATCTTTGTCAAGAGATACAATCCTTAAATAATATGATGGCTTTCTGTTTACCAGTGTGTGCTTGTAGCAGATATTTCAGGCATAATCCAGAGACCCCAGGGAATGCATTTTCTCAAGCTACAGTACTGGATGGAGCAGAAGCCAGCACAAGGATAGCTAAGAGAAAAGAAAAGATTAAGGAACAGGAAGACATGACATACAATTAATAGTGGCAAAGGGGAAGAGGGATAGGCATATTGTGGAACAAAATATTGAGGAAATGTTGCCATCAAAGACCTGACAAGCCTGTTCTATGAGAATGGAAGTGCAAAGAAAAAATCAATATACAAGTAGTGTATTGATGAGTCGAGTCCAAGCATAGTGAGAGTCCGAGTCCAAGCATAGTGAGAGTCCGAGTCCAAGCATAGTGAGAGTCCGAGTCCAAGCATAGTGAGAGTCGAATCTATGCAAGTTCGCTCAACGCTCCTGTATTAAAATGTGACATGGGCAAAGAAAGAATAGAGGGATCGACGACTAAAAACAAAGAACAAAATACAGTGGTACCTTCGTTTACGATTCTAAAGTTCCAAGACACGTCATACACCAAAAATTGTAAACCAAAACGAATTTCCCTTAAGAAATAATATAAATTGAAATAATGTTCCCCACACCCAAATATATTAACTTAAAAATATTTAGAACCAAATACCACTAATATTTGTATTACAGTACAGTATGTATATCTTACCTTTATTGATGATTCTTGTTGGCATATGGAAGACAGTGAGGAGGTGGGAGAGGAGAGGTGTCAGTGTTAGGAAGGGGTGTCCCCTTCAATTACAGTATAACATCAGGCAGTGATGACTTTTCTGTGGTACTCACTCTCTCCTACATTTTGCAGGGATACCACTAGGACCTGGTTGTAGCTTACTGCTTGCTTGTCTTACTAAGAATCTGTCTAAAGACACTTGTTTTTTCCTACAATTTAACATATGTCTGTAGTGAGACATCACATTCATTCACTATGAATGATCTCTGTTTTTCCTCTATCCTCATCCTCACAACTATTTTCTTAGGTTGAACTTTCCCACAGACTTTCTTGGGACCCATGGCATGATATATAATAATAACATTTATGTTCAGATTCAAAAAAAAACATTAAAAGTGAAATTCTTTACAAAGAATTCAAGAGCGGTCGCAGTCATCACTTTGGGATACACTGGTAAACAACTGAGCGTGCCTTGCCCCCCAGCACCACGTGCTAGTTCAACCCATACAGGTATCAACAGGCGTTGTACTCCAAGTAAAACATTGTACACCAATTCAAATTTTACAATGAATTTGATGTTGTATACCAAAAAAATCGTACTCTAGGGCAGTCATACGCCAAGGTACCACTGTACTTTATAATATTGGGAAAATATGCTGACCAAAAATGTCAGATTTATGGCACTTTTGAGTTGAAACATTTAATGTAGCATAAAACCAGCATGTAATACAATGGTGGCTCCAAGTTCCACCACCACCTGCCTCGACATTACAACTATGTCTCGGCAACATAATTTCCTCTTGGAATTTCTTTGCTTGTTTAATGAGCATCAACTCTAGCTACCACTGGCATTTTAGTTTCATTTTGCCTGCTTGTACTATTGTTTTACTACTTTGTCTTCTCTTCACTTCAAGCTTATTATTACTTCCCTCACCCACCTAAAAAAAAAAAAAATAATTCTTAGAAAAGAACTGAAAGTTCTTTTATTTGTATATCTCCATTAGCTGTCTTTGATGTTTTTACTCTGTAATAATTACACTCATACGGATGACACTACCATACAAATAAGTTCTAGTTTTATCACAATGGGCATCAAAATCTTTTCCTCTTTAAGTTTACAGTTTGTTGAAGTATCACACAACACCTTACCTGAAGCATCGTAATGTGTTGAAAGACTGGTAAATTATTTCACCAATAATTTCATGGTTGCATATGCAGATGATGAGTCACAATGTCGCTCTGAAGACACAATGACCAAACCACATCAGAAAATGAAGAAGCGACGGCATTTCGGTCCATCCTGAACCATTATCAATGTTTTCACTTTCAAATGTGTGGTATGGTCATGAAGTTCATGGTTACTCAACATGTAAAAGCTAGACCTCTTAAGTCAGGCATACTCAACATTATTAATATTTATAAAAAAAAAAAAAATATAATCAGAAAGACAAATAATCTGTACTGTACTTACAGGTACAAAAGGTGTGAATAGAGTTATTAACTGTATTGTACTATGAAAACCCATCACAATCATTTATGAGAGCTATTTCTATCAGAGAATTAAATAGAAAAACTATTTTTCTTACAAAAACATATTTTCATATTTCTGTCAGAGCATCACTGAAAGAGAACAACAAACATTCAATGTAGCACAGGTAAATGCAGGATGTGGGAATTGTACACGAGGTCGTGGGTTTTGCATCGACAGTTATCGTTTTGCTGTTGAGTGGTGGTTTCATTGGGGTAGTGGCTGGCTGTGGGTGGTGGTATTGGCAGGTGTGTTGGAGTAGTGCTTGTTCTAGTTATCTTTTGTAATGTGGTAGTGTTGGAGAAAGGAGAGAGGAGAAAGGGAGAGAGGGGAAAGGGAGAGAGGAGAAAGGGAGAGAGGAGAAAGAGAGAGAGAAAGGGAGAGGAGAAAGGAGAGAGGAGTACATAAGTACCGTAATCTGTACTAGTAGAGAAAACTACTGGTGGCCATAATCGCTACTTTGATGGCTGGCTGTCTGTGCCACACACCAATCTTATGAATTTACAACCTATATAGAATGCTGAAAATAAATAGTTAACACACATTATTCAATAAAATCCATTACAATTTTTAAACAATGCTTTAAGTCAAATTCTGAGCTGAGATAGATATCAATTCAACCCATTGAAACACTGATAAATTTGCAACTTTCAACTACAGTACTGTATTAGGGTTGTTATAATGACAATTTAGATACTAAATGGTATTGTTCTAAGACATACACATACTAACTTTGAATCCAATAACTACCCATTCCTGCAATATATATATATAATAATATATATATATATATATATATATATATATATATATATATATATATATATATATATATATGTCGTACCTAGTAGCCAGAACTCACTTTTTGGCCTACTATGCAAGGCCGATTTGCCTAATAAGCCAAGTTTCCTAAATTAATATATTTTCTCTAATTTTTTCTTATGAAATGATAAACCTACCCATTTCAATATGTATGAGGTCAATTTTTATTTATTGGAGTTAAAATTAACGTAGATATATGACCGAACCTAAACAACCCTACCTAACCTAACCTAACCTATCTTTATAGGTTAGGTTAGGTTAGGGAGCCGAAAAAGTTAGGTTAGGTTAGGTAGGTTAGGTAGTCGAAAAACAATAATTCATGAAAACTTGGCCTATTAGGCAAATCGGGCCTTGCATAGTAGGCCAAAAAGTGAGTTCTGGCTACTAGGTACGACAATATATAATATATATATATATATATATATATATATATATATATATATATATATATATATATATATTATATATTATATATATATATTGCAGGAATGGGTAGTTATTGGATTCAAAGTTAGTATGTGTATGTCTTAGAACAATACCATTTAGTATCTAAATTGTCATTATAACAACCCTAATACAGTACTGTAGTTGAAAGTTGCAAATTTATCAGTGTTTCAATGGGTTGAATTGATATCTATCTCAGCTCAGAATTTGACTTAAAGCATTGTTTAAAAATTGTAATGGATTTTATTGAATGATAATGTCTTAATGACAAGTCTTAATGATAATGGTTCTCGCAATGGAAGCCAATTTTGGATGGGAGCAGAGCCAGGTTTCGGCCATTTGGATTTTGGGCCTATGAGTATTAAATATATTATTGCTGTAATGTTGCATGGAGAGGATAGGCATACAAATTATAAATATACTGTACATGCTTATATTAGTGAAAATTCTTTATAATTGGGTGGATATAGCTACTTGACTCACCCCATATTTTGGGAAAAATCTTGGTAATTTTCAGTATGTACACAATAGAATGTTGTTATAATTGTTTATAAATAATTTGTTGTTTATAAATAATTTTAATTTTCAATTCCAAGCCTTTTCAAAGACATTGTGATTCAACTTCCATACCAAGAAGTAGCTCAGGTGGCAGGAGACCAGCTGCTTACCCTAAGTGTCATACATATTGCAGCTATTTTTTGTAGATTACAAGGCCACACACAATAATTATAGTTTATACAAATTAATAGTTAAGAATTATGAGGAGCACCAATTGATCTTTAACTGTCCTGCAGATAAGATGATTATTAGTTGTTTGATGGGTAGCTCCAAGCTAAGATATGGCATGTAGTTCAGCACTATAACTGGGTTAATTAGAAACACATTTACTACATACACAAGTTTGTGACTCTCCATTGTGATGGAGACAACTTGTCTCCAAGTTTACACTTTTGAAATGCTACAATACAGTACCTAAATTTATCTACAAGTCAGGCCTTCTAATTAAAATTTTTTAATAAAAACTAGTTAATAATATACTTTGATTAAAAAGAAAAAAAAAAGGCATCAATGGAAAATATGGAATTTGATGTTTTAAGTTTGTCCTCAATCTTCAGCAAGTGACCAATAAAATAAACTTGGGGACATTTATAAAGGGTCTGCCAAAAGCACACTACAGACACTAGATATATTTTCAACAGACATAATTTATTTTCCTTTTTCAAGACTGTAGATTAAGGAACGCAGTTAAATAAACAGACAATACATCATTACTCTTATTTTCAAGCTTCATTTCACAAGCAAGTGACTGCAAACCAAAGTGTATATCTTCATGGACTAGATGTTAATGTTGGTCCTTCTCAGTGCAGCATCCATAAGCAGATTTCAGGAGCATGAAAATGTTAATGACAAACAGTTTGAGAATGAGTAAACAAAGATCATACTGCACCAACAAACTCTATTCTCTATTGTTTAAAGTTAAATCTGTACACTTATTTTGGCAAACCCCGGTATATTTGTTCACCCCAACCTTCATTTGTCATGACACACATCTATTTTTCTATTTAACAAAAATTTTTCACAGAGAGAATGAGTTATGAATGAAGATTTTAACCAAAAAATTCAGAAACTGGCCACATGTTCACCTTCAAAGTAAAAGGTTCACCAGCAACATCCAAAACATTTCCCAAATTTTGTCTCTTGATTTACCTATGAAACACTCCATGAAAGAGGTGCCATTTCCTTGCTTTGAAACACAAACTTGTAAAGAATATCCTACAATATGAAATGAAATATGTATGAATGTGCAGAGAGCCTAACAGTTATCAAAACACATGGTAGTATAAGGCATTTTTCTCTATTATATCACAGGATTAATACAATGTGCCACCTTTGATACTTGAAAGTTCCAAATCTAGCAAGTAGTAAATGATTTTTTTAAAGACTGTTGAATTAAATTTATTAATAGCAAATATCGGAGAGGAAAGGACGCCATATCACACCTTTGCCTCGCAACTCTTGTCTTGCAGGTACTAAGATTCACTATAATAATAAAGGTAACATTCAAAAGTGGCACCACCACCATCTTCCACTCATTACTACTCCCCACCAAGACCTACAACATTCATCACAAATTCCAAATATTTTTTACTCGTTGAATTGATTTTGTGAAGCATTGTGGAGATTTTTTAAAGATCTAAGGAGTGTGAGGGATTATTCAGAGCAGGAAAATCCTTTTATATGAACAGCACGGTTATGTAATGTTTCCCTGGCTCTTAATATATGGTAGGTAGGAAAGAATGAGACTAGTTGAGGTGGTTAAAGAAAAAACAAGAGAGGAAGTGGATGGTGATGGGGATAAATTGTTGTTAATGACATGTTTGTAAGTAGATGATGCAGTGTTCATAAAAAAATTGAAAAAATTGTGAGTGTGATACGTGTGCAAAAGAAGAAAGTTGAAGGCTTTGAAGGAAGTTGAAGGAATTGAAGGAAAGGAAGAAAGATGAAAGTTGAATACAGAGATTATAGTGTTTAAGAGAATGGAATGATGTAGATTTTGTAAATCCATATAATGACACGACTGAGTTATTTGAACTATAGCATAAAATGGGAAAAAAAGATAAGTATTAGTATTGGAATACTTATAAACAGTGTTAGATACACAGACGAGTATGAGAGGTGAAATCAAAGAGTAATGGGTAGAAGAACAGTGGTATGAGAGGTGAACAGTTTAAAGTAATAAAGATATGTTAGTATGAGAGTTACGAAAGGACTGAGTTAGTATACTAATCCAAGTCCTGGCAAAACAGAGTGATAAATGGGCATGGAATGGGNAGGTATCAAACAGGCGTTGTACTCCAAGTAAAACATTGTACACCAATTCAATTTTACAATGATTTGATGTTGTATACCAAAAAAATCGTACTCTAGGGCAGTCATACGCCAAGGTACCACTGTACTTTATAATATTAGGAAAATATGCTGACCAAAAATGTCAGATTATGGCACTTTTGAGTTGAAACATTTAATGTAGCATAAAACCAGCATGTAATACAATGGTGGCTCCAAGTTCCACCACCACCTGCCTCGACATTACAACTATGTCTCGGCAACAATAATTTCCTCTTTGAATTTCTTTGCTTGTTTAATGAGCATCAACTCTAGCTACCACTGGCATTTTAGTTTCATTTTGCCTGCTTGTACTATTGTTTTACTACTTTGTCTTCTCTTCACTTCAAGCTTATTTATTACTTCCCTCACCCACCTAAAAAAAAAAAAAATAATTCTTAGAAAAGAACTGAAAGTTCTTTTATTTGTATATCTCCATTAGCTGTCTTTGATGTTTTTACTCTGTAATAATTACACTCATACGGATGACACTACCATACAAATAAGTTCTAGTTTTATCACAATGGGCATCAAATCATATTTCCTCTTTAAGTTTACAGTTTGTTGAAGTATCACACAACACCTTACCTGAAGCATCGTAATGTGTTGAAAGACTGGTAAATTATTTCACCAATAATTTCATGGTTGCATATGCAGATGATGAGTCACAATGTCGCTGAAGACACAATGACCAAACCACATCAGAAAATGAAGAAGCGACGGCATTTCGGTCCATCCTGAACCATTATCGATGTTTTTTCACTTTCAAATGTGTGGTATGGTCATGAAGTTCATGGTTACTCAACATGTAAAAGCTAGACCTCTTAAGTCAGGCATACTCAACATGTTATTAATTTATAAAAAAAAAAAAAAATATATATTCAGAAAGACAAATAATCTGTACTGTACTTACAGGTACAAAAGGTGTGAATAGAGTTATTAACTGTATTGTACTATGAAAACCCATCACAATCATTTATGAGAGCTATTTCTATCAGAGAATTAAATAGAAAAACTATTTTTTCTTACAAAACATATTTTCATATTTCTGTCAGAGCATCACTGAAAGAGAACAACAAACATTCAATGTAGCACAGGTAAATGCAGGATGTGGGAATTGTACACGAGGGCGTGGGTTTTGCATCGACAGTTATCGTTTTGCTGTTGGAGTGGTGGTTTCATTGGGGTAGTGGCTGGCTGTGGGTGGTGGTATTGGCAGGCTGTGGGTGGTGGTATTGGCAGGTGTGTTGGAGGTAGTGCTTGTTCTAGTTATCTTTTGTAATGTGGTAGTGGTGGAGAAAGGGAGAGAGGAGAAAGGAGAGAGAGGAGTACATAAGTACCGTAATCTGTACTAGTAGAGAAAACTACTGGTGGCCATAATCGCTACTTCTTGATGGCTGGCTGTCTGTGCACACACCAATCTTATGAATTTACAACCTATATAGAATGCTGAAAATAGTTAACACACATTATTCAATAAAATCCATTACAATTTTTAAACAATGCTTTAAGTCAAATTCTGAGCTGAGATAGATATCAATTCAACCCATTGAAACACTGATAAATTTGCAACTTCAACTACAGTACTGTATTAGGGTTGTTATAATGACAATTTAGATACTAAATGGTATTGTTCTAAGACATACACATACTAACTTTGAATCCAATAACTACCCATTCCTGCAATATATATATATAAATTATAATATATATATATATATATATATATATATATATATATATATATATAATATATATATATATATATATATATATATATATACTGTATATATATAAAATTATTGGCTTTATGGTAAAACTTGCTGGTGTATGTACACAGTGAAGACAACTGTGAGCATCCCTGACATTAATGCATGTATATATCAAGGTATGAATTATATACAAATGTTGGTGCAGCCACGCTCATCCTATTACTTTGCAATGTGTTAAATTGTTCTAAAATCTGCACCAAACACGAGTGTTGATAAATTCAAGATAATATGAGGATATTTACACATTGCATGGGCACAGTTATGAAAAACAAAAATAAAGATATCTGTGATACACTCGGGTATCTCTAGGTACATAGCACAATATAAAATCTTACCAGGTTTTATATATAATATACATATAATTATGAATAAAAAAAACATGCTAGCACGAGCACTGGTCATGTCACCTTTATGTTTTATATATAGAATTCAATATAAAATACACATGGGGTACTTGACTAACCTTGTACAGCATTTGTACTTGGCAATGATTTAAATTAGGGTAAAGTTGCTGGTAATGAGCTGGACCTATTCAGCGACCATTTGCGAGGGAGAGAAGAGAAACTATTGGCCTACAATACCACATACTAAACCTATACTATACAATTATAGCAAGTCTTTATAAACATTATAATTAGATGTTAAAATATTGAAAATATCTAAAAAGAAATACAGTATGAAAACAATTGAAATATTGATCCTGTTTTCTGTGCGAGTTTCTAGCAAAATATTTTTGTTCATACAGATGTTGATTTTCAGGCTAAAACCAAGAATTCCCAAATCAATCAAAATCAATAAAGACATTGGCACACACCGTGCATACTAATAGCAGTGTTTAATACTCGGCAGTTCCCAGGGAATAGGTCACCTAACACCGAGGTGGCCAATGCCGGTTCTTGGCCATGGTGAAGCCGACCAAAACCAAGCAGCCTCAAATACTGTATATTGAAAGCACTAAAACATACCGACACACCATGTTATCTTCTACAGTAATACAGTATCAAGTCTTAATGATAGTGGTTCTCGCAATGGAAGCCAATTTTTGGATGGGAGCAGAGCCAGGTTTCGGCCATTTGGATTTTGGGCCTATGAGTATTAAATATATTATTGTTGTAATGTTGCATGGAGAGGATAGGCATACAAATTATAAATATACTGTACATGCTTATATTAGTGAAAATTCTTTATAATTGGGTGGATATAGCTACTTGACTCATCCCATATTTTGGGAAAATCTTGGTAATTTTCAGTATGTACACAATAGAATGTTGTTATAAATTGTTATAAATAATTTGTTGTTTATAAATAATTTTAATTTTCAATTCCAAGCCTTTTCAAAGACATTGTGATTCAACTTCCATACCAAGAAGTAGCTCAGGTGGCAGGAGACCAGCTGCTTTACCCTAAGTGTCATACATATTGCAGCTATTTTGTAGATTACAAGGCCACACACAATAATTATAGTTTATACAAATAATAGTTAAGAATTATGAGGAGCACCAATTGATCTTTAACTGTCCTGCAGATAAGATGTTATAGTTGTTTGATGGGTAGCTCCAAGCTAAGATATGGCATGTAGTTCAGCACTATAAATGGGTTAATTAGAACACATTTACTACATATACAAGTTTGTGACTCTCCATTGTGATGGAGACAACTGTCTCCAAGTTTACACTTTGAAATGCTACAATACAGTACCTAAATTATCTACAAGCAGGCCTTTAATTAAAATTCTTAATAAAAACTAGTTAATCATAACTTTGATTAAAAAGAAAAAAAAAAAAGGCATCAATGGAAAATATGGAATTTGATGTTTTAGTTTGTCCTCAATCTTCAGCAAGTAACAATAAAATAAACTTGGGGACATTTTAAGGGTCTGCCAAAAGCACACTACAGACACTAGTAT
Source organism: Procambarus virginalis (assembly GCA_020271785.1). Lineage (NCBI taxonomy): Eukaryota > Metazoa > Arthropoda > Malacostraca > Decapoda > Cambaridae > Procambarus > Procambarus virginalis. The sequence continues at coordinate 6,128,785 of WNGS01000543.1, read as the reverse complement.
ATTTTCAAACACGAATTTATTTTCCTTTTTCAAGACTGTTAGATTAAGGAACGCAGTTAATAAACAGACAATACATCATTACTCTTATTGTCAAGCTCATTTCACAAGCAAGTGACTGTAAACCAAAGTGTATATCTTCATGGACTAGATGTTTAAGTTGGTCCTTCTCAGTGCAGCATCCATAAGCAGATTTCAGGAGCATGAAAATGTTAATGACAAACAGTTTGAGAATGAGTAAACAAAGATCATACTGCACCAACAAACTCTATTCTCTATTGTTTAAAGTTAAATCTGTACACTTATTTTGGCAAACCCCGGTATATTTGTTCACCCCCACACCTTCATTTGTCATGACACACATCTATTTTTCTATTTAACAAAAAATTTTCACAGAGAGAGAGAGTTATGAATGAAGATTTTAACCGAAAAATTCAGAAACTGGCCACATGTTCACCTTCAAAGTAAAAGGTTCACCAGCAACATCCAAAACATTTCCCAAATTTTGTCTCTTGATTTACCTATGAAACACTCCATGAAAGAGGTGCCATTTCCTTGCTTTGAAACACAAACTTGTAAAGAATATCCTACAATATGAAATGAAATATGTATGAATGTGCAGAGAGCCTAACAGTTATCAAAACACATGGTAGTATAAGGGCATTTTTCTCTATTATATCACAGGATTAATACAATGTGCCACCTTTGATACTTGAAAGTTCCAAATCTAGCAAGTAGTAAATGATTTTTTTAAAGACTGTTGAATTAAATTTATTAATAGCAAATATCGGAGAGGAAAGGACGCCATATCACACCTTTGCCTCGCAACTCTTGTCTTGCAGGTACCAAGATTCACTATAATAATAAAGGTAACATTCAAAAGTGGCACCACCACCATCTTCCACTCATTACTACTCCCCACCAAGACCTACAACATTCATCACAAATTCCAAATATTTTTTACTCGTTGAATTGATTTTGTGAAGCATTGTGGAGATTTTTTAAAGATCTAAGGAGTGTGAGGGATTATTCAGAGCAGGAAAATCCTTTTATATGACCAGCACGGTTATGTAATGTTTCCCTGGCTCTTAATATATGGTAGGTAGGAAAGAATGAGACTAGTTGAGGTGGTTAAAGAAAAAACAAGAGAGGAAGTGGATGGTGATGGGGATAAATTGTTGTTAATGACATGTTTGTAAGTAGATGATGCAGTGTTCATAAAAAAATTGAAAAAATTGTGAGTGTGATACGTGTGCAAAAGAAGAAAGTTGAAGGCTTTGAAGGAAGTTGAAGGAATTGAAGGAAAGGAAGAAAGATGAAAGTTGAATACAGAGATTATAGTGTTTAAGAGAATGGAATGATGTAGATTTTGTAAATCCATATAATGACACGACCGAGTTATTTGAACTATAGCATAAAATGGGAAAAAAAGATAAGTATTAGTATTGGAATACTTATAAACAGTGTTAGATACACAGACGAGTATGAGAGGTGAAATCAAAGAGTAATGGGTAGAAGAACAGTGGTATGAGAGGTGAACAGTTTAAAGTAATAAAGATATGTTAGTATGAGAGTTACGAAAGGACTGAGTTAGTATACTAATCAAAGTCCTGGCAAACAGAAGTGATAAATGGGCATGGAATGGGGTCGAGTGCCCAAGGATACCAGCAGTGATTTTTTATTTATTTTGTTATGAAAATGAGATGATGTAAGTATATGAGATAGACATAACAATGAATAAGCATATGAGGGATTTATCATGAGTGATAGGGGGTATGTGATGATATGTGGAGTGGTGTAGTGGGTGTAGCACAGTACACTTAGGTGGTATTAATATGCTAACACAATGCATCAAATTTTTTTACAAAGTAGTGCACAAGGGTAAAATAACGGGGGGTTCAAATGATAGGTAGTAAATGACAAGTGTGTTGAAAGGCAATAGTGGAGCAATATATGGGTGAGGGTACTAGAAAGCTTAGAAGAGTGAAGGATTTGTATGGTGATTGAGATTTCAGGTGAAATTTCTGTAGTGACCAGGCAGTCAAGGGGAGCTCCCAAGAATGGGTGAGGCAGCAAGACTAAAAATCCCAAATCTCAAAAAAAAGCAACAAGATGAAAAAATACTGAAATATAACAAAGAAAAGTTGGCTCTTTAGCAGAGATAACCTAACACAACCCAAGGTGTCAGTGCTAACAGTCACAAACAAAACAATCAATCACACCTTTCTCACTTTTCTTAAACTAACTGCATGACCCCCAGGCTACTTCTAACACTTTTCTCCAATCTTAAAGAGTATATAAATAATTTTGAAACTATGAACTCGGACCATCGCCCAAATTTAGTTTTATATATCTTGTAATCCTTATGGAAATATCGTTTTTTCACTGTCGGGAACAGGGGGGCCTATTCTTAGGCTTATTGAAGTCTACCTAGGCCAGCTACCAACCTCCTTTAGGACACAACCCACAACAACTGTAACTCCCAGGTAAACAGTGGCAGCATGTGAAAGAAAACATTACCAACAGTCTCTACCATGTCTGTGAATTAAAGCCAGATGTTCATTGCAGGTTTTGAAGGCTTCATGCCTTCACATATTTTAACACTATTCTCACTGATAATTGTCCCACTCTGCTGTACCTGAAGCTCTTGGCCTATGTCTTTCATTTACCTGGCAATGTTCAGAATTTTTTTGTTTAAGCTTTTACAGTAGGTAACATGAGTGGAAACAGGTCTAAGGACACATATCAAGTCTGAGGACATATGGAAGACAATTTTTTTAAATAAAAAATATAAAAAATTATAATTTAGTCTACATACTAGTAAGTTGAAGAGAAAAAAGTTTGTGAATGAGAATTAAGAGTAGAACTTGAAGAGTGCACGAGTAAATATGTGTAGGGAATAGTGTTACTGACCTCCAGGTACACTATGGTAAGTTATAACAACAACAAATGGTGTAACATACCCAGTAATAACGTGTCGACGATATACTGTACTCAATACCAGCCTCTGCATTACTGGGACTGAAAATATGGCAGGGGTAATGTGGGGCAAGAAAATGTCCCAATAGCAATTCTAAATATATACTTTCTCATAAACCAATTACAGCAATTCCTGACATTAATACATAACAAGTACTCCACCTCAACCTCGACCAGACTAATGGTCTCCAACCTCGTACAGTTCCTCACATTTTTGTAGCAACTTAAGAACAGGACTTATATTGTACGGAAAGAGATTTTTGGATACCAGGCGGTCAATGGCAAAGCGGAGACGAATCAGGACGGTCATGACCTCCTCCAGTCGACGGCCACAGTGAGACGCAAATTCGTGCCAGCTGCGACGAATAAATTTGAGGTAGCGAAGCAGGTAAAGGAGGAAGGATGTCTCATTAGACACTAAGAGGTCAAGTAGCACATCATGTTCCAGGTAGATGGTCTCAAGGAACACGAGGAAGGTGGTGTGAGGGTTGACGCAGGCATGAAGTTCTGGTTGCTGCCTGCAATGAGAATTTACTTACACTATTATAATGTTTTTAAATGTTAACTCTGGTCATTGCCCGAGATGCCTTCTAACCCATGTACTATTGTTTTTCCACCATACATTTATTTCCTCCAAGTATATATACTATATAAAAACTCAAGAGTTTTAATTTATTATCTGCATCTTTAACTATCTTTCCATCATCTCAATACACAACTTTAAATTGTCATTAACATTCTGAAAACAGAATTATGATAAATAAGATAGAAATGAGAGCTGCAGCTCATAATACAGTCATGATTACTGACTAGATCATCAATCATCCATCACACAACTCACACATCCACCAAAGTATTACAGTATTCTAAGCATTATTCCGAGTACAATATTCCTTCTATGACCAATACTTTCAGTCAGAACCCTGTATGTTTACCAACTAAGCAAGCGTGTTTGTTTTTACAACACTGGAGAGCGCAGGAGCAGAAACTTAAATCATTGAATCTTGTTTGTAGGCCAACAATTTGTGGTAGGCCACCACAGACAGCATTAAGTCTCATTCTACATGTTTTACCCAAAATAACATTTGCAATCAATTTACATCAGGATCCCCAGTTACTACTGGGTGCATGGGGTAAATGAAAAAACAATGCCCAATTGTTCTCACCATGCCTATGATTTAAATCTATGATTTGTCTTGTGCAATGCAATTGTGCTATCAATACAATTAGACTTCACTCCACATAAAAAAATAGTATTATAGTGCAACCTCAGAAATTCCCTAATCAATATTGTAACAAACTTCAGAAATCCTCAATGTGGGTGGAGGGAGGATAATGTGGGTGGGGTGAAGACAATGTGGATCAGGGTGAGAGGTTGGTGAGGATTCTTTTACTTTCTATATCATAAAACATTTTTTTCTGATATCGGGGGAAAAATTCTAATCATTCAAAGTAAAGAAATATTCAAATGTTAAATTCTGAGAATTTTCAAGTAAACTATTTGCAATAGATCTCTCAGTATCATAATTATCTTCCTAGTCCATAAAAGGCCTTAAAATGTTGCAAGGCAAAAAGGGTTCCTACCATAGATGTCAGTAAATGGATGCAGATGCACCTGACATGGCCCATAGTATTGCAATAATGTACAGGATGGCAGCTAAAGCTTTCAGAAATTTTCTAATATGACAAATGAAATTTGTAATATTGCAAAGCATATTAAAGCTCCCACAGGTGACTGAGCACAATTGGTCCATCTTTTGAGAGCAACTGAAGCAGTTTAAGGATTAATACATTTTCCGTGTACGTTAGAACTGACAAAAATATGAAAACAAAAGCTGCCACTATACGAAGTCTTGTACTCAATAATGAAAGTAAGCTTTTTAAATTTATTTAGTTTGTCATCACAATGTTGCATTCTTCAAATTAACAAAATTAAGTTACCATTGAGCTACACTAGACCTACTAAATGCCAAGAGAAGCCTTAGCTTTATGATTGCATACAAGTCAAGTAATGTACAGTATTCTGGTAGTATGTTTCAAATCTATAAAATGAAGCGTTCAAGAATCACACAACTCACAAACTTAGAGTCCTGGTAGTACAGTCGGGTTCGTTCTCAATTCACAATTGGGAATTTCAGGTTCGAATCCCGGGTAGAGCAGAATTGGTTGGGAGTGTTTCCTACGACGTAATGCCCCTATTCACCTAGCAGTAAATAGGTACCCAGGAATTAGTTAGCTTGGTGTGATGTTACATCCTGGGGAGGGTCAGTAGTTTGACCTTGTGGGAAGGGGGAACCTCAATATAAGCCTAACATATATGTAAACCCCGACTGCCTGTTTACCCAACACAATGAATTATTATTATAATTAGAAATGTGTAAAATAACTGTTACTGGCCTACAATGTTCAGTTTCTGTAGCACCCAATCTTGTCAAATTGAAGTATTTTATGTAACAAGTCAAAATGACGAGGCATCGATGATACCGAATTGAAACCTATCGAGAAAAACAAAAACATGACAAAACCATAAGATACCTCAATCAGAGAGACTTAATAACAGGTACAAAAGACAATTACAAGTATTCAGTGCTGCGGCAAAACCTGAAGTGTGTTTTCACAAGAATAACCCCTGCCTGATTTGTACAAAAACTGAATCCATAGCAACACCTCCATTATGTAACATTTCAAAGTGAGCTGGTAAATTATGAAGAAATGCCAGAACTCCCACACTTATCATATTTCCTAAATAATATTTAAGTATTATTATTGCATGAATGCAATAATAATTATAATCTTTAAATTATTGAGATTTAAAGCAGGCTATTCTAATATTACAGTACCTGATTCGTATGCCGAGACCAGTGAAAATGTCGAGGCCACACACCATGGACTCGACCAGCCAGTCATCTTGATCAGCAAATAGACGCACCATCCACTCTGCCATTGGAGCCTCAGGGTGGAATGGCAATTTGGATTTCACAAAATCATCTACTTTGCGAACAACTTCTCTTAAACTACGTTCAATTATGGCCATATCTACATCCTCTGATCCAGAGCCACCAGATCGTGAGGAATTCTCAGAGGAAGAATCGCACCGAGTTTCTTTCACTGTGACGGCTATAGCTTTCAGCACAACTAATACCACTTTGTGCAGTATTGTTCGGTCACCCTGGTCCATGCCACTTGCTGTTCCTGAACTGGGTCCAGCACTGGTGTCCATTGCAGAGCTTTGATTTGGCTGTGATCTGTTTCCCGCTGACCCTCCACAAGGCACACACTCCAGGAATCTACGATCCTTAACAGCACGAATAAGGAGGTGAGCCAAGTTACAGGGCTCCTCTGCTAATACGTCCTGGAGAGCCAGCGTACTCCCATAACACAAGACCTCATTATAAAGATCAAGCACTTTACGCCACACCACAGTATGTGTATGTCGTGTTAACGGAGTCATAAGACGTTCTAATCCTGAGTAAAATTCCTTTGTATCGGTCACTGACAAATTAGCTTTCACTGATATTAAAGACTCCCATAGTGTTAAAAATGACACAATAACATGTTCTCTTTCCATGGTAAACTCATTCACTAATTGTGTTAATCTTGCCACCAGAAGAAACCACTTGCGGTCAAGTTTCTTGGTTGCTACGTATTTTACTTCATTTGCCCCTTGAGTATCTGCTGGGGTCAAAGTAATCTTTGCACATTCAGGGGGCTGACCTGACTCTGATTCAGTTCCTTCTAAAGGATGTTCATCCAGGTCCTTCCATTCTATAACTCTCCTTACAACTTCAATTGAATGTCCAACCTCTATTAGGTTAACTGAAGCAGCCAAATTCTCAACAAGCTTTTCTAACACTAGCTCACTAGCACGACCACGTAACATAAGTAGTAACGAGGACAGTGCACGTGAGGCCGAGTAACTCACATACTTATCCTCAGAGGCCACAAAACCAAAAAGAATATCCAAAACTGCACCTTCATTATCTGCTCCTGCAGCTACCACCTCACTTATGCGAGAACACAGCACGCCTCGACTCTGCTGTCGTAAGGAGACTTCAAAAAACAAAGTAAGCATGCTGATGTACAGCAGTGTCTCGTCTCTCAGCCGCAGCATATGGGCTACTGGATGAGAAGAAAAACAGTCGTTGCAAACAGCTAATGTATGGAGGATGTCGGGCAGCTGCAGGGAACAAAGACATTTGCGGATCAACTGGGCATGAATGATCTCCAGATCCCTCCTCGGCAGCAGCTGCCCCCCACTGTCATCCCCAGAGGGGGGCAACTTTGCCCTTTTCTGTTGAGGTTCTACCATTTTCACATGGCTCAAGATGATCACTTCACACTAGCATGGTTTCTGTATCTATCTCGAGTTCGGGGAAGGACAAGCACCAACAGCTGAAGCACGTGGGCCACCTCCATAGCACCCGCTTGGAGAGCCCACGCACAAGGACAGAGAAGCCCTCGCCTCTATGTTGTCCTGTGCTGTGCTCAGTGGCTGTGACATGGGAGGGATCCAAGGTCATAATCCCTCACTGCTCAGCACACACATGGCTACCTCCATACTCCCCATGGTCCCAGCTACTGCCATGAGGCTGCACAAAACATAATCCTGAAAGATTCACTTTAATTAGTACAGTAACTGAGGTTTATAAATATAATTCTGTCCATTGAAAGAGCATAATATTTTCTGGAAGATAATAAACATAATGACAATATTCACAAGACAATAAAAATATCATCAAAACTCCGTCAACCAATTTCCTGAACCATGGGCTAAATGGGAAGTATTATTTAAAAAAAAAAACACACATATTCCCTTCTACATAGTAATTTCAACCTCTCTCAAAATATATATATATATATGCAAGACATCTTTGTAGAACTGATGCTGTACTGCATATATATAATAAAAAACAAAATAACAGCACACTGCATTTCCAAAATATAATTAAATGAGGCAAATAGTGGAAATAATTGAAAATGAAAATTGGATAATCAAGGCCATATGCCAAGACCCCCAGAAACACACCGAGCATGTGGTGGTGTAGACAACCCTTACCTAATAACGTCAGGCCATTGAGAACCTACTAGAATCTGCCTTCCTCTTTGAAACAATGTGAGCTTGGAGATTAGAGACTGACCCAAAACTAAGAGATGTATACAGAAATCAAAGGCACAAAATAAACAAAGCATGGTATTGCTTAAAGGAAATTAGGCATTTTGGGGTAAATAATGCAAATTGCTCATTGCCATGGGGTAGGTACTCTGAGATGCAACCAACTACCCCCAAATAGCAGCCCAGATGACCCAGAGTTCTAAGTCAGCCTGCCTCCTCACTCTGGAGCCACCCATCCAAATCCAGCCATCCCCATGTGAAAGAAGTGAACAATGCATTGACTGGGAGTACTGGGGGCCTACCAGAAAAGAGTATTTCATCATACTCAACATTTGATTTCTATGAGGGACCTCTAAGTAGCTCCTTGAGCCTTAGTAGCAGAGACCAGCATTTCTGGCAAACAAAAAAGGATTAAAAAAGAGAAAAGAATTGCCAGAGAGGAGGGCACAAGGCAGGACATCAAATGCATGCCAAATGATCAATAAGTAACAAGACGCCAACACTCTTCTGGGCTGACAGATGCCTCAAGCCTGGATATTAGCTTTGGACATAAAATATTAGCAAAATAAAATGGAACAAGAAATATTAGATTCAGGGTTAGCAAACAAGACCTTGACTCCACCAGCATGAGTAGATTGCAAATAAAACTGCACAGTGGCCACAGAACAGCGAGTATGATACACCCGTAGCCAGATAAACCAACCATCAACGACCAAAAGGATTTTTTTTTAGAAGGCACTTAGTCTCAGGTCTTTAGTGTCATTCTTAGCCAAGCATGAGGGAGTCTGGTACAGAATCAGGTGGGTAAGCCATAACAACCTGGCAGAAAACACATACAAGAAAATAAACCTCACAAAGACAAAGGGACTTCGGCCACCCAAACTGTCACCCAGACAGGAAGGCATGCAGGGAAAGCACCTTGGCAAAGCAAAATACCAAATTCAATTGACCACAAAATATCTGTTATATGACCAAAGTGCCCCTTTGGCTATAGTACAAAGCACCTGAAACACACAGGAAGAGGGTCAGCAAACAGGCAGCTCTTTAATTAACTTGTGCAAACAAACTGTGAATACCTTTTCCATTTTTAATCACATGAAGTTCCTAGAAATATGGTAACTAGAAAGAAATGCTTTTATAGAGTAGTAGCCTTCGGCACATGTATGGGATATAAGGAAACACAAGTTAACACCAGGAGGCAACCATGGCCAGGGTCCAAGCAAAATGGAATGCTAGCATACAATGTGCGGGTGACATAATTGAAATCAAGAAGCAGAAATAAAAACAATCTCCCAATGGAGAGGGAATTATCAGGGGAAAGTGCTAATCCATTACGACTACAGCACTTAGAAGGGGTCAAGATAAGGATTTGGGATGGGACAGCAAAATTCCCGACCGCCCAACCACTTGGACGGTCAAGCATTGAACACGTGCCTGCATGAAGCGAGACCATCGCTCTACTGTCCCGCCCAAGTTATTCTCTGGGAGCCACTGGGGCTCCATCATGAAAGGGATTTTAAAGTATTCAAAATAACACCTGTATATTTGTACAGTATGGTACTGTCTACTCTCTATTCCTTCGATGTGCTGAACATCCTCACACTTAATATATTTATATGTGTATGCTACCAACTAAAATGTACAAAATGATGAGCTCAAGCTGAAATACGAGCAATTTGATTTGTATATTTTCTTGGACTAATATGCATCATAACTGAAAGATTAGGTGGGTCAACAAAGATTCGTTCATTTACAGTTGGGCAAAAGCATACAATTTAAAGTTGTCAGATCTGGATCACAAGAAAAGGCTTCACGTTGAACCACCAAATCATCCACATCAGTATCTTATCCCTTATCTGACAACTACACTTGAAATACAAAAACATTTTCAAAGTAATGTGTAATGTAACTGAACATTTAGTTAACATGCTTACCCTGCCTTGGTGAGAGCATTACATGTGGCACTACTGCGGCTGTAATCTTGCTCGCATCTTTCAAGTGAAACCTGTAATACAATAAACATTACAATCTTACTTGTATGCCTAGATTTACATACAAAAATCTAATTATAAAAACAGAACGCTAATGTATTTAGAAAGGACAAAATTCCAAATGAATAGGAAGTAAAAATATACAATATCCACGTCATAATTACAGCATATTCAATTCTCTCTCAACCGCTTTAAACCAACGCCATGACTATCACGATGATCACAAGTAACAAACTGACACTTCCGGAACATGTTAACCAAAACAAAACAAAATATGTTTGTATTATATCCGACCTCAGAGCAACTGTAATTTATACTGTATAGTTTTGGAAATACAGTACCAATTAAAAATGGGTAGATACACAAAACTCATCAATCTTTACTGATCACTAATATTTAATTTAAATTCCTAAGCTCCGGAGGTGGTGAGCAGTGGCGGCTCTTTCATGGAAGCTGCAGTCCTCCCACACACTCACTGCCAGGTGTATGACTCCAACCTCACACTACAATAATTATAATTACCGGTAATTCGTTGTGTTGGGTGCCAGGAAGCCAGAGTGTATTCATACATGTTAAGCTGATATCGAGGTTCCACCCAAGGCCGAATTACTGACCCCGCCCAGGATGCAACCCCACAACAAGTAACGCCCGAGTACGTACTTACTGTAAAGGGTCCCGGTAGCACAGTTGGGTTCGTTCTCAATGAATAATTGAGAATTTCGGGTTTGAATCCAGGGCGGGACAGAAATGGTTGGGCATTTTTCCTTTCACCTAATGCGTCTCTTCACCTAGCAGAGAGTAAGTACTCAGAAGTTTGTCAGCTTGTTATGGGATTGCATCCTGGGCGGGGTTAGTAATTCGGCCTTGGGGGGAACCTCGATAAAAGCCAAAACGTGTATGAATACACCCTGGCTTCCTGTCTCCCGACACAATGAATTATTGTTACTGCTATGTGAACAGACATTTTAGGTGAAAGGAAATGTGCCAACCATATCTGTCCATCCTGGGATAAGCAAGTAACAAATGTCATAACAAAGTCTTTAAATGATATTTTCAATATATTTACAATTGATTTTTTTAAATTTCCATGAAAATGAGACAAATTGAGGTTTCATGTTCTACAATACTGGTGGGCCACTGATGGGCTACTGGTGGTGAGCCTAGTTTGAAACTGTATTTCAACTCATTAACCCAAAAATATGTGTTCAGAGAAGTGAACCATTTTCAGAGTGCACTTTGAACTGTTACTACATTTGAAAAAAAGTAGCAGCTATCTAAACATTTCAGGAATTTCACGAACTACACATGTCATCTGCACATATTTTCCAGAAATTCCATGTTCTACAAATGACAGTTCCCATCATCCATTTAATGAGCATCCCTGCTTTAAACAAAGTCAGGTTGAAAGGGGATATAAGATCGTTTGACCACAGCATCAACGCAGTCTCAACGGAGCTCAGCTAGAAGCAACACCTCTGATCAAGTGGTATTCTCATAATAAAGTAATCGGCAGAAACAGCACCTCTTACCAGCCTCAATCCCACCAACTGTGACTCGACTCTTACTATCGCTGGAACTCAACAGCTGAGCCTTAGGGCTCTCGTAGTTACAACACTATCGGAATCCGTAATCTTGAGATGATTTTGAGGCACACCGTCCCCACGGCCCGGTCCTCAAACAGGACTCCTGGTTGCTGGACTGGTCAACCAGGCTGTTGCGTATCATACAACAACCGTCGCTACAACCATTTACAAACAAATACACATCTACAGTAATTGCCATATTGTGTGTTTATTGTCCCAAACTGTCACTACACTAGTAACCCATAATGTTATAGACCACTAGAAGTGAGGAAAGACATTTTAGTGAACTAATTCATATGTGAATTATACTTATTTCATTCATAATGAGGAGAACTATTATGTGGAATTGATTTTAAACATTTATTTTGAGGACAAATTGCAGATAAGGAAATTTACAACTATTGCTCACCTGCAACTAAATTATAAGGATTTTGTTAGCCAGTTATACAATGCCATTCACACTTTGGCTCAGCTCTCAACTCAATATCTTAAACTCTTCACAGCTTAACTCAACATAGCATATCAAAATAGTACAATCATGCACCGTAACAGCAAATCAATACATAGCAAAGCCATAGGACAGAGGAAGTTGTGCCCCCCCCCCCACAATGCATGGAACATGACATGAACACACTGGTGTCCTAGTCTGCTGGATCAAGTAGTACTCTTCCTAGCAATGAAACTGAGGTTAGGATGGCAATGAACAATCAAGACAAATGAACAAAATCACCAATTTTGTAAGGGATTTAACTAGGACAGTATAACCATGTATATAATGGTAAATATTACACACACCTTTCTTTCAATACTAATGCACAACATTCTTATGGTGACACAATGTTTGATCCCCACACATCTGACTCCCGACCACAAACACAGGCATCACTGACTCTAATGTTGAGCAGCTTATTCCATGGTCGACGACCGGGCCGCGGAGACGCTAAGTCCCGGAAGCACCTTAAGGTATGGGCTAGTACCACCTTCACTAGAGTACCAAGTACTGTTAACACCACAGAGCCTAAGGCTTACCGACACCACAATGCCTAGGGCTACTGATAATTCCACCACAGCACCTAGGCTTATTGCTAGCTCCACCGCAGCACTTAGCTCTAGTGCCAGCTCCACCACAGCACCTAGGCTTTGTGCCAGTTCCACTAAAGCTTCTAGGCCTACTGCCAGCTCCACCACAGCACCTGGGCCTACTGCCAGCTCCACCACAGCAAAGGCCTACTGCCAGCTCCACCACAGCACTTGGGCCTACTGCCAGCTCCACCACAGCACCATGACTTAGTGCCAGCTGTACCACAGCACAGAGGCCCATTGGCAGGTCCACCCAAATGCCTAAGCCTAGTGAGGCGAGGAGGAGAGCGAGGAGGGAGCCAGGAGCCACTCACCAGAGACCAGAGTCACAATAATGAAGTATCCCGGAGCGGGTGTTGGTAGTGTGGGCCGAGGTGCTCCTCCACCCCTACACTGGTGTCCTCAGCACACTGGTGAGTGTTGGTGTGGTGGCGGGGGGGCGAGGGTGTGGCGGGGGGCACCAGGGAGGGCGTCACGCCAGTATGGGAGCAGCCAAGAGCCGCCAGTAATCACAGGGGATAATTGTGATGTTCACAGCCTGGCCTCCATCACACTCAACTGAGAAACTAAACTCGCTACGTTACTCTCACCTCCATCTTTACTCTTAGTTTCACGTCTCCCAAATAAATTACATCATCTTGATAAAAATTCCCACCAATGTGTTCAATTAAATGAAAATTTATATTGGGAGGGTGTAAAAAATATAGTTTTCACTGTGTATGGTTTCTTGTGGTTGTCCACTGCATCCGAAGGAGTTGTCCGAAATAACATGAAAGGTCTATTGCAATTTCTTTTAGATTATAAACTACAGTACTAGTATTGTATATACTCCAAACAAGTGGTGTATTAATTATCTGTATCCGTGTGGATGAGACTAACGGGCGCAAAGCGGTTAAGGTTGTGTGAGGTAATAAGAGTTGGGCAGGGATACGGACGCGGGGTCGTGGCTTGGCACACGGGCATGAAACAGAAGGTGGGCAGTGAAGTCCATTGTCCGGGTGTTGTGGGGGTCCTCCGCCCCCCACACCTCCCCACACACTCCCCACACATATACCCACCCACGCACACACACGCCATGAATGGCGGTGCAGTGAATGGTAGGTGTAGGTATGGTGGCCGCGGCTCACCACGCCCGCGTCTTCTAAGCTATTTGGTAACATTTTTTGTCATTGATAGTGGGAGATGTGTTGTGTGTGTGTGTGGGAGGGAAGTCTACCGTGGGTGGCCACACTACCAGCTCACGTGTGTATGTTACTGTGGGACGCGGGAGGTCAGCAGGGCACGAGGCCACCCAGTGGAATGTGAACAATGTTGGCGGAAAGTTGAGGGAGATGGGAGGCCAGTGGCACGGGTTATGGACCTCTTGTACACTCCCACCTCTCACCTCCTCCCACTCCCACCTCCCTCACCTCCTCCCACTCTCCCACCATCGTCACTTCCCGTTCTCCACCACCCCTCACCTATCATCTCCCACCAACATCACCTCCCGCTCTCCCACTACCATCTCCCTCCAACATCACCTCCAACTGCCACTCATTCCCTCCCGCATCACCTCCCGCTCCCATTATCAGCCCCTCCCACACTCCCGTTACGGGTTATTCATGCCCGTGCCACCTTTTGGGTGGCTTAATCTTTATCAATCAATCAAGCCCCACACTCCCACCACCGTCACTTCCCATTCTTACGCAACCCTCCCATTCTCCCACCACCGTCACTTCCCATTCTCTCACAGCCATCCCATTCTCCCACCACCGTCACTTCCATTCTCACAGCCATCCCATTCTCCCACCACCGTCACTTCCCATTCTCACACAGCCATCCCATTCTCCCACCACCGTCACTTCCCATTCTCCCAACACCGTCATCTTTTCTTTCTTACGCTTTTCCATCACCTCCCGTTCTCCCTCTCGTGTATATGGTATCCCACTCGGCCACCACCACCATCTCCTCCCACTTTCCAGTAGGGGACCTCGTACAAATCCTGTGGGCAATTCATGGACCTGTAACGTACGATTATATTACGTTATTTCATAGATTAGATACACAGTTTCGTGGTTTTATATTTATTTAGTAGTCTTGGTTACAGCAGTCGGTTGTTGGCAGTGTCGTAAAAATTAAGACGAAGCCTGGAGCAGAGTAGAGAGCAGAGTGAGGCCGGGGTGGAGAGCTAGGATGCGGGATGAGAGTCGTAGAGCTTGGCGCTCTGAATATGGGCGGAGTCGAGGAGCTCGATGTGGGACGAGAACGTATAAGCTCGATGTGGGACGAGAGCGTGTAAGCTCGATGTGGGACGAGAGCGTGTAAGCTCGATGTGGGACGAGAGCGTGTAAGCTCGATGTGGGACGAGAGCGTGTAAGCTCGATGTGGGACGAGAGCGTGTAAGCTCGATGTGGGACGAGAGCGTATAAGCTCGATGTGGGACGAGAGCGTGTAAGCTCGATGTGGGACGAGAGCGTGTAAGCTCGATGTGGGACGAGAGCGTGTAAGCTCGATGTGGGACGAGAGCGTGTAAGCTCGATGTGGGACGAGAGCGTGTAAGCTCGATGTGGGACGAGAGCGTGTAAGCTCGATGTGGGACGAGAGAGTGTAAGCTCGATGTGGGACGAGAGCGTGTAAGCTCGATGTGGGACGAGAGCGTGTAAGCTCGATGTGGGACGAGAGAGTGTAAGCTCGATGTGGGACGAGAGCGTGTAAGCTCGATGTGGGACGAGAGAGTGTAAGCTCGATGTGGGACGAGAGCGTGGAAGCTCGATGTGGGACGAGAGAGTGTAAGCTCGATGTGGGACGAGAGCGTGGAAGCTCGATGTGGGACGAGAGCGTGGAAGCTCGATGTGGGACGAGAGCGTGGAAGCTCGATGTGGGACGAGAGCGTGGAAGCTCGATGTGGCCGGAGTCTGGCTGTCTGCTCTGTGTCGAGGTTGAAGTCTATTGGAGTCGGTAGGAACTGGACACGCTGAGTGCTACATTGTTGTTGGTGAGGTTGAAGATGTGAAGTATCTCCCAAACGTCTGTAATGAACCACTCTTGAAATTTGACTGAAAATTATTGATTGATGAAGATTAAGCCGCCCAAGAGGTGGCACGGGCATGAATAGCCCGTAAGTGGTAGTTTCTTTTTGGGCGGGTGTGAATGTATACTGTGTGCTGAGATCGCATTTAAATCGTCAGGCTGCTATCGCGGGAGTGGATACTGCTTGGTAGTATTTATGAGGGTGTCCAGCTGCTGGACACCTTTTTTGATCAGCAGAAGAGTGGCAATGTTGATGGCTTCAGGGTGGTTACTGCAAGATTCAGGAACTCTTAAAACTCTTCTAAGGTCGTTGGTTGCTTGACATTCCAGGAGATAATAAAATAGTGTTTTTTCTATGATTGTTTGGCAGAAGATGCATTCCCTCTGTCTGGGTTCTCCAATTTCCCATTTGCATCTGTAACTTAGACGTAGTCTATATAACCGAACTGCTATTTTCCCTGTGGATTCCTTTTGGGATATTTAACCTTTCTAACTTGGTGGCCTGAAGATACCATATTGCAGAGGGCAAACCTTCTGCTACTTTCAGTTTTTTGGTGATTTTTTTTATGTACTCTAGGCTAGCTTGGATTGTTTTGTGGATCATTGGATGATGAGTTGCCAATTTAGCAATTTCATCGGCTTTCTCATTTAATGGGATTCCAACATGGGATGGGATCCTGTTTAGGGTTAAGTTAAGCCTTGCCCTTAGCTACTGATCCAGGATACAAAATGGTGATCATTATTTCAACGTTGTCTTTTCACTTTTTTCCTAATATTTGAAGTGCAGCTTTTGAGTGTATGGTTGTATTTTTAAGTGTTTTGTGCAATCACACATGCGAATGCCTGTTGTATGGCAAACAGCTCAGTTTGAGTTGATGATACTTGTCATCCACGTCTCCATTATGCCTGTTTACTGCCCGTGCAAAAAGCAGGACCAGCTCACTCTCATATTCTGTGTCCACCGATCCGTCTGTGAAGATGTGGGTGACTCCTGCTACTGCAATGCTGCTCATTTGCTTTTCTATGATGCGCCTTAGGATTGTTGGATCATAGGCAGCCATTTTCATTGGAAGACCTTCTGTTACTATTCTGAAAGTAGGCTCCTCCCACTGTGGGGAACAGTGTAGTTTGGGTGTGGATGATCACCTCCTCTATCAAGAATCATGCTTTTTCATTGTAGTCTGTTTAGGACTTTCCCGCTCTGGTAGCCCAAGAGTTTACGTTGTTTTGGCCAAGTCCAACCACCAAGGCCTATCGTACTGGGAATGGATCAGGGGAAACAATTATCTTGCTGATAATCGTAGCTGTTCTTTGAGATATTCTTTCTTGAAGAGAGGGCAAACCCGTTTCCACTCAAGCCTGCATAGGGGCTCCCAGGGCAGCTCTCATAGCATTGTTTTGGGCAACTTCAAGCTTTTTCCACTG
Source organism: Procambarus virginalis (assembly GCA_020271785.1). Classification (NCBI taxonomy): domain Eukaryota; kingdom Metazoa; phylum Arthropoda; class Malacostraca; order Decapoda; family Cambaridae; genus Procambarus; species Procambarus virginalis. The sequence continues at coordinate 6,111,608 of WNGS01000543.1, read as the reverse complement.
TTGGTGTGTTAGACTTGTGAGTGCAGGTACGGCATAGTTAATTACTGCTCTGACTGCCTGTAGATAGTATGTGCGAGTGACGCAAATTGGCTCCAAAGAGGGAGGTTAGCGACCTGAGGATTGCCGTCCGGGCCGCAGTTCTCTCTCTCTTAAGTGACCTCAGTATTAAAATGTATGCGTTTGTCCAGGATTATTCCTAGATACTGATAAGTGTTCACCCATTCAATTGGTTGACCCCTGTACGTTGAGTTGTTGGTTGTTGGAGAAGCCCAAATAGAGGTTGTTGGGCTTCACTATTTTTATGGGCATGGATTTTGTCTTGGTGGGATCGAGTTTGATACCAATCTGCTTTGCCTCTTAACTGATGCAGTCTAAGCATTTGGGTGAAAAGCGCACTGCATTCTTTCCTTTTATGATGACGACAAAGTCGTCCGCATATTTTAGCATCCTGCAGTGTTGAGTTTCTGCCTCTTCTTTCCATTAAACAGTTGACGAGAAGGGGACTGAGAATGCCCCCTGCGGTGTATCATTTTCAAGTCTTTTGTATTCAGAACTGCCGTGAAGTTTCATTCTTGCTTCTCTGTTTATGAGACAGTTTTTGGTCCAGGAGAGCAGGTTGCCTGTGACCTCTTTGTCGATGAGGCAGCAGAGAATAGCTGGGGCGCTAGCCAGTTCAAAGGCTTTCTTGAGGTCCAGGAATATCAGTAGTCCTCGTCTGTCAATTCAGATGGGCTAACAGAGTTGTAATACACTGTGCCAACCACTTTTCTATAGGCATACATATCCTGGTGCAGTTTAGGCATTTTCCACTCAAGTCTGTTGAGTGCCATTCTGTCAGCCGTCTTGACTGCACAGCTTTGGAGAGAGATGGGCCTTGGATACCCTGGATCTTTGGGTTTTGGGATCCGTATACTGTCTGCCCTATTCCAAGCTGCAGGAAGATTATTCGATTGATTAATTGATGAAGATCAAACTACCCTAGAGGTGGCATAGGCATGAATAGCCCATAAGTGGTAGATTGTTTTTGGAATGAATGCGTTTTTTTGGTCGTGAAAAGATATTCGATTGATTGATGAAGATTAAGCCATCCAAGAGGTGGCACGAGCCCGTTAAATGATTATTCGATTGATAAAGATTAAGCCACCCAAGAGGTGGCACGAGCATGAATAGCCCGTAAAACGATTATTCGATTGATTGATTGATCAAGATTAAGCCACCCCAAAAGGTGGCACGGGCACGAATAGCCCGTAAGTGGTGGCCCTTTTGAGCCATCACCAGTATCAACAGATGATACTGGAGATCTGTGGAGGTGCGGCTGCACCCTGCGTGACAGGAGATGTCTCCCGTGATGATTATTCTGTTGTTGTTATAGATTCAGCACTAGGAACAAGTTCCAAGTAGCACGGGCTATGGTGAGCCCGTAACTTACCTGGGAACAGGAGCGGCGCAAGTACCACGGGCTATGGTGAGCCCGTAATGGACTTACCTGGCACAGGAGCGGAGGGATTTGATGATTGATAAAGATTAAGCCACCCAAGAGGTGGCACGGGCATGAATAGCCCGTAAGTGGTGGCCCTTTTGAGCCATTACCAGTATCAATAGATGATACTGGATATCTGTGGAGGTGCGACTGCACCCTGCGTGACGGGAGATGTCTCCCGGACCAAATGGTGACCATATGGTGGGTGATGATTCGTTGTTGTGTTATAGATTCAGCTACTCGGAACAAGTTCCAAGTAGCACGGGCTATGGTGAGCCCGTAACTTACCTGGCACAGGAGCTGGGCAAGAAGCACGGGCTATGGTTAGCCTCGTGGACAGGAGATGTCTCCCGTGGGTGATGATTCGCTAATCGATTGATTATATAATCGGTCTACACCTCACCTCATCGTCCTCCAATAGGTTGGAACGAATGTTAACTAATATTAATTTAACGAACTCATTAAGTTAATGAGAGTTTGGAGTGAGTGTATTATTGACAAAATACTCGTTACAGACCCCATATCTATTCCATGGACGGTATCGACCTCATATCCATTCCATGGGCGGTAGCAGCCTCATACCCATTCCATGGGCGGTAGCGACCTCATACCCATTCCATGGGCGGTAGCGACCTCATACCCATTCCATGGACGGTAGCAATCTAATGCCCAAAGTTTAAAAAGCACTGAACCCCCAAAAATATTAAGCCGAGTCAGAAGGGAAAGGAAGACCATATAAGGAGCAAGAGTGGCTGGGAGGGCCAAGGAGAATAGGGAAGCTGGGAGATCGAGGACAGTTATGGGGCTGGGGGAGCAAGAGGTGCGTGGGAGCCATTGAGAAGGGAGGGAGAGGGTGTGGAAGGGGACCCATGAAGGGGGAGAGGAGGAGGGGGGTTGATGGTGAGGAATCAGGTGGCTGGGTGCTGCTCCCCCCCAACCACCAGGTGTAAACAAGTCGCTGTCCTATAGCTGCCTCGCCCCTCCTCATTCCAATGGCCCTGTAAACTGTTCCCCGTGTGAGTGTTGTCTCTTGTCGATACTCTGTCCATTGTTCGAGCCATAACGTGCACCTTATGTCTAGTTACTGTGTGGGTTTGTTTTGCCTTAACATGCTAGTGACTCATGCCGGGTGACGGAGCAACGCACGCAGGTGTCTGGTCCACCATCATGTTCACTGTATATCATAGTGGACCGTGTTCACTGTCAGCCACGGTGGACCGTGTTCACTGTCAGCCACGGGGACCGTGTTCACTGTCAGCCACGGTGGACCGTGTTCACTGTCAGCCACGGTGGACCGTGTTCACTGTCAGCCACAGTGGACCGTGTTCACTGTCAGCCACAGTGGACCGTGTTCACTGTCAGCCACAGTGGACCGTGTTCACTGTCAGCCACAGTGGACCGTGTTCACTGTCAGCCACAGTGGACCGTGTTCACTGTCAGCCATGGTGGACCGTGTTCACTGTCAGCCACGGTGGACCTTGTTCACTGTCAGCCACGGTGGACCGTGTTCACTGTCAGCCACGGTGGACCGTGTTCACTGTCAGCCACAGTGGACCGTGTTCACTGTCAGCCACAGTGGACCGTGTACACTGTCAGCCACAGTGGACCATGTTCACTGTCAGCCACAGTGGACCGTGTTCACTGTCAGCCACAGTGGACCGTGTTCACTGTCAGCCACAGTGGACCGTGTTCACTGTCAGCCACAGTGGACCGTGTTCACTGTCAGCCACAGTGGACCGTGTTCACTGTCAGCCACAGTGGACCGTGTTCACTGTCAGCCACAGTGGACCGTGTTCACTGTCAGCCACGGTGGACCGTGTTCACTGTCAGCCACGGTGGACCGTGTTCACTGTCAGGCACGGTGGACCGTGTTTACTGTCAGCCACAGTGGACCGTGTTCACTGTGAACTATGGTGGACCATGTTCACTGTGAACTTTGGTGGACCATGTTCACTGTGAACTATGGTGGACCATGTTCACTGTGAACTATGGTGGACCATGTTCACTGTGAACTTTGGTGGACCATGTTCACTGTGAACTATGATGGACCATGTTCACTGTGAACTATGGTGGACCATGTTCACTGTGAACTATGGTGGACCATGTTCACTGTGGACCTTGGTAGACCATGTTCACTGTGGACCTTGGTAGACCATGTTCAATGTGAACCATGACAGACTGTGTTCACTGTGAACCATTATGGACCGTGTTCACTGTCATGAACATAATGGACCATGTTCACTGTGAACCATGATGGACAATGTTCACTGTCATGAACATGGTGGACCATGTTCACTATCATGAACATAGTGGACCATGTTCACTGTCATGAACATGGTCCACCATGTTCACTGTCATGAACATGGTCCACCATGTTCACTGTCATGAACATGGTCCACCATGTTCACTGTCATGAACATGGTCCACCATGTTCACTGTCATGAACATGGTCCACCATGTTCACTGTCATGAACATGGTCCACCATGTTCACTGTCATGAACATGGTCCACCATGTTCACTGTCATGAACATGGTCCACCATGTTCACTGTCATGAACATGGTCCACCATGTTCACTGTCATGAACATGGTCCACCATGTTCACTGTCATGAACATGGTCCACCATGTTCACTGTCATGAACATGGTCCACCATGTTCACTGTCATGAACATGGTCCACCATGTTCACTGTCATGAACATGGTCCACCATGTTCACTGTCATGAACATGGTCCACCATGTTCACTGTCATGAACATGGTGGACCATGGTCTGACCATAATGGACCCTGTTCACTCACTGTTGACCATTGTGGACCCTGTTCACTCACTGTTGACCATAGTGGACCATGTCCACATATTATGTTCACATCCATGTTCACTCACTATGAACTATGGTGTACAATGGTCACAGGATGCTACTGGTAACACAGTTGCCCCCTTGCCTCACGAGCGATTCGCCTAGGTTTGAGTCCTGGGCAGGGAGTCTTGATGCCCTGAATCCTGGTCTGGACATCGGTCCTTAATTCTTCTTTTTGCGCAGCAGTAATTGGGTACCTAGTTGTTAATTGGCTGGTAAACCATGAGATATGGGAGGGAAAAGCTCTTAGCCTTTTTAACAGGAGTCGGAAATCATCTGTTCCTGTACTCATCTGTGTAACAACAACAAATGTGCTGTTGAGTCTACTGAAAACTAGCTACTGTTGCTGCTACTGTACTTTGGTTTATGTGTTTTATACTGTACCTGTACTGCATTTTATAACTTTGCTATTTTTATTTATTTGGCTGATTTCAATATACAGTATATATTGTACAGTATGATATACAGTACTGTACTGTATAATGCTTGTTGGTTAATGAACTACTAATAACACCTATACAATGTTTAGATTAATTTGAAACTATGGTGCAATATGGTTTATATTAACCCAAAAAAGTTGTTATTCCAGTTCCGTGTGCTGTTTGTCTTTGTGGTGGTTGTGTTATTGCTGACAGTTCTTCAGCTGTGCCTGTGTGTGTGGCTGATCCATGTGAGTAGTTTAGAAACCTTGTCTAAGGTACATAGCACAAATGCCTTCTACAACACTGTTCACGTCGCTGCTATTTCAGTACAGCCGTTCACTTTCCATTATCGCTGCTTGCACATTTTGACTACGTGTACATTTTGACTGCTTGCCCATTTTGATTGCTTGCAAATTTTGACTGCTAGCACATTTTGACTGCCTACATTTGTTGACTGCCTGCATATGTTGACTGCTGAGTCTGTTCCTACCCCTAACAAACTCCACAGATGTTATTGATGTAATTCTCTCACTTAAAACTAAATCAGGTAGCTTTTCTAAGATTTCAACTCTAATTTATAAAAAATGCTTCAATGTGTTATAGCTCCAGCCATTTCACTGCAATAAATAACTTGAACTCCGAGCCTTCCTTGATAATTATAAAAAGACTCGAGTAATCCCAGTCCATAAAGGTGGTGATTTCACAGAAGTCAACAATTTTAGAGCAACATCAGTCTTGCTCATCTCCAAAATATTTGAAAAACTAATGTACAAACAGCTTTACTCCAATCTAGCTCAACATAACACAGTATACAGTACAGTACTGTACTTAGTTTTTACTAATACTGTATTGCTTCACGTCTCAAACAGCATCAACAATTTATTAATATGCTTGGATTAATATATGCACATCTTTACAAAAGTAAGGCCTTCATAGCTATTTGTTGAACTGCAGAAGGCTTTTGACACAGTTAACCACAATAACCTTAAATTGCACCACTCTGGAATCAGGACAATCATGGGGAATGACTTCACACACTTTCAAGTGTACTCTGTATCTGTAGAACTGAACTGCAATACTACTGCTGACCTTAGATGCTTGTTAGAGGGCTGTAACTGAAACCATGGGCACCACACAAACAAATATCTATTTGATATTCTTAGAGTGCAACTCAACCAAAGCAGAAATGCAATGCAAATCAAGGATCCCAATTTGTGGAATGACCTTCCAAATGTAATTAAAAGCTGTACTTCTCCCAAGCAGTTTAAAGAAGAAAGTAAGAAATATCTAACATTATGTAATAAATTTCACTTACATTTAATGGATGGTAGGGCAATGGCTTCAATTCTTGCAGGTCTTCGTTCAATCCCCAACTGACCAAGTGGTTGGGCACCATTTCTTTCCTTTGTCCTATTCTAAATCCTTGTCATCATATACCTTCCAAGTGCCATATAGCCATAATGGCTTAGCCCTTTCTTTTGATAATTACCTTACCTGTCTCATCTAAAATAAGCCAATTTCATGTTTTGCTGATACATTACAGTATTTGTAAATACTGTATTAAACACAGTACCACAGTACTGTAAATCTGTACTACAGTATTGCTAAAATTACAGATTCTGTAATAAATTAATCTATGCCTTTCATCATTATATATCACTATATATACAGTAATACAATATTTCTCAATCCATACTTTTTCCACAATTATCTTTGCATACTATATTCAAATTAGAACATATTTAGACTGGATGATATAACCATGTTATAACAAATATACATAAAAATTAGTACAGCATTATACCATATAGATATATGGCTAAATGATTTACATTTTTTCTATTTGTTTGGTGCTATTACTTCTTGCTGGCTTCCAGGACTGATGCAATTGAGTCGGTCTGCTGTATACACCATGTTGCAGACGCATGCAGAGAAAGACCGCATCATCTCCTCCCTCCCACCACCCTTCATCCGACAGGTATGGCTGTCCTGCACCTGTTGTCATACATGTGTAACGTGTATGACATGTTGCGATTTGGTACAGTCCCTATAAATTATTACAAATTTATCAAAGATGTTAGGTTTAATTATGAATCTCAGTACTCCTTCTCCTTTAAATGTAGTTGCAATTTAAATTCAATTGATAAGTAGCTGTGGTACTGTGCTGTAACTCGATAGGGATGGTAGACTTTTGGTCAGGCTTGATTGTACATGTCACCAGTCTACTGGTACACCTGATACTTACCTTAAGAAGCAGCTGGTGAGCGTGTTCTTCATGTGGAGTCAAGGTCATATTTATGGTGGCTCAAATCTCGAGAAAATATGCTTGATCCTTTGATGCTACTGAATACTAAAAGGGCGTTCAACAGCTGAGTGGACAGCGCTTCGGATTCGTAGTCTCCAGGGGAGGCGGAGACAAATGGGCAAAATGTTTCTTTCACCCTGATGCCCCTGTTACCTAACAGTAAATAGGTACCTGGGAGTTAGACAGCTGCTACGCGCTGCTTCCTGGGGGGGTGTAACAAATTGAAGGCCTGGTTGAGGACCAGGCCACAGGGACGCTAAGCCCCGAAATCATCTCAAGATAACCTCAAGATGGTTTATATTACTGCCTATTACACAGGCTTATCAGGCTTATTTGAGTAGTAAATTTAGCTGTAGGATATTTGTGTAAGAAACTAAATGTTTCTTACTTTTAGTTTCTTTGTGAACTTAATATTAACTTTATGTGAACATAATATTAAATCGGTTTATGATTTTCTATGTTGACCGATGGATATATTCCAGGCGTCTCCTCACACAAGCGACGACTTTAACGAGGCTGTTAAAAATGCAGCAAACAGCAACCGTACACTACAGGCTGGACTCAAAATATCCAAAATGATTGTACTCGGAGACATGGCAACAGGAAAAACTTGCTTGGTAAATAGGTAAATAGCTCTTTTTACATTATTAATGACCAGGCCCTGTGGAAACACAAGGGAAAACAAACTATTATTTTCAGAGTATTTAACCTTTTTTATATTAATCTGATAATAATCACAGCTAAGTGTACCACTGTTGGGGGTCACTGCTGAGAGTGCCACACATGAGGTCACTGAGTGCATAATAAAGAAAGAAATTGAAAAAACTAGACAAAAAAGGGGACATAAATCTTGCTTAACCTTGTACTTCCCTTGAAAAGACACATTCAAATCTATTTTCCTCATTCCATCATTTATTTGAGCTTTACTTCTTTCCTTAAACAGCAGTCAAATGTATTATCAAATTCACTAGCAGTTCTAAATACTGTAGTTTCCTATTTATGTACAGTATTTATTTTTAATTTATTGTTACAGATTGTGTCATCAGGTTTTTGATGCCAATTACAAAGCAACAATTGGAGTCGACTTTGAAGTTGAACGATTTGATGTTCTTGGTATTCCCTTTAATCTACAAATGTAAGTAAAACATATTTTTCATGTAAAGTGTTTGTAAAGACAGTATATCATAGTACAGACAGTACATCAAAGTACAGTATAGACAGTATATCATAGTACAGTACAAATAGTACATCATAGTACGGTACATCAAAGTACAGTACAGACAGTACATCATAGTACAGTATAGACAGTATATCATAGTACAGTACAAATAGTACATCATAGTATAGTACAGACAGTATATCGTAGTACAGTACAGACAGTATATCGTAGTACAGTATAGACAGTATATCGTAGTACAGTACAGACAGTATATCATGGTACAGTACAGACAGTATATCATAGTACAGTACAGACAGTATATCATAGTATAATACAAATACTACATCATAGTACAGTACATCAAAATACAGTACAAATAGTACACCATAATACGGTACATCAAAGTACAGTACAGACAGTACAGGCGATGAGTCACAACAACGTGGCTAAAGTATGTTGACCAGACCACACACTAGAAGGTGAAGGGACGACGACGTTTCGGTCCGTCCTGGACCATTCTCAAGTCGATTGTGAGATTGGTCAATCAACTTAAGAATGGTCCAGGACAGACCAAAACGTCGTTGTCCCTTCACCTTCTAGTGTGTGGTTTGATCAACAGACAGTACATCATAGTACAGTATCACAAAGGCTCAATGATTACATTTCTACCAACTGTAGTTCAGTGATAGGTAGATCTCTGCTATTAGTGTGTGGGCTGAAATATTTACATGCCAAAAAATAACTCTTTATCAGGATTTGAAGCAATTTATTCTATATTTGAAGTAATACACTGTAGATGATTAGATTTTTGCATCTTGGCAGTAAATGTATTATGGTACTATTGTATTATTAATACAATTATAATTGTATTATTAATACAATGATAATAATTTGTTTTTAATGAAGGCTTGTTTACTTGTCTTCTCATTCAGCTAATAATGAATGAAAAGATTGATACTTGTGTGCTTACATACTTTGAGATACTGTAATAAATGTATTAATTTTATCTTTTAACAGTTGGGACACAGCTGGCCAGGAGCGGTTTAAATGTATAGCAGCGTCGTATTATCGTGGTGCCAACAGTAAGCTTTCTTGACACACTGTACTCACATATTTAACACTAGTGTGCATCAGTATATAACATTACCAACATGCACATAAACTCAGACTGTTCATTGCTCTCTTTGCCTGCTGAAACCCCTGTCAAGATGCCCCACACCTGTAAGTATGGGCAGCTAGGCTGGATGCCCCACATCTGTAAGTATGGGTAGCTAGGCTGGATGCCCCCACACCCAGCAGTGTGGGTAGGCAGCCTGGATGCTCCACACCCATATGTGTGGGTAGCCTGGCTGGATGCCATACACACAGAAGTGTGGCCTGCCAGGCTGGATGCCCTCACACTCAGCAGTGTGGGTAGGCAGGCTAGGAAAATTATTACTGTTCTTTGGGTATTCAGAAAGTGTCGCTTATCAGATCGTTTTCTAGTTTTAAACAAGTTGTAGAGTGAAGTGGGCAAGAAGTAAAGTGGGAGAAGGTGAGAACACTGTTATGAACTGTGTTTAGGACCAGTATGTAGCAGCAGTGTTAGGAACAGGGGTAGGAACAGTGTTAAATAGCAGTGTTAGAAATAGTGTTTAACCCTTGCACTGCACCAGCCGACATATTAAGGGTTATGCTGGTGCATCAGCCGATATGTGATTATGTGAGTACTGTATATCATAAAAATCAAAACTCCCATGCATACAAGGGGACACACATTTGCTTCCCCAGGCCTCCAGTAACCATCCCCTATCCTGAAAAAAACATGCAGAGTCCTTCACTTTTCTTCCATGAGCTTAGTAACGTGGCCTAGGTTACTAAGCCCTACATAATGTTCCTATGTCTTTAGGAACGTGTAAGACAGCCATGCTATGAGCCACTGAAATTTTAACAACACAAGTAATTGATTACCATTATATATTTCAGGCAAAATGTGTGCTATGTCCAGTTATAAAATTTAGGCTTATATATGGGATTAGACTGTGTGTGGTGTGTGTGTATAGATATATCTATATATATATATATATATATATATATTATATATATATATATATATATATATATATATATATATATATATATATATATATTATATATATATATATATATATGTTATTAAATATGACCGAAAAAGTAAGATTAATAATTCTAACACGAATTTTCTCAATTTTCCTTATGTTTGTTTTTACTGATGACGGTAAATGAAAAATCAATTCTCCAAAATTCATTCTTTATTTCTTAGTCTGACGCGACACTTGAGCGCGTTTCGTAAAACTTATTACATTTTCAAAGACTTTAGTTACACACACACAGAACAACTATAACTGAACAGAGTTTTAAACAGTTTTTCTTTTTTATACCTGCATTTGGGTGAGGTGATATGCTACAATGGTTTGGGGTGAGGTGAGAACAAACACAGAACACGAAACAATGGGTATAAGCTAAAGGGAAGAATAGATCTGTAACTGCAGAAGGCCTATTGGCCTTCTGCAGTTACTATTGGCCCGTATTCTTGATGTTTCTATATTGGAGCGGAGTCTTGAAGTGGGTAGAATATAGTTGTGCGTTAATTGGCTGTTGATTGCTGGTGTTGACTTCTTGATGTGTAGTGCCTCGCAGATGTCAAGCCGCCTGTTGTCGCTGTATCTATCAATGATTTCTGTGTTGTTTGTTAAGATTTCTCTGGTGATGGTTTGGTTGTGGGAAGAGATATATGTTCTTGATAGAGCCCTGTTGCTTATGCATCGTTAATCGCCTGGAAAGAGATGTTGTTGTCTTGCCTTCTTGAGCCCGGATGGGCACATGTATAAGCAAGTAGATGGGTCGCTATGGGTTCTCCCCTAGGCGTCCTGTTTGCAAACTTCTACATGGGTACTATTGAGGAAAAAGTCTTAGTCGACTTGAACTTGAAACCGGCCATATACTGCAGGTATGTTGACGACATTTTTACACAGGTACCTGATGTCAGACATCTGCAGGAGCTGAAAGAAGCGTTTGAGCAGAATTCTGTGTTACGTTTCACTTACGAGATGGAGAAGGATGGGAAGCTGCCCTTTCTAGATGTAACAGTCATGGAAAGGAGCGGAGGTTTCCACACTGCAGTCTACACTAAGGAAACAAACATAGGAATGTGCCTAAATGCCAACAGTGACTGCCCAGATAGGTACAAGAGGAGTGTTGTTAACGCTTATGTCGACCGTGCTCTCAGCCACAGCTCGGAATGGAAGCAAGTCGACGAAGAACTCTGTAGAGTAAGGCAGGTCCTAGTCAACAACGGCTTCTCCAATGGTTTCATTGAAGACATCATAAGAAGGAAAGTGAAACGCCATGCAACCTCTGAAGATACAACTAACACAACACCTATACCCCCTATTAGACTATTTTACAGGAACTTCTTCTCCACAGCTCATAAAACGGAGGAAAGGGTCCTGAAAGATATTGTTAATAGAAACGTTATCCCTACAGACAAAAATCAGAAGATACAATTGACGATTTACTATAAAACCAAGAAAACTGCCAACCTACTCATGAGAAACTCTCCAGACACAAAGCAGAACGCTTTGAAAGAGACCAATGTCGTCTATGCCTTCAAATGCCCACTTGGGGACTGTAAGCCCCAAAGAACTCAATATATAGGCAAGACAACAACATCTCTTTCCAGGCGATTAACGATGCATAAGCAACAGGGCTCTATCAAGGAACATATAATCTCTTCCCACAACCAAACCATCACCAGAGAAATCTTAACAAACAACACAGAAATCATTGATAGATACAGCGACAACAGGCGGCTTGACATCTGCGAGGCACTACACATCAAGAAGTCAACACCAGCAATCAACAGCCAATTAACGCACAACTATATTCTACCCACTTCAAGACTCCGCTCCAATATAGAAACATCAAGAAATACGGGCCAATAGTAACTGCAGAAGGCCAATAGGCCTTCTGCAGTTACAGATCTATTCTTCCCTTTAGCTTATACCCATTGTTTCGTGTTCTGTGTTTGTTCTCACCTCACCCCAAACCATTGTAGCATATCACCTCACCCAAATGCAGGTATAAAAAAGAAAAACTGTTTAAACTCTGTTCAGTTATAGTTGTTCTGTGTGTGTGTAACTAAAGTCTTTGAAAATGTAATAAGTTTTACGAAACGCGCTCAAGTGTCGCGTCAGACTAAGAAATAAAGAATGAATTTTGGAGAATTGATTTTTCATTTACCGTCATCAGTAAAAACAAACATAAGGAAAATTGAGAAAATTCGTGTTAGAATTATTAATCTTACTTTTTCGGTCATATTTAATAACATATGTCTACAGGAAAGACTGCTACCAAAATATACTAATATATATATATATATTATATATGAATAAATACATGGTGTGCATATATTTTTACATGCATATCTGTATTTATGTATATTTTCAAAGTTATACATAATGAACACCATCTTTGACACATAGATGCAACTTGTTAGAGAAAAAAATAAAAAATAAAGTGAGAAACATTGAAAATAAATTGACAAAGTTATTCCCATGTGGCAACTCTCCTCTTTTTTACCCAAAAAATGCAACTTCTCCAGGTCACTACAGCTATACAACAAGATGTAGAGACTTTTTACTTGGAATTTTGTGCTTCCTGGTACTAATTAACAATACCAAAAGAAAAAAATACTATTTTTGGAACAATTTATTTTCAGTGCAGCATAGGAATGTCATTTTAAAAGGTGCGCAGTGCAGGGGTTAAAGGCAGTGTTAGGAACATTGGAACTGTTAGAAAAAGTGTTAAGGCCTCAGACCCTGTTACTTTGCTTATAGCTCTGTGTAAGATAACACCTTTAATAAAAAAATATCTATAAATTTGAAATGATGAAGTTAATTAACGTGTAGTGAAATTAATTTATTCATGTTTTGTGTACAGCTGTGATGGTTGTGTTTGATGTGACAAACATTGTAACTCTGGCTCACACAGCCCAGTGGTTGGAGGAAGCACGCCAAGCTAACCTGAACTCGGATCCTCTTGTTTTCCTCGTGGGAACTAAACGTGATTTGATGGTATGCATCGAGTATAATCTCATCATTTAACATGCAGTGTTAAAAGCTTCCAGAGTTAAGAGTAGGTCAGGTTCCCGGGTGTTCAATTGAAATAGGAATCTGCTTGAGAATATAGATACTGTATTTGTCAAGCATATCTAATACCTTACTATTAGATATGCACTGCTATAATATTAAATAAGGGCTATTGTCTTAACATATTAATTTACTGACATTGTCAAAGATTTTGCCAGTACAGTGACTTTCATATGCATCTTCAACTTGTATAAGAATGAAACGTAATTTGTTAATTTTCTAACCAGCACCTAGGTTCCATTGAGCATATCATATGTGGTTGCATATCCATTGAGCTGTATCTATGGGTTAAAATTTTTTGTTCATATCACTAGGTTGGGATTTGTTAATGATTGTGATTGCATATCTCTGATAATTTGTACTTGTATTTCTCAAGCTAATTAGGGGATGAAGGATGGAAATACGCTTTAGTAACACACAATGTAAAGCTAGAAAACCCTAGAGAAGGTTGTGCTTGAGTAACCTTACTGGATAGGAACTGCCAGTTCATTGATCTAGCATAATCAAACAGTGTAATGACTGTATGCATGCTAAATATTTACAGAGCGAAGGAGCATACAACCAGATTGAGGCTCAAGCACGACGTGTTGCACAAGGCCTTGGAGCCGAGTACTGGGCTGTGTCGTCCAAAACTGGAGATAACGTGGAAGCTCTCTTTTTGCGTGTGGCAGCACTCACCTTCAATCGTGCCGTGCTTCAGGAAGTCCAGGGAGGTGACGGCCACAAGCACGCAGGAACTGTCAGTATGTATTAAGATGTTCATCATAATCATCATCTTCATAATCATTATCTTCACTATTGTCATCACTACCATCATTATCGTTATTCTTAGCATCATCACCATTATCATCATCAACAACAGAAACAATGATTACGTACCACATTTTTCACTTTTAAGAAGTGAATTATGGCCTCAGCTCAAAGAAATAGGAGAGAAGCATAAGAAAAGATTGGATGTCCCCTAGCAAATAGTGGCTTTAGGGCTTTAGGTATTGTATGTACTAGCTCAATCTTTAAATCCAACATTATGTTTGTAACTCATCTTCAATGTATGTACCTGGTTGATACCTGGTTGATGGGGTTCTGGGAGTTCTTCTACTCCCCAAGCCCGGCCCGAGGCCAGACTTGACTTGTGAGAGTTTGGTCCACCAGGCTGTTGCTTGGAGCGGCCCGCAGGCCCACATACCCACCACAGCCCGATTGGTCCGGTACTCCTTGAAGGAAACAATCTAGTTTCCTCTTGAAGATGTCCACGGTTGTTCCTGTAATATTTCTGATGCTCGCTGGTCGGACGTTGAACAACCGTGGGCCTTCAGGTACCTTTACCTGAATAAAATATCTAAATCTAGCAATTCATCCACAGTAGGAGAGAGACATAAGAAAAGACTGGACGTCCCCAGTAAATCTAGCAAATCATCCACAGTAGATTTCCACTGCTTCATAAGACTAAGTACAGTATATACAGTAGTGTTTCCCATGAGTTGTAATATAAATATGTCAGGCATTTCATCCAGTTCACAAACTTTTGTAAACAAATGATGCTACTTACCACAACAAATAACAAGTATTGCTACTTGTGTGATCAACACATTCAGTTCCCTTCTCACTCACTCACCATGTGTGTGTCTGTCCATCATCTTGGCATTCCTCTTCTATTTGTAGATTCTCTTGAATATACTTTCTTCATTGCTCCATCATCCATTCATTTAAAATTACCAAACCATCTTGGTACACATCTCGATCACAAATTTATCACCTGTAGCACCACATACTTCTGTGCCACTTTAACTCTTTTGTATTTTCTAACAGCACAAATATGCCCAAGGCACAGATAAGACTGTGAGCAGGATGTCCAGAATGCACTAAGTGCAGAGCTGGACCTCAATTTATTCAACATTTCACCAGTGTAGCTTTTCAAGGAATAATTGAATGGATATACAGGGAATCTTACATAGTGCCAGCCAGCAGAGTGCTAGTGGAATAGGACACGGTAGGTTTTACATAGTGCCAGCCAGCAGAGTGCTAGTGGAATAGGACAGTAGGTTTTACATTGTGCCAGCCAGCAGAGTGCTAGTGGAACAGAGCAACACATGGAACAAACAGCACCTGTTATTAAATATCCCCAAAGCTAAAAACAGTTGAGCAAGTAGGTTGGCTAATATAGTGATGTCTCATTCATTGGATTTATTGGCTCAGGGCTCCAGTTTTTGCCATCTGATGACAGGCAGGGTATTTACCCCACATCAGGGATAGTGCCTTGTTTACCTTGGATGCATAATTTCCTTCAAGCAATCATTTGGTTTGTTACACCTATACATTCTGGTGTGAAGGGAGTCCCAGCTCCCTTCTCCTTGTAGAGTGAGCCATATTCTGGTCCCAGCAACT
Source organism: Procambarus virginalis (assembly GCA_020271785.1). NCBI lineage: Eukaryota > Metazoa > Arthropoda > Malacostraca > Decapoda > Cambaridae > Procambarus > Procambarus virginalis. Next base: position 6,095,833 of record WNGS01000543.1, on the reverse strand, counting down.
GGTTGGTCACAGATGGGTCTTGGAGGCCTTGTGTGTTGTTCTAAGAATTTGTGGTATCAAATTTAGGGAGTCAAATTGAGTTGAATTGAGTCAAATTCAGGGAGCTACTGTGGAAAAAGTAGCAGAAAAGAGAAAATCCACCAGAAAAAAGCAATTCATTACATTAAAGGCTTGATATTTTACATACTGTATTGTATTGTAAATAGTTGGAGAGGTAATTCTTTTACTATTTTTATATAAATCTTTCTGTTTTGAAGTATTGATTTGTCTAATTCTTCAGAAATAGGCGAGAAATTGGACAACATGTATGAAGCACGGAAGAAGTCCAAGTGTGGTGCCTGTGGAAAATAAGCCACGCGTTACATGTTACAAGAATACCTCAGTATTATTTTAAGGTCGATCTCAAAGATTATTTGACATTCATAATTGATGTATGAGTGTTTTAGCCATATTGTTAATGAATCATTGTCAATATGCTGTAACCTCAGAGATGCAGCTCATAAAGCAGTCATTAGTCATAAAACTCTGAAAGCTGATGTTGAAAGCTACGGCTTCCTTGGTGCTGTCGTTTAAATTGCACAATGAAATAAGCACAACGTTAATTATCTACCCGTCAGACACTACATGACACGCCATAATAAATATCTCGAGTAATTAACTGTAATATGCTTTAGTNTGAAAAGGTCTATTGCAATTTCTTTTAGATTATAAACTACAGTACTAGTATTGTATATACTCCAAACAAGTGGTGTATTAATTATCTGTATCCGTGTGGATGAGACTAACGGCGCAAAGCGGTTAAGGTTGTGTGATGGTAATAAGAGTTGGGCAGGGATACGGACGCGGGGTCGTTGGCTTGGCACACGGGCATGAAACAGAAGGTGGGCAGTGAGGTCCATTGTCCGGGTGTTGTGGGGTCCTCCGCCCCCCACACCTCCCCACACACTCCCACACATATACCCACCCACGCACACACACGCCATGAATGGCGGTGCAGTGAATGGTAGGTGTAGGTATGGTGGCCGCGGCTCACCACGCCCGTCTTCTAAGCTATTTGGTAACATTTTTTGTCATTGATAGTGGGAGATGTGTTGTGTGTGTGTGTGGGAGGGAAGTCTACCGTGGGTGGCCACACTACCCAGCTCACGTGTGTATGTTACTGTGGGACGCGGGAGGTCAGCAGGGCACGAGGCCACCCAGTGGAATGTGAACAATGTTGGCGGAAAGTTGAGGGAGATGGGAGGCCAGTGGCACGGGTTATGGACCTCTTGTACACTCCCACCTCTCACCTCCTCCCACTCTCCCACCACCCTCACCTCCACTCCCACCTCCCACCATCGTCACCTCTCACTCTCCCACCACCCCACCTCCTCCCTCTCCCCTCTCCCACCATCGTCACTTCCCATTCTCCACCACCCTCACCTATCATCTCCCACCACATCACCTCCCGCTCCCACATCACCTCCCGCTCTCCCACTACCATCTCCCTCCAACTGCCACTCATTCCCTCCCACATCACCTCCCGCTCCCATTATCAGCCCCTCCACACTCCCGTTACGGGTTATTCATGCCCGTGCCACCTTTTGGGTGGCTTAATCTTTATCAATCAATCAAGCCCCACACTCCCATCACCGTCACTTCCCATTCTCACAGCCATCCCATTCTCCCACCACCGTCACTTCCCATTCTCCCACAGCCATCCCATTCTCCACACCACCGTCACTTCCCATTCTCCCACCACCGTCATTTTCCATTCTCCCACAGCCATCCCATTCTCCCACCACCGTCACTTCCCATTCTCCCACCACCGTCACTTCCCATTCTCCCACAGCCATCCCATTCTCCCACCACCGTCACTTCCCATTCTCCCACAGCCATCCCATTCTCCCACCACCGTCACTTCCCATTCTCCCAACACCGTCATCTTTTTTTTTTTCACGCTTTTCCATCACCCTCCCGTTCTCCCTCTCGTGTATACGGTATCCCACTCGGCCACCACCACCATCTCCTCCCACTTTCCAGTAGGGGACCTCGTACAAATCCTGTGGGCAGTTCATGGACCTGTAACGTACGATTATATTACGTTATTTGATAGATTAGATACACAGTTTAGTGGTTTTTATATTTATTTAGTAGGCTTGGTTACAGCAGTCGGTTGTTGGCAGTAGTAAAATTAAGACGAAGCCTGGATCAGAGCAGAGTGAGGCCGGGGTGGAGAGCTCGGATGCGGGATGAGAGTCGTAGAGCTTGGCGCTCTGAATATGGACGGAGTCGAGGAGCTCGATGTGAGACGAGAGCTTGTAAGCTCGATGTGGCCGGAGTCTGGATGTCTGCTCTGTGTCGAGGCTGAAGTCTCTTGGAGTCGGTAGGAACTGGACACGCTGAGTGCTACATTGTTGTTGGTGAGGTTGAAGATATGAAGTTCTCTCAAACGTCTGTAATGAACAACTCATGAAATAGACTGAAGATTATTGATTGATGAAGATTAAGCCGCCCAAGAGGTGGCACGGTATGAATAGCCCGTAAGTGGTAGTTTCTTTTTGGGCGGGAGTGAATGTATACTGTGTGCTGAGATCACATTTAAATCGTCAGGCTGCTATCGCGGGGGTGGATACTGCTTGGTAGTATTTATGAGGGTGTCCAGCTGCTGGACACCTTTTTTGATCAGCAGAAGAGTGGCAATGTTGATGGTTTCAGGGTGGTTACTGCAAGATTCAGGAACTCTTAAAACTCTTCTAAGGTCGTTGGTTGCTTGAGATTCCAGGAGATAGTAAAATAGTGGTTTTTCTATGATTGTTTGGCAGAAGATGCATTCCCTCTGTCTGGGTTCTTCAAGTTCCCTTTGCATCTGTAACTTAGATGTAGTCTATATAACCGAACTGCTATTTTCCCTGTGGATTCCTTTTGGGATATTTAACCTTTCTAACTTGGTGGCCTGAAGATACCATATTGCAGAGGGCAAACCTTCTGCTACTTTCAGTTTTTTGGTGATTTTTTTTATGTACTCTAGGCTAGCTTGGATTGTTTTCTGGATCATTGGATGATGAGATGCCAATTTAGCAGTTTCATCGGCTTTCTCATTTAATGGGATTCCAACATGGGATGGGATCCTGTTTAGGGTTAAGTTAAGCCTTGCCCTTAGCTACTGATCCAGGATACAAAATGGTGATCGTTATGTCAACGTTGTCTTTCCACTTTTTTCCTAATATTTGAAGTGCAGCTTTTGAGTGTATGATTGTATTTTTAAGTGTTTTGTACAATCACACATGCGAATGCCTGTTGTATGGCAAACCAGCTCAGTTTGAGTTGATGATACTTGTCATCCACGTCTCCATTATGCCTGTTTACTGTCCGTGCAAAGAGCAGGACCAGCTCACTCTCATATTCTGTGTCCACCGATCCGTCTGTGAAGATGTGGGTGACTCCTGCTACTGCAATGCTGCTCATTTGCTTTTCTATGATGCGCCTTAGGATTGTTGGATCATAGGCAGCCATTTTCATTGGAAGACCTTCTGTTACTATTCTGAAAGTAGGCTCCTCCCACTGTGGGGAACAGTGTAGTTTGGGTGTGGATGATCACCTCCTCTATCAAGAATCATGCTTTTTCATTATAGTCTGTTTAGGACTTTCCCGCTCTGGTAGCCCAAGAGTTTACGTTGTTTTGGCCAAGTCCAACCACCAAGGCCTATCGTACTGGGAATGGATCAGGGGAAACAATTATCTTGCTGATAATCGTAGCTGTTCTTTGAGATATTCTTTCTTGAAGAGAGGGCAAACCCGTTTCCACTCAAGCCTGCATAGGGGCTCCCAGGGCAGCTCTCATAGCATTGTTTTGGGCAACTTCAAGCTTTTTCCACTGTTGGTGTGTTAGACTTGTGAGTGCAGGTACGGCATAGTTAATTACTGCTCTGACTGCCTGTAGATAGTATGTGTGAGTGACGCAAATTGGCTCCAAAGAGGGAGGTTAGCGACCTGAGGATTGCCGTCCGGGCCGCAGTTCTCTCTCTCTTAAGTGACCTCAGTATTAAAATGTATGCGTTTGTCCAGGATTATTCCTAGATACTGATAAGTGTTCACCCATTCAATTGGTTGACCCCTGTACGTTGAGTTGTTGGTTGTTGTTGTTGGTTGTTGGAGAAGCCCAAATAGAGGTTGTTGGGCTTCACTATTTTTATGGGCATGGATTTTGTCTTGGTGGGATCGAGTTTGATACCAATCTGCTTTGCCTCTTAACTGATGCAGTCTAAGCATTTGGGTGAAAAGCGCACTGCATTCTTTCCTTTTATGATGACGACAAAGTCGTCCGCATATTTTAGCATCCTGCAGTGTTGAGTTTCTGCCTCTTCTTTCCATTAAACAGTTGACGAGAAGGGGACTGAGAATGCCCCCTGCGGTGTATCATTTTCAAGTCTTTTGTATTCAGAACTGCCGTGAAGTTTCATTCTTGCTTCTCTGTTTATGAGACAGTTTTGGTCCAGGAGAGCAGGTTGCCTGTGACCTCTTTGTCGATGAGGCAGCAGAGAATAGCTGGGGCGCTAGCCAGTTCAAAGGCTTTCTTGAGGTCCAGGAATATCAGTAGTCCTCGTCTGTCAATTCAGATGGGCTAACAGAGTTGTAATACACTGTGCCAACCACTTTTCTATAGGCATACATATCCTGGTGCAGTTTAGGCATTTTCCACTCAAGTCTGTTGAGTGCCATTCTGTCAGCCGTCTTGACTGCACAGCTTTGGAGAGAGATGGACCTTGGATACCCTGGATCTTTGGGTTTTGGGATCCGTATACTGTCTGCCCTATTCCAAGCTGCAGGAAGATTATTCGATTGATTAATTGATGAAGATCAAACTACCCTAGAGGTGGCATAGGCATGAATAGCCCATAAGTGGTAGATTGTTTTTGGAATGAATGCGTTTTTTTGGTCGTGAAAAGATATTCGATTGATTGATGAAGATTAAGCCATCCAAGAGGTGGCACGAGCCCGTTAAATGATTATTCGATTGATAAAGATTAAGCCACCCAAGAGGTGGCACGAGCATGAATAGCCCGTAAAACGATTATTCGATTGATTGATTGATCAAGATTAAGCCACCCCAAAAGGTGGCACGGGCACGAATAGCCCGTAAGTGGTGGCCCTTTTGAGCCATCACCAGTATCAACAGATGATACTGGAGATCTGTGGAGGTGCGGCTGCACCCTGCGTGACAGGAGATGTCTCCCGTGATGATTATTCTGTTGTTGTTATAGATTCAGCACTAGGAACAAGTTCCAAGTAGCACGGGCTATGGTGAGCCCGTAACTTACCTGGGAACAGGAGCGGCGCAAGTACCACGGGCTATGGTGAGCCCGTAATGGACTTACCTGGCACAGGAGCGGAGGGATTTGATGATTGATAAAGATTAAGCCACCCAAGAGGTGGCACGGGCATGAATAGCCCGTAAGTGGTGGCCCTTTTGAGCCATTACCAGTATCAATAGATGATACTGGATATCTGTGGAGGTGCGACTGCACCCTGCGTGACGGGAGATGTCTCCCAGACCAAATGGTGACCATATGGTGGGTGATGTTGTTATAGATTCAGCTACTCGGAACAAGTTCCAAGTAGCACGGGCTATGGTGAGCCCGTAACTTACCTGGCACAGGAGCTGGGCAAGAAGCACGGGCTATGGTTAGCCTCGTGGACAGGAGATGTCTCCCGTGGGTGATGATTCGATGATTGATAAAGATTAAGCCACCCAAGAGGTGGCACGGGCATGAATAGCCCGTAAGTGGTGGCCCTTATGAGCCATTACCAGTATCGAGAGATGATACTGGAGATCTGTGGAGGTGCGACTGCACCCTGCGTGACGGGAGATGTCTCCCGGACCAAATGGTGACTAAATGGTGTGATGATTCGCTAATCGATTGATTATATAATCGGTCTACACCTCACCTCATCGTCCTCCAATAGGTTGGAACGAATGTTAACTAATACCCCTACTCAAATCTCTCAATATGTTAGATATTAAGTCACTGCACATTCTCTCATGTGTATTATACATATATAAAACGCTGAACTGTAATGCCAATCCTGACCTCAAAAGCTTCATTGAAAGCTGTAACAGAACCCATGAGCACCACACCAGAAATAAATACAGTTTTGATATTCCAAGAGTACGACTTAACCAAACTAGAAATGCTCTACAAATCAAGGGACCCAGAATGTGGAATGACCTTCCCAACCATGTTAAAGACTGTACCTCTCTCAACCAGTTTAAGATTAAAACTAAACACTACCTGTTAAACTCCCTGTAACCTACTTACCCCTCTATTGTCAACCCATGTCTTATTTTTTTTTTCTTATTCAACGCTGTTTGTCTACATATTGTATTTGTGCTGCTTTCAGTCATGTTCCCCCTTTTTTGTACCTTTATTTGTATCTGTTCTCAAACATTTTATTCTTTTTGTTCAATTAGCATTAAGTTT
>WNGS01000543.1:6062742-6088372 GCA_020271785.1 Procambarus virginalis | reverse complement strand
AAGGAAAGTGAAAAGTGCGTAGAAGAAAGTAATGATGTGCATGAGGTAACGATGATAGAGGATAGTCAGGAGAATACACTTTCTAGTAGTGTTAGCAGTGTTCAACCTCCTGTTGTGACAAATGATGAAAGAAAAGTTAAAGTAAAACGGTATACAGAAATAACAAAGAAAATAGATATGAATAATATTACCTTCGATGTTAGTAGTAGTTGTGCTAGTGAGGAGAAAGAAAAAATGTTACGGTGTTGGAAGGAAGTTACTAAGGTAATCTCGTATCTAATGGAATGTGATGGGCAGGGCAAAGGTAGTTTTATTATTAATCATGGATGAAAGTAAATTGAGCATATTATCTTGGAACGTTAATGGATTAAAAACTAGAGCGGTGGATGTACACTATTATACTCTTAGAGAGGATATTGACATAGTAGCACTCCAGGAAACTGGGGATAGGGATGGTAGCATTCTGAGGCTAAATGGCTATAGAGGTTTTCACTTATATGCTGATGGAGGAACTAGGGGGGTCTCATGTTATGTCAAAAGTACCATACCTGTCGAGATAACTGGAATCCCTCAGAGATATAGAGGTATTGAAAGTATTTGCTTGCGGATACAATTAAAGGACCGAGAGTTAAATTTCATTAATCTATACATCTCTGATAGCTCCCTTGATTTAAGATACTTGCCAGATTCCTTCTTTTCTGAAGATACACTTGTGGTAGGGGATTTTAATGCCAGACATCCAGCTTTAGGATCAAGGGGTAAAGCAAATAGGAATGGTTGCAGATGGTACCAGTTTTTGCAGGAACATGAAGATGTTCAGCTGCTGGGCGAGCCCTATCCTACTCATTTGAGGGGAGGGAGATTAGATTATGCTTGTTTGATAAATGCTGAGGGCATAGAGGGGAATTGTCTTACTGTGGATGAAATGCTAAGTGATCATTTTGCATTACAAATACAGCTTAAAGTAGATAAAAAGCATGCCTGCCTTCAGAGGAAAAGGTTAAAGTTTAATGAGGGAGAATTAAGGGGTCTTGTTGGCCATATTAAGTCTTGGTATGATACTTATAAGCCAGTTTCAGCAGAAGCATTTTATGAAGATTTAATTAAGGAGGTAGATGTATTTAATGCAACATTGAACCGGAAACATCTAGTATAAAAAAGCATCCCCCCAGAAAAGGAAATTATACACATGACGAGATGCTTAAGGGGTGGACATTAACAATGAGGAGAGCTCACAGGAATTGGAATAGGAATGGTAGGACTGAGGAAGGGAAGAATGCTTTACTAGCAGTTGCTAGGCTGTGTGGGGAGAAGAGAAAGGAAATTAGGAGCAAGTATTGGCAGGAGTTTGCAGAGAAAGTTGGGAGTAACAGAAACTTGAAAGAAATCTGGCAAGACGTAAATAAAATAAGGGGTAAAAAGCATAATTTTGTTGCACATCCTGACCCGCAAGGAATTGCAAATGGTCTCGTAAATAAATGGGCGGAAGCTGCCAAACTTAGTTCATTACCCGCTGTAACGAGAGAGTCATTAGATTCTTGGAAAGATCTAAGAATGAATTTTATACTTACAGCAGGTAACAGTGGTGATGTCACTTGCACAGGTATTACCAGAGAAGAACTAATAACGGCGATTAAAGTTGGGAAATCTACCGCCCCTGGGGAGGATGGAGTAACTTATGAAATACTTAATGAACTTGCCATTATGACGAAAAGCCCACTTTTAGATCTCTTTAATATTAGTTATAAAGAGGGCAGTATTCCCAGTAAATGGAAAAAAGCTATGGTCATCCCTATCCCTAAAGCCAATGGAGAGTACAGACCTGTGTCTTTAACCTCGTGTTTTTGTAAAATGATGGAGAGGATCATTTTAAATAGACTTTTATATATAATAGGTGATCAGCTGTCTAGTAATTTGTTCGGGTTCCTCAAAGGAAAAAGTACCTCTGATTGTATTATTAAATGTCTAGCTAATGAAAATGATTATTATAGAATTTTTATTGATTTACAAGGAGCTTTTGATAAAGCCAACAAAGAGGTTATTTTATATGAATTAGCTGGTCTTGGTGTTAAAGGGAGATTATTGCGCTGGATAGGGGATTATCTTTATGAAAGGAAGGCTCAGGTGTGGTATCAAGGTTGTATGTCAGGTGTGAGGTCTTTTGAACTCGGCACACCTCAGGGAGGCGTGTTGAGTCCCACCCTGTTTAATGTACTAATGAATAAGATAGCATCTGAGAGATACTCAAATGGGGTAACTCCAATCATATATGCCGATGATATTTTGTTTCAGGGCAAAGATATTTCAAAGGTTCAAACAGTGTTGGACAATTTCGGATACCTGTGTCATCATATGGGACTGGTGGTTAATGAAAACAAAACTAAGTTTGAATGTAGAAGTCGGAGGCCCATTATATTGAAAATAAATGGTAAAAATATAGAGAGAGTTAATATATATAAATATTTAGGCATATATGTTGGATATACCCATGAGAGTTTGGAAGCTGAGATGAACAGACTGTTGGGTCAATGTCGGAAGAGATTACAACCTCTGAAGGCCTTGGCATGCTGTGGAAAGGGAGTGGGAGTCCCTGTGCTACGAATGATATACTTGAGTACTGTAAGATCTCTTATTGATTATGCTGCACCTGTCATTTCTTGTTTTGGTAAAGGTAGGATGGGCAAGTTGGAGAAGGTACAAAATGAAGCCATGAGAATTATCTTAGGATGCCCAAGAAATGCTATGATTGAGATAATGAGGATGGAGCTTAATCTGCAGAGTATTGGGGATAGAATTTCAGAGATAAATGTAGCCTCTGCCATTAGATTAATGAGAGGTGGGGGAGCTAATGAATTAATCCTCTCGGTTCAAAAGGTGGGAAGTAGTGAACAGTGTATGATGAAGAAGAGAGTATATATGAATAACTTATGTTCTAATGTTATAAAGTATGATGTTATTACAGAGTGTATTGCTGTGCCCAAGAGAAAAGTCACACCACCATGGGAGGATTGTAATGTAGATGTAGTAATTACTCCCTTGCAAAAGAAAAAAAGTATGTATGAAATAGGAGAGCTGAGGGCGACATATGATTGTATAATTAAAAAACTGCCTACAGAAAACACTCTACATGTATATTGTGATGGGTCAGTAGCTAGGGATGGGAAGGCAGGATGTGGAGTCTTGATCAGGGAGTACACTGACATCGGCACTGTAGATACTGTTATTGGACGCCGCTTAACTGACAATGTCTCTTCAACGCAGGCTGAACTCCAAGGTGTATTAGCAGGATTACAGGAAGTAGTTAAATGTGGTAAAAATGCTTGCTTCTTTATTGACAGCAGAGGAGCGTTAGAGTCTTTAAATAGCAGACGCCCAGTATATCAGAATATTGTGATAGAGTGTAGAGAGAATGTTAAGAAATTAGAAAAAACTGGGTATAAAGTAAGATTCATGTGGATCCCTTCACATGTGGGAATCCTGTTGAATGAGGTAGTTGATGACATAGCGAAAAGAGCCACTGAAAAACCTCTTGTTGATGTTATATGTCAGTTAACCTTGAAACAAATAAAAACAAGAATCAAGATGATCCAAGAGGGTGAAGAAATGATAAAGAGAATGGCAATGGTGGACAGTAGTAACACACTTAAGCATTATTCAATAATAAATACAAATTCGTCCTTCACCTATGGTAAAGGAAAGTCTACTTGGAAGGATTCAATTTACATGAGATTAAGATTAGGATACAAATATATCTGGCAATACGGTGTTGATGTCAGTGAAGAAGATAAGGAGTGTAAATTATGTAGTATGCCGCACGCCCACACCTTAGAACATTATGTATTAGAGTGTCAACTTATTGAAAACTATAGAAATAAGGAATTAAATAGCGTACCACATCAAATTGTTTGGATGTGTGATAATGGTATGATAGACAGTATACTTAGGAGCTACAAGAAGTTTGCCCCAAGAGTGTGACAATTATATACTGTACTTGCTATATTAACCTGCAATGTTAAATGGGATTCTTGTAATATGCTGTACTTACTATATTAACCTGCAATGTTAAATGGGATTCTTGTAATGTTATTTGTGTATTTGACTCACTGAATTTGTGCGCCCCTTGAGGGACTTGAAGTAGAGGGGGTAGAAATAGCCTAAGCTACTCTATCCCTTTGAGATGTATTTCTTGCTTATCTCAATAAACATACTTGAACTTGAACTTGAACTTGAAGCCACCCAAAAGGTGGCACGGGCATGAATAGCCCGAAAGTGGGTGGCCCTTTTGAGCCATTACCAGTATCAATAGCTGATACTGAATATCTGTGAAGTGCAACTGCACCCTGCGTGACGGGAGATGTCTCGTGTTTCAGTGGAGTTAACATAGTACCCGTGTAAATATGGCGCCAGTACACCACACGCACGCTGCACTCTTGCGCACTTTCTTGTCAAGTTCAAGTTTCTTGTTTAAGTTTAATGCCCGAAACGTTATGCGTGTTAGTGGCTTTACAAGAGTATAAAATTATCAATGCTATGTACTCTCATAAACCCAATGTACCTTCTTGTGTGTATATATATATATATATATATATATATATATATATATATATATATATATATATATATATATATCTATATATATATATAAAAAAGGATGATCTTCAAATGTTAGAGGATAGAAACAGCAAAATCAATGATATTATCTATAATATTTCCGTTTTTTATTAACAACATGATAAACATTATTAACATCATGTATAAATGCATTCACAATACCTACTGATAGATTTTAATTGCTAAACCTACCTAATTATGGGAACAATTCTATAAGAAACTAGCGATGATTTGCGAGCAGCTGAGCACAATTTTACCATCACTTGTAAATTACAATGATGAGTAATGAGTGCGAATGAGATTGTCATTTTTACTTGCTTTTAAAATTTTTGTGAATTTTAATTGTCGTGGCCAATTTTATTTTGTTGCGACCCACTAATTGGTCGGGACGCCTTCCTAGATTGCGTCTACATGTAAACTGTTTACAGTTTACATGTAGACGTAATATACTGCATTACAAAGGTAGCACTTATAGCGAAGACTCTTATATATATATATATATATATATATATATATATATATATATATATATATATATATATATATATATATATATATATATATATATATATATATATATATATATATAGTTTATTTCTGACTCCTTCACGCTGTCACAAGACCAACAATTTACATTCACCTGAGAAACTATTGTTTAGTCTTCGGGTAATTGTCATAACAGATGATTTGCTACAACACATTTTCATTTGTATCTTTTCATATATGTATAAATTAGTAAAGTAAATATTGTGTATGCTATACATCAAAAATAAGTATAACATTTATTTAAACTATTTCCGATGGAGACGGACCCATGTGCCTAGTAATTTCTGCAGGTGAGGGAGTTGATGGAGGCGGCCAGCTGGTGAGAGTGACTGTTGATCTGCCTCTGTGCGGCGGCGAGGACGGCGTGGCTGTGCTTCTGGACGTCTGTGTTCAAGCTCTCTGCTCCCTCCAGTCCACACTAAAACCGGAACCAAGTATAGTATATAAACACCACTTCTACTCTTTCTCCTTTACGGGCTATTCATGCCCGTGCCACCTTTTGGGTGGCTTAATCTTCATTAATCAATCAATCTCATTCATATATACATTTCCCGCATTAGAAGTGTACAAGTTTATTTCAAAATGTTAGATTTGCTTATATAAATGAAAAGGCTTCTCCCACATCATCCCTGTACCCTGTACTTACAAGTATGGCGTCAGCTCGGAGGGTGAACTTCAGGGAGTTTCTCTCAACACACAAAGAAAAAGGTAGCAAGCTATAGCTCTCAGCTCTGAAGAACACACTGATGCGGAAATTCCTCACCAACAAACTGTGGACAACAGGTGCAGAGTTTACACCAGTTCGGAAAGATATTAGATAAATGTTTTGATAACTGAGATAGTATGAAACAAATTATGAATAACAATAGTAACATGTAAAGCGAGGAGGAACTTACCTGCCCCTGCCTGAGGCCGAGGTGTACAGACCTCGGTGGACGCCTCTCAAGGCATAGTTCTGGGTGTGGATAAACAGGTTTTCCACCAGGGCATAGATCTTCACCTGCAACACGCCATTATAAACAAAGTGTAGTCAATTGAAAATTGGGTCAAACTGGTCACTTATCTGCGAAATACTTTATTATGCAGTAATATTTCAAAGATGTGTGGAATATTGTAGGTGTGTAAAGTATAAAAATAATAATACTCACGTCGTCAGATATTAGAGGGAGAGGAGGTACAAAGCCAGTTATGAAGGTCTCGTCGAAGCCAGTAAGGACGATATTCCTGGCACTTAACACAATACTGTGGACAGACAAGCATCAGGGTCAAGAACATGGTAAACAATGCAACTATGAAACAGATAAACTCCAAACCTACTCTTCATAAATGAGTAGCAAAGCTGGTCAAGCACCATTGATGTGACAGTGAATTTGATGACAATTCCCACGGGGACAGAAAGCCTGTGTTTATTTATTGACTTGCGTAAGGCCTTTCACATCGTTAACCCTATTAACCACCTTAAACTGTAAGTTGGGATTGGGGGGGGGGTCTCTGTGGCATGGCATTGGGGGGGGGGGAGGTCCGCTGGAACCCGGCAATACAATGCTAACACACACTGTAACTGCATTGCATTGTTATTTTACCAAAGGTAGCACTTTTACCAATGTAGGTCCCCATTGTTAGACTTACTCTTTGGAAGTTACGCATTATTAAATTATCCTTTTTACACTTACCAAGTTTAATATACATGGTTAATCTCACGATGTTAAACTTCAAGTCATTTTAATTCAACAAGTACAGTGCGTTGTTAACTTACGACGTTAATGTTATTAATGTTATCAACGTTAATGTTATAATTTATATAATTTATAATTATAGTTATTAATAATTAAATATATTAATGAACCTTCAATAGCCCGTAACTTACCTGGCACAGGAGCGGGGCACGTGGCACGGGCTATGGTGAGCCCGTAGTAGACTTACCTGGCACAGGAGCGGTGCTGTGATTTCGCGAGCGCTTTGGCCTGGGTTCGTATCCTGACTGGGGAGGATTTACTGGGTGCCAATCCTTAACTGTAGCCACTGTTTACCCAACACTGAAATGGGTACCTGGTTGTTAAACGATTTGGCGGGTCGTATTCCGGGGAATATTAAGATTTGCCCGAATATTAAGACTTGCCCGAAACGCTATGCGCGCTGGTGGCTGTATGTTGGAAATTTCCAACAATTATTATCATCCCTAATACAATAGGATGTATTTCCTGTATTAGGCTTCATTATTATTTAATATTCATTTACTAATCTTTAGTACAATGGGATGTATTTCCTGTACTAAGTATCATAATTAACTAACATTACTGAAATTGAAATTGAAATTGAAATAAGTTTATTGATGTAAAATACACACAAAGGGATGAGGTAGCTCAAGCTATTCTCACCCCGTTCAGTACATCGTGTTAATACATACATATACACACATCACAAACAATAATCATATTACCAAACATTCTGAGAGATAAACATATACATTTCCTCCTTCACGAGAAGTATGATATCAGACGTACACAAATACTTTTATGACCTAGGTATACTGTATAGACAATTTGCAAGAGACATGCAGATAATTCAACAAAATATTACAGTCTTGGTGCAAAATTCTTATATCTCTCAAGAATTTCATCAACCTTTCCGTTGTGACACATCCAGGCTATTTGTTCAGGAACAGTCCTTATCTCAGTGTTTCTATATACATTAATCAACGGACAATCAAGAACATAATGGGCAAGGGTGTGAGACCTTAACATACCACATAGTTTACACTTCGTGTCATTATCATGAACACCTATCCCATATACTAACATTACTAATCAGTAGTTTAGTATCACAGAATTCATTGCATTAGGATGTAGAGCGTTATATAATTTTTCTTAAAATCGTGGAAATGTTGCGTCAGTCAGCTAGCCACCATTCATATCGATTAGAATCTAGCCTTATTTTGTCTTTTATTAAGGATAATCATTTATTAATAGATTCACGTTTCGTTAATAAATTTATCATTGTTTACTGGAATTACTTTATGCAGCCACGATTTCCTGTGTCAGTGAATATAATGATAAATTGTATCTCCACTCCAGACCTTTTCTCGTCCATTTAATATCGTCTAAATTAATTGACTACATCACGAAAAAAGAGATGTCGCCACATAATACCTTTATTGTGACGTAAATATTTGTCACAACGCATTTCCTTCCATATAATTTATGCTCGGAGCCCCTACTGGGAGCTATGCGCATGCGCAACTTTCGAGCAGGAGAAAAAGAAGACGCCATGCTGGCGAGAGAGACAATGAGACAACCGCCATTGCATAGGTGTTCTGAAGTCTGCTTATCAAGATTACTCTTAATTTAGGAGCATCTGGCCATCTACAGACTCTAGACTGATCCGGCAACTTCAATCTTACGGACACCACGTTCGGCAGGGAAGATTAGTACCCTTATTTGTTTTTAGAGGCCTTTAAAAATTAGGTTACCTCCCTATTCGTTACAATATTTGGCGACACCAAACCCTACGGAATGGTACCGCTGGGTGTTAGTCAGCTATCACGGGCTGCTTCCTGGGAGTGGAGGCCTGGTCGAGGACCGGGCCGCGGGGACAATAAAGCCCCGAAATCATCTCAAGATAACCTCAAGATAACCACCTAAATATAATTATCATTTGCTAAAATATTGCTTGAATTCGAATTCGTCAAGAGTTATCTTCTTGCGTAGTTATTTTTATCCTGCATATGTTTAACTTACTTACATGTTTACCTCATTAAACTTAGCAATAATTTAACTGAATTATCTCGTGTTATTCCCGTAACGCTTTACGTACTAATAGCTTTATTAAATATGCACCTTTATGTAACAAATAAGCAACCTCTGTATCATACTGTTCACTATGTTTTATTATTAAACATTATTATTGTTATAGTATTTTAGACTTGAATCGAGGCCCTAGGTCCAACTATTTCTGTCCCCGCCCTGGATCCGATTGTGAGTCGAGAACGAAGCCTATTGTACTAAGAGATCCGGGATGCTCCCGGACGCAGGTTCGAATCCTCGTCACGGCCCTTGTGGATTTGTTCAGATCCAGCGTTACTTGACCACACTTGTCGCTGCAGAGGTCTACATGACAAAGTTTCACTCATCCAACCATTATTTACTAAGATTATTTTTTCTACCACAGACGTGGCCATACATGTATAATGCTAACCAACATCTATAAATTTTCTTCTGTCCTCCATGGACAGGGATTAGAGATCTGTTAAACATATAGTTCTGTGATTCCTTCAGCCAAAAATGGTGATTGTAGTGCTTTTAAAATGCTAATCTAACCTACATACACAAATACACAGATTTACGTCTATCCTACATAAAGTGTTCCAGGTATGTTTTTTTACACAACGTCATTAATGTGCGTTTACAAAGGTGAAATGCAATTCTGACCAGCTTCCACATACCCAGTATACACATACACACAGGTTTACAACCCATCCTCCTGTTTAGATAGTACTTTTTGTAACTATGTGGACCTTCGTACATACATAGACGTAATGGACAATTGACCTAGTATAGCACATAAATACTATATTAGGGCCTCAGATAGCGTGTATTAGGCCTAGGAGGTTTCCAACATCGGTCCAAAACCTTTCCGGTTTGTCCAAATTCAATAGTACCGATTTTTACTTTCTAATTGCCTTTTACGTCAATATATGTATACAATGGTCCTCATCGTTACTATAAGTAGTACTATAAGTAGTATTATAAGTAGTTAATGTAAGTAGTAACTACTTATAGTAATATTATTATAAGTACTACCTAAACTGGGGATGGTCTGATATTTATGTCTCCTACTTTGACAGGGTAAGAAAGCTGTTATTGACTTGTGTGTCATTAACCACTGAAAGTGATTAATGTCCAAACAAAGAAAGTTTTGCTGTACCTGAGAAAGTCGGTGTCGAGGGTGACGTCGGGGATGCTGCTGATGACGTGAGGGTGTAGGGGCCTCAGCTGGCTCTGCACCATCCTCGTTAGTTCCATCTCCACGAGCCCCACTGTAAACATAGTATGGGTTGGCAACTGTTCCAAGACGGTAAAGTAGCATGGTAAACACCGGTTGTTTTGGACACATTGCGACATCAACTGTACCCAACACAATGACTAAACTGAAGCATGGCAAGGAAATGTAGATGTGTTATTATAATCTTGAAAAGCTCCAAAAATTCGATCGCACACTTCGCCAAGTGCACGACCTCTTTACCCATCCCACGCCAGTTCACCGCAAACCGAACAGTCTTTATCAATGGGACCAGCCGCTGGATCGCGGACCGAGAACAGAGATCATTACCAACATCGAGGAAGAAAACCCGAACCTGGGGGTATTTGATGTTATATTCTGTACCACCGATGCCGACGACGACAAGCGCCCCACCATGAAGATATCCTTCACCATCTTATCCGCGGCCAACAGGGCTGCCACACATATGGTCTGCTTCGCCATCAAGATTCCACCCTTCCAAGTGAAGAAGGAACGATTCCATGAGATCCAACAGCGCTTTCGGAGCTACGATTATTCCCACCCCACCAACAAGTGTCAGCGCACTGTCCAGAAGTGCAGACTTTGCGCCCAGGACCACCATTACTCCATCTGCAAGTCAAAAACCCGTTGCTGCCTGCTCTGCAGCGGCGATCACCTTGCAACTTCCCACCGCTACCCTCTCATACAGGAAATCATTAGGGTCCAGGCTGAATCCAGTAAAGCCAAATCTACTTCCGTCGTCGGAATCAAACCCAGCACCTCAGCTCCCACCAACCTACCAGAAGACTTCCCAGTCCTACCAAATAGTGGCTCCTCCCAACAGGCCACCCGGCCTCCACACTGGGGACCTAAGCACCAACCAGCACCCTTACATCACGTGCAAGCATTATCCCTGGTTTTATTCAACTAGCGGAGAGGCTTGTCGGACCAGACAATCAACGATTTTTCAAAGAACCCAACGTGCTGTACCTAGCCAACGGCCTGGACCCCATCATCGCCCCGGACCCCATCATCGCCCCGGACCCCATCATCGCCCGGACGCAAGTCTCACTGCCTCCACTACCTCTCCGGAGACTACCACCAGGACAACCACGAGGTCGATCTCTACATAGACTTCAGAAACACCCAAGACCCGGGCGGCACAAACAGAGGTATTTCTGTCTCCAGCTCCCAACACTCCTACCTTCACCATATCAGCAGATGCACTAGCAGACGTGCTGTCTACAAATATTAACAGCACCACCAACGCTCCTGAAATAGCTACTACCAGTAATCCCCTGAGCCTAGCTCAGGCTGCAAGACGAAAAACAAAACCAACTACGGAGGTTACAGACTCCTCAGACGAGGAAATCTCAGTAGGTGTTCCACCGCCGCCGTACGACACCTACTCGGTACAAGACCTCATGGAGTCTCTTCACCAAATTCCGACGACAGCACGGCCATATCAACTCGCATAGAGTCTCAGCCAAAGAAAAATTCACCATGAAGACCTCCATCTATCCACAGATCTCTAGTATCAGCTATTAGTACTGGTAATGGGTCGAAAGAGCCTCTACTTACAGGCTACTCATACCTGTGCCACCTTTAGGGCGGCTTAATCTTTATCAATCGTCATCTACAGTCCTGCTCCTGGATTGGCGCGTCCACACGGACCCCATCCCCAGATCTCCAGTATCAACTATTGATAAAGATAATGGCTCCAAAGTGCCTCCACTTCCGGGCTTACCATAGCCCGTGCTACTTGGAACTTTTTGTTCTGAGTAGCTGAATCTAAAACAACGACAGTATTATTATAATTACTTAAACAAAGTATGTGTATACTCATTGTTGTCTTACGGTTGTCCGGAGGAAGACTGGAAGACAGGCAGATGGCAGCAAGAAAGGCAGCAATTGTCAGCATGGTTGGTAGTGGCTTGGTACTCCTGAACACAGTCACAGTAACGTGGGAGAAAGATGACTTACAAGGCGCTGCTTGAGTGAATAATTACGAGGCTACGGGATTATATAGTCGAGGGTGAGGTGGGGGTTAACTGAGTTCAAAGAAGGATGGCAAAGTTAACCTCAGACACTAGAAACTTTCCTTGTGAAAATATTTAAAAGTTTAACTTACATTCTTTAGAAATACGAAGATTAAAGGGTGTGATGATTTAAGTATATAAATAGATACACAAGTATAACAAAGGAGATATAAATAACGTTTTAAATATATCAAAACATAACAGATAACATAATAAATGTAGGATCTCTGGAATGTTTTAATCGAAGGTTAGATATCCATATGAATGAGTTTGGCCGGATATCAACGTCTATTAAATTATCCGGTAATTTGTCCCAACAATTGTTTAGTGGTTACCAGGGAGGAAGTTATTAAACGTATACAAATTAAAACCCAATAAATCGCCTTTGCTAAAGTTCTAAAAATGTAAGGACGAGTTAGTGAGTCTTTGACTTTTGTACTTAATCGCTACTTCGTGGGAATGTGTGTGTGAAAATTAGGTTAAAGAACTTGCCCGAAACACTATTCATACTAATGGCTGTACAAGAATTTAAGAACTTTTATATATATACATAAATAAATCAACGATATATTTCATAATATTTAACACCGGCATGGTCAAAAGAACTGCAACGTGGGATACTACTGCACCCATAAGGATCCCGAGGCAAGGATCGTGGCGCAATTGACTAGAGTTAATTTTTTACAGATTTTGCAAAGGCATTCGACAAATGTGACCATGGAGTGATTGCACACAAAATGAGGTCAATGGGTATAACTGGTAAAGTAGGACGCTGGATACTCAATTTCCTGTCGAACAGAGCACAAAGAGTAACAGTCAATCAAGTAAAATCGAGTCCGAGCGCAGTTAAAAGCTCTGTACCTCAAGGTACAGTCCTTGCACCACTGCTGTTCCTTATTCTCATATCAGATATAGACAAAAACACAAGTCACAGCTTCGTGTCATCCTTTGCAGATGATACAAAAATCAGCATGAAAATTACCTCTGCTGAAGACATTGATAAACTACAAACAGATATTAACAAAGTTTTCGATTGGGCAGCAGAAAATAACATGATGTTTAACGGTGATAAATTCCAGGTACTCAGATACGGCAAAAATGAGGATCTTAAACATAATACAGGGTACAAAACACAATCGAATCTGCCCATAGTAGGAAAACAGCATGTCAAGGATTAGAGAATAATGATGTCCGACGACCTAACATTTAGGGAGCATAACCAAGCAAGTATTGCGTCAGCCAGAAAAATGATAGGATGGATTACGAGAACCTTCAAGTCCAGAGATCCCATCACAATGGCTGTACTCTTCAAATCACTTGTGTTGTCCCGTCTTGAGTACTGCTCAGTACTCACTTCCCCCTTCAGAGCAGGAGAGATTGCTGAAATAGAGGGAATACAGAGAATATATAGGGCACGCATAGACGAGATAAAGCACCTAAATTATTGGGATCGTCTCAAAGCTCTCCAAATGTACTCACTGGAATGGAGACGAGAGAGATACCAAATAATATATACATGGACAATACTGGAGGGACAGGTCCCAAATCTGCACAGTAAAATAACAACGTACTGGAGTGAACGACATGGAAGAAAATGCAGAATAGAACCAGTGAAGAGCAGAGGTGCCATGGGCACAATCAGAGAACACTGTATGAACATCAGAGGTCCACGGTTGTTCAACGTCCTCCCAGCGAGCATCAGAAATATTGCAGGAGCAACCGTGGACATCTTCAAGAGGAAAGTAGATTGTTTCCTTCAAGGAGTGCCGGACCAACCGGGCTGTGGTGGGTATATGGGCCTGCGGGCCGCTCCAAGCAACAGCCTGGTGGACCAAACTCTCACAAGTCAAGTCTGGCCTCGGGCCGGGCTTGGGGAGTAGACGAACTCCCAGAACCCCATCAACCAGGTATCAACCAGAGTGTGCATCTGAGAATACCCAGCGGATAGGTTCGAACCCTCATCACAGATCTTGTGGAATTGTTCATGCAAGAAGTGTTCTCGTTGGGGACATATGGGTTGCAAATGCCAGTTTGACCCCAGATGTTGGTTTTGCAGTAAAAAGCATGACCAACGTTTGGGAGAAAGGAACGGCGACGATCCAGGATAGCCTCGTGGCAGTAGGAAACGCGACCAAAAAGTGTACCCTCGTGGTGATGAGGTGCAGGACAGCCTCATGAATTCTGAGGTTGGTACAGAGATCTTGAAATACCTAAAATTGCTGGACAAGAGGATTGTGATTGATTGATGAAGATTAAGCCACCCAAAAGGTGGCACGGACATGAATAGCCCGTAAGTGGTGGCCCTTTTGAGCCATTACCAGTATCAAGAGCTGATACTGGAGATCTGTGGAGGCAAAAAGAGCATTGTAACTCTGGAAAGGTTATTTATGGTAAACAGGTGGGGTGTAGTGAGGAGTGAAGCGGAAAGTTCAGTTGTAAGTGAAACAAATGGGGGAAGAAAGTAGGGAATAGGATGGATGTATCACTGATGGAAGAGCTTCAGGACCATGAACTATCCACTTATGATGGTAGTATTCAACCTTATGTTGTGGGAAATGTTGAAACAAAGACAAATGAGAAAGGGCTTACACAAAGCAAAGTTGCAGACATAGATAACAAAAACATTATCTCTGATTGTAGTGGGTGTACAAGTACTGAGCAAGATAGACTTGAACAGTTAAAGTCTGCGGCTGAATTGTTTATTTTGGTAGCAATAAACTCTACAATGATATCATATCTTGTAACATTAGCACATAAGGATCTCATATATGTTCTCTTATTGTATACTTTAACATGAATTGCGCATTTCTTTCCATCTTTTGAAGCGAGAAAAATTATGTTCATTAGTTCTCCCCGCCTCTCATTAATCTAATCGCTGAAAATACATACTATTCTGAAAAACTATCCCCAATACTTTGTCAGTTGATTTACACCCTCATTGTCTCATTATGAATATGATTAATAGTTGTGTACTGTGTGAATTTGTGAGCCCCTTTAGTTCTTAAATAGACGAGGGTAGAAATAGCCTAAGCGACTCTATCCTATTGAGATGTATTTCATTGCCTCAATAAACTTTATTGAACATGAACTTGCTATATGGTATTTCATAAGTTATTCTATCGTGTCCGTGGTGGTAGATTCCTCAACTTTTAATTGCCCTCAGTACTTTATCCCGGGTAATGTCTGTGTAAGTGACACCCTCACATAGTTCCTATCAACAATTTCAGTATCTTTATTATGACCATACCCATCCCGTGGGCGGTGATGGAAAGGGTTACAGAGGCACATAATGAGTTCAGAACTGAACCCTATAGTTCGTTTAGCTAAGCAAGTGACAGACTTTTGAAGCTAATTACACGATTATTAATGTTATATATATACATGAACATATATATATATATATTTACACAAATATATATACACATCGATAATCTTTATATTACAAGCGATTCAAGAAGAGGCTCACAATAGTCATTATTCAAGGCACTTTACATCTATGGTGAGTCACACAGTTACTAGTCTTGCTCTACACCCACCCAACTGGGCGGCAAAGAAAAGAGTTCCAGGAAGCGTGATTGTTTAAGTAGGGATAGGAGAGGACGTGAACTATCAGGAGAAAGCGCCAAGCCACTACGACTATATAGAAGATAAGATAAGAGGAAACATTTTAGTGTAAAGGATAGAGTCCGGGTTTTAACCCGGCTTGCATGATAAGTGGTTAGAGCATTGTTGCATCCTCACTGTTGCCTGCTGTATATATATATATATATATATATATATATATATATATATATATATATATATATATATATATATATATATATATAAAGTTCCACTTTGGGGCTTTTTAAAAATCTAATAACTCACATTACAGTGGGCGTTGAACTAATTGTGGCAGCGTTTGACCGTTTATCCATAAGGCCGCATAAGGATTCGCAACAAAATTATGCTTCTACTCCTTAATTCGTTTACGTCTTGACACATTTCATTCTTGTTTCTGTTATTCCATGAGGTACCTGGAGCTTTGCAATTACTTTATTCACTCTCGTATTCTTGAAGATATCTTCACAGTGTACCCAAAATTTGCCAGTACAGGCTACTAAACATATGACCCTGTATGACTAACCATCCTGCGAGATGGGGACTTTTTATTACCACTGCTGCCTTATTCACTCTTGTGTTGATGATATCCTCAAAATGCATCCGGAGTCTGCCAGTGCCGACTGGCTATCACATGCCTCTGTATGACTAACCATCCTGGGTGATGGGGATTTTTTAGCATCACCTAGTTAGCTTTTTTGACACACTGTACTCCACTTCATATAGTCTAGGGTAGCTGCACAAATGCAAATGTACCTCATGTGTTAATAAAAAAAAATCTGTTATTCCCAACCTCTGTAAACTCCTGCCATCACTTACTCTTAATTTCCTTTCTCTTCTCCCTACACAGCCTAGCAACTGTCAACAAAGCAAAGCATTCTTGCCTTCCTCTGTACTATTATTCCTACTCTTCCCTGTGAGCTCTCCTCAATGTTAATGTTCACCTTTTTAGAATCTTGTCATGTGTATAATTTTCTGACGAGATGCTTTTTTTATACTGGATATGATTTTTATTTAATGTTGTGTTAAATAGGTCTATTTCCTTAATTCGACCTTCGTAAAACATCAGCAAGTTTAACTTTAATATCATGAAGAGAGCGCACCTTCACCCCTCCTGTCTGCCAGGACAATATATGTCACAAGCAGCTTCATGAGAATCACTGTCACTCCAGCGCCTCCTCACAGGTAAGTCCTTTCTTGCACTGCTAACAGATAAGTGTTTTGGTGTGAGGAATTTACTATTACATGTAATTTTATTCATCTTGCCTCTGGTCGTACTTCCTCTTGAAATTGCTTATTGATTGCACCTCGATATCTTATTGGAGGTTATTATAATTATTGCTTGCAACCCTGAGTGTAAAGAAGTGTTTTCTAACGACCTTCCTGATTGTCTAAGGGTGTTATCCAAGGTGGTAGTTGAGTATCCAATTACCACCTGTAACCTCTTATCCTACCATTTTTCAATTCCCTTCAATATTCTATACGTTGTTATCACAGCATAAATTCTCCTTTCCACTAACGTCGTGAGGTTGTCCGGCTGTTGGATAAATTAAAAAAAAATGAGGAATTCATATGGAATAAAATCAGACATATAAATAAATATAACATTTGTAATATATTTTTGCGTCTTCCAGTTTGTTTACAACTGTTGAAGCGGACACCGTTGGCACCATGTTGAAACCTTTTACCTTGCAAGTTGCAATCTGCGTGGCCTCCATCCTGCCTACATTTGGAGGTGAGCACATCATGCTGTTATGTACCAACTGAACTTCTTCACAGTCAAACATGTTTATTTTGGTTAAGTTATTTGCAATGTTCCTTATTGCAATGTTTTTTTTTACGGTCTTAACAGGCAGTTTCTTGGAGAATAGTCTGACCAGTGTGCTCCAGAGTGAGCTGAAGAAGTTCCACCAATTCATCATTCCTATCGTCACCGGAGTTCACATTAACACCCCCGTCACCAGGTACTATACTGCTTCATTTTCTCTCTTACAAGGACCTTAACCTGTCTCCATGGAGCCCCTCTGGTGTGTGTTGTATAGTGCTTATATATAAGGTTCATGCCAAGTTATAAGGTTGTAGTGTTTGTGTCCAGTGTCCCTAAGATACAGTGGCCTAAGGCGTATGCTTGGGAAATACCTAGTGCGCAGGTTTGATTTTCTTTGTGTCCACAGTGTTATAGTGAGCGCCTGGAACACCTCTGTGCTAGGCTACGACGACGCCTACATCACCCACTTCCTCCCTCCTGTCCCGCTCATCTCCAATGTTGTGAGTATTATTATTGCAGTTTCGTCTCCCATATTATAAACATTGGTTTGCCAAGTGTTATAGACGAAAGGAATTGACAGTTTGCATTATTGAGGCTGACAATTGTATAACTATTACACTTAGGATTGATAGTTGTATGAGTGAAAATGGTTGGGAGTAAATGGTAGCTATTTTACACACAGAAATCACAATAGCGTGACGCATCAAATGAACAAATCCACAAGGGCCGTGACGAGGGTTCCAACCTAAGAATTGGTTCAAACCTAATTCCTCTCGGACGTAGGTTCGAACTCTCGTCACGGCCCTTGTGGATTTGTTCATTGGTGCCTATTTTGTTTTGGTCAGTAGACCTACTGTTGTGTGTCTTACTTCTTATGTTCTTATATTAAATAATATATTTTTTAATTAAGCTCAGATATTAAATGATTCTATTATAGTCATGGGTTCCATATTACAGGGAGAAAAGTAACCAATAACATTATCCATTTATTTAAGTGGACATACTGAGGCTTGTCTGATTTTCAGGTGGAACTGGAACTGGCGATAGAGAGTCTGTACTTGTCCAGCGACGCCTATAATCTCTACGGCATCCACAAGGGGAAGAAAATCGTGGCTCGCGGAGCGGGAGAGTACGTGTACAACTTCTTCCACTTGTAATCTGTCAAGTAGTGCTTGTATTTAATCGTCTAACGTTTAATACTAAAGTTGTGTTAATATATATTGGTAGGTGTAAACCTTAATCCTAATCCTTGTTCTGCTCTCGACAGGATCCTAATGGAGAACTTCAGCGTGAAGGGGTCCTTCAAGACTCAGAGCTACGATCTCTTGCCCATGTCATTATGCATCTTGCAAGAGTCTCTCGTCATCGACCTCAGCATTGACAAACTATTCGTAAGTATTGTGCTGATGCCTCTGGTTCCGGGTAAGGTGTAGGGCTACGAGACCACTATACGAGCTCACTAAGAGAGGTAAATTTTCAGTATGTACACACCGAGAAGCGGAAAATGTCTTCAGGATTATATATTCCTTTACTATAATTTGGATTAGTAATTTGCTCCGAATTTTAAAGCAATTTTTGTTCGAGTTATACAACGCAAAAATAATTTTTTTATGCAATCAGGATTATTAAGACCTTTATAACGTGTTTCAGGTTCGTTTTGAGGGCGCTGACCTCATCAACGATGACATTGACATCAACGGGCGGAGTGCTGTGGCAGGGTTTGAGGAGGAACTGAACAAGAACGCTCGCCTACTCGAGAACAACATCAACAAGGCCACCTGCAGGATGGCCTGGTAGGATTCAACCTTTCTCTGTAACGCATCTTATTACTTGTAATTTCTTCGCTAAACTCCTACATAATCATTTCATGATTAATAATATGTAATCATCACACAACATGTCACTAATATTGTCTTTGTTGAATTGTTAATATTGTAACAGTAATAAATAAAGACCCATCAACCCAGTCTGGCCTTATTCAAGTTCAAGTTCAAGTATGTTTATTGAGACAAGAAAAAAAGACATCTCAAAGGGATAGAGAAGTTTAGAATATTTCTACCCCTCCCCCCTCTACTTCAAGTCCCTCAAGGGGCGCACAAATTCAATGAGTACAAATCCACAAATCACAATACGAGAATCCCATTCAACATTGCAGGTTAATATAGTAAGCGCAGCATATAAGTGCTACACTCTTGGGGCAAAATTCTTGTAGCTCCTAAGTATTCTGTCTATCATACCATTATCCCACATCCAAACAATTTGATGTGGTACACTACTTATTTCCTTATTTCTATATTTCTATAGTTATCAATAAGTTGACACTAATGTTCTAAGGTGTGAGCGTGCGACATACTACATAATTTACACTCCTTATCTTTTTCACTGACATCAACACCATATTGCCAGATATATTTGTATCCTAATCTTAATCTCATGTAAATTGAATCCTTCCAGTTAGACTCCTCTATCATAGGTGAAGGACAAATTTGTATTCATTACTGAATAATTCTTAAGTGTGTTACTACTGTCCACCATTGCCATTCTCTTTACCATTTCTTCACCCTCTTGGATCATCTTGATTCTTGTATTCCCACATGTGAAAGGATCCACACGAATCTTACTTTATACCCAGTTTTTTTTCTAATTTCTTAACATTCTCTCTACACTATCACAATATTCTGGTAAACTGGGCGTCTGCTATTTAAAGACTCTAACGCTCATCTACTGTCAATAAAGAAGCAGGCATTTTTACTACATTTGACTACTTCCTGTAATCCTGCTAATACACCTTGGAGTTCAGCCTGCGTTGAAGAGACATTGTCAGTTAAGCGGCGTCCAATAACAGTATCTACAGTGCCGATGTCAGCGTACTCCCTGATCAAGACTCCACATCCTGCCTTCCCATCCCTAGCTACTGACCCATCACAATATACATGTAGAGTGTTTTCTGTAGGCAGTTTTCTAATTATACAATCATATGTTGCCCTCAGCTCTCCTATCTCATACATACATTTTTTTTCTTTTCCAAGGGAATAATTACTACATCTACATTACAATCCTCCCATGGTGCTGGCCTTATTGACGTCCCTATGGTGACCGTCGCTCATATTACATTATTCGTATTGTTATGAAAAGATATTGGAAAGAAATCTACGTTTTTTTATTTTGTTATGGAAATTGGATTAAATTTACTGTGACAAAACTATAACTGATTATTTAAATCCTAAATTAGTTACGCAGTTAATTCTATGGGAAATGTGCTTAGTGTGACACTCATTAATAGTTGGTAATGAGTACAAAAGTTTTAGTTGAATTTCATGTTGGTTTACGGAGTTGTAAATGTTGTGTGTATGTTGTCTGCTAGTTACAGAGGACGTGTTAATGACTATGGTAACTATCACCACTATAACTGGGCTGGAGGCCAGAGGTGAAGCTCCTGCAGTTAACTAGTCCTAGTTAAGGCTACCAATTGAACCATAATTAGAAAGGAAACAAAACATACATATATATATATATATATATATATATATATATATATATATATATATATATATATATAATGAATCCAGTCCTAAAAGAAATCCCCGGTGCTCAATATCCTAATCTTAAAGTTCCGAATGAACTCCGATATATCCGCATTACAGCTGAACAATATACAGTATATATACGATATTAGAGCACAGGGGGGTAGGCACTTTATTTTTAAATTTAAATAAGAGCCTAATTAAAAATTTAATTAAAATTGTCTAAACCAGCATTTTCGGAGATTACCCATATTATGAGTTTATATATATAATATATATATATATATATATATATATATATATATATATATATATATATATATATATATAAATTATAGCTTTTAAAATTTTCTCTTTAGTGACGTTGCCAAATTATGATAGTTTAACGACAAATTCTGCTATTATGCAGGAAGAACCGCACGTCTATGGGTCATCCAATAAGGTTAGCAGACTTCTAGATGTTACCACTGCTAGGCTTAGGATCTGCTACAAGTACCTCTGGAAGTTTGCATCATCTGCTGATGTAGATTTGACTAAATGTAAACTCTGTCAGCAGAACTATTCACACACTTTGCGTCATCATATAATGGAATGTGAAAAAATCGCGGAATTTCGAGATAACGCCATCAATGGAGTCCAAGAAATGTGTAAGTACTTCATTCATAATGATGTGCTGCCCGAAATCTTAGCAAAGTATCCGAAATTTGCTTACTGTAGGTGCAGCCTGCACATGACTAAAGCTGCCGCCCAGTTGGCTGGGTTTGGAGCAAGACTATTTTTTTTATTATTATTATTTTCTACCACAGACGTGGCCACACATTTACAATGCTAACTAGCATATATACATTTTCTTCTGTCCTCCATGGACAGGGTGAAAGATTTGTCAAACATGAGCAAGACTAGTAACTGTGTGACTCACCATAGATGCAAAGTGCCTTGTATAGTGATTGTTGTGACCCTCTTGTTGAATCACTTGTCATATAAATACATTATTAATATTTATATGTACTTGTGTACATGGATGCATATTTATGTCCATGTGTATGCAACATTAATAATTGTGTAACTAGCTTCAAAAGATTGTCACTTGCTTAGCTAAACGAACTATGGGGTTCAGTTCCTGAACCCATTATGTGCCTCTATAACCCTTTCCAACACTGCCCACGGGATTTATATGGGGTGTATAATAAAGAAAGTAATTGAAATTGACAAATTGAACCAAAACGTTCATACATTACTATCAGAAAGCTACAAAGACTAAGTCTGAAGATGTTGGTAAGACTTGAAATGAACAGTAACTGCGACACAGGCTGTTTAACACAAGGGGCACACGCACTAGGGGACACAGGTGGAAACTGAGTGCCCAAATGAGCCACAGAGATATTAGAAAGAACTTTTTTTTTTTTATTGTTTTCTACCACAGACGTGGCCACACATTTACAATGCTAACCAGCATATATACATTTTTCTTCTGTCCTCTGTGGACAGGGTTAGAGATGTGTTAAACATATATTTCAAGGGTTTATTGAACAATCAACCACTGAAGGTGAGTCGGTGCTTTTAAAATGCTAAGCTAACCTACATACGTAAATACATTGATACACAGATTTACGTATGCCTTACATAAAGTGTTCGATGTGTCTTCTACACAGTGTCATTAATGTACATTTACAAAGGTGAAATGTAATTCTGATCAGCTTCCATATATACTTTATACCCATACATATACATACACACACATATACATATATACACACATGCATTCACAGACATTTATCTCATTTACTCTGACAGGGTGAGATAGCTGATAAAGAAACTAGTGTGCAATTAAGCACTTAATCACTGAAGGTGATTAAGGTGCTTTTACAAGCACCTTAATCACCTAGAGTGGTTGACAAATGGAATGCATTAGGAAGTGATGTGGTGGAGGCTGACTCCATACACAGTTTCAAGTGTAGATATGATAGAGCCCAATAGGCTCAGGAAACTGTACACCTGTTGGTTGACGGTTGAGAGGCGGGACCAAAGAGCCAGAGCTCAACCCCCGCAAGCACAACTAGGTGAGTACAGACGCACCCAGAGACAGAGCATCATTGACGATCATGGTCTCAGAGATTTATTTATTTATTTATTTATTTATATACAAGAAGGTACACTGAGTTTGTGAGTGTTTACATTCTTGTAAAGCCATTAGTACGCACGGCGTTTCAGGCAGGTCCTTAATCTAACATATAATATTCAGTTGGTAAATTCTAGCAAAATTTATAAAATGTTAACAGGTACATTGTAAGAAAATTTGAGAGATTAGTAGGTATATTAAAGCACATTTATAGCTTTGATTGATAGCATTGATAGCTTGATTGATAATTTAACAAAGATTAGTAGCACAATAAAGCATATTGATAGCACATATAAGTTAACAGCAATGATCACCATGGGTAAGTTGTATGGCTTAGGTACATATATATTATGGGATTGGGTAGCACTAGATATAGTGCGAGTTTAAAGCGCTAGATAGGAAACTATGAAGACGAAATTAGGTACTTTTTGGTTTTGTTTTTGAATGACGAAAAAGTTGGACAGCTTTTCGATTCGTTAGGGAGTGAAGTATGTTTAGGGATTTAAACAGGGGGGCTGAGTGTTTCTGAAAGCCCAGTTTCTTATTGTTCTGATAGCAGATTTTTGCTGGGTGTCGATGGGCTTGAGGTAATTTGCAGAGGTTGAACCCCATGCACAGATACCGCAAGATAGGGATAGATTAGTGCATAATATAGTGAGAGAATAGCAGAGTTAAGTACTTAATATCTGATTTTAGAGAGTATACCAACCGTTTTTGAGATTTTCTTGGTTATGTGCTGTATGTGGGTGCTGAAGTTGAATCTCTTGTCTAAATATAGGTCAAGGAACTTTCCATCGTTTTTATTGCTGATTTTGTTTATTGCAGGGATATTCCTGCGCAGGCCCTAAGCCTCTGGCTGGCCCACTAAGTGTTGCTTGTTTCTGTTTTACTTGGGCAGAGTATGAGTATTTATGATTCTTATGGTCGCTTCAGTAAGATTTTCAATAAGATCTATTTGTAAGATTTTTGGTATGTAAATGTCTACATTTCTTCTCTTAGTTGCAAGTTTTGCAGCTTCGTCTGCAATGTCATTTCCTATTATTCCCTCATAACTTGACACCCAGTTCATAAGTACCCGACGGTCTTGTCGTTTGTGTGTTTGCATTAATGATATGACATTTGTCATCAGATGAATGTTATCACGTATGCATTCTTGTTGCAAGGTTTCAATGTATGGCACATGTTAACATTGTATATCTGAAGCTGAATTGCATTTGTTGATTTGCTTCCAAATAAGATGTAATAAGTCTTTTCTATGCTTAGTGTGAGTTTGTTGGTTGACATCCATAAGTGAACTTTATTTAGTTCATTGTTTAAAACATTATTTAATGTGTGGGTTGGGGTCTGAGTGATGAGGGTAGTATCATCAACAAACAATATAAGTTGAAGAATGTTAGACATTAGGCATATAATTGATGTATATAAGAAATAAGATGGGTCCTAGGATGCTGCCCTGTGGCACCCCTACGGTTAATGGTAGAGTGGGAGAGGTTATATCATTGATGGCTACATATTGATGTCTGTCACTAAGATAGGATTGGATATAGTGCAGGGCAAAGCCTCGGATTCCATAATGGTGGAGTTTAAGTAAGAGGTAGTTGTGGTTAATAGTAGCAATGGCCTTTCTCAGGTTAACGAAGAATCTAATTGGAACCTCATTTTGTCAAGGGCTGAGTAAATTATATCAAGCAGACTAATAATTGCATCGTTGGTACTCTTTTGGGAGCGAAAACCAAACTGACAGGGACTGAGTATGTCGAATTTTACGAGGTAGGAGTAGAGCTGTTTGTAAATATTTTTTTCAAATATTTTTGATAATATGGTCTGTAATTGTTTACGTCTGCCGTATTGCCTCCTTTATGAAGTGGCGTTACTCGTGCTTTTTTAAGGATATCAGGGAAGGTGTGATACTCTAGAGTTTATTGAACAGCAGAGCTATGGGTGGTGCAAAGGCATGGGAAGTACTCTTGTATACCATGGATGGTATTTCACTAATGTTCCCAGCTTTGGTTTCTAGTGAGTGTATGATGGACACAACATCTATCGGGCTGACTGGTGAAAGGAGAAGAGAGTTTGGATAGTTGTCTGAGAGATATGTGCTAACATGTGTCTGAGTCTGTGGGATTTTTCTGGCAAGGTTAGCACCAGCCGATGAAAATAAGCTACTAAATTCAGTTGCTGTTTCTAAATCAGTTGCAGATGTATAACCATCCTTGGAGAGTTTTATCTGGTTATGTGAGTGTTGTTTAGTTCCTAGAGTGTTAGAGATGGCTTTCCATGTGATTATCATGTGCCTTTTGCTTCTTTGAATCTACTCTCATAATAGGAAAGTTTCACTTTTCTTATTATACTGGTAAATTGATGAGTATCTCTTAACTGCTTCCTTTGTAATTAGAATTGGTCTGGGCCCGGCGGTGGGCCGGGC
>WNGS01000543.1:6030562-6042329 GCA_020271785.1 Procambarus virginalis | reverse complement strand
CTCTCCTGTAGTGAGGGAGAGAGAGGAGAGGAGAGAGAGCGAGGAGAGAGATGGAGAGATGGAGAGAGGCAGAGAGAGGAGAGGCGCGCACCTCACATGTCTCCACTACTCACCAACCTACAAGAGACCATCTGACACTCCCTCACCAATCCTTCGCTCTCACCCCACAACCTATAAATATAAAATAACTACAAATACAAGCTAACAAACAATTAGCAATGACAAGCAACAATAACAACATATAATCATGGTCTCCCACCTACGCTGATAATATTACTATTATTATTATTATTATATTAATCATCGGGGGCCGGCAATCAAGACGAAGCAGCCGTGGCTGGCAGTTGGGCAGCACCAGCCGTCCCCCCCGCAAGGAGGGGTGTTAGGCATAAGCAGAGCACCCACGGAAAAGGAGGTTTATGGAGCTGACTTTAGGGGTGAGGCATCTGGTCGCGCCTTCCTCCGATGCGCACTTGTTTCAGTCTTGTTTACGGAGATATATAGCTCCATCCTTGCTCCTGTTTTTGGTAAATTACACGTCACATGAGTCAATATGACAGACCACAACATTCGTAGAGACTATATGTGTTTCTCTTTCTCATGATATATATATATATATATATAGACTTATATATATATATATATATATATATATAATATATATAAGATATATAGGCGTAGTGATGCATATTGATGGAGCTATTGTTTTCCACTCCTGGGGGCGGTGTTAGACTTAGGGTCCAATTGGAATGGAATTTGTGTGAGTGGTTGTGTGGTGTGTGTGGTCTGTGGTGTGTGGTGTGTGTGTGTGTGTTGTGTGTGTGTGTGTGTGGGTGTTGTGTGGATTGTGTGTGTGTGGATGTGTGTGTGTGGATGTGGTGTGTGGCTGTGTTGAGTTGGATGTGTGTTGTGTGTTGGTGTGTGTGTGCCTGTGTGTGGGGTGGATGTGTGTGTTGTGGATGTGTGTGCGTGTGTGTGGTGGGTGTGGGATAGTGTGTGTGCTGTGGATGTGTGTGCTGTCGTGCATGTCGTGTGTGTGTGGATGTGTGTGTGCGTGTGTAAACCAAAGTACAAAAACATTTAATCACTACACAGGTTGGAAATTCTGTAAATGTTAAGCCTGACAACAGTAAAGTACACACGTGCAGATATGCACAACCCTTGCTACACACAACTGTAGACGACAAGCGCAGTTACACTTTACAAACCTGAAAGTTAACTAACCAGTGAGGTGTAAAATAATACCAATAAAGCCGGTCTCCTATCAGTCAGATACAAAGCCACCAAGATGGCCAGGTCGGAGCCGGCTGGCAGATACTAATGTATTATGACAACTGGTAATAACTTTCCGCTTTGTGCTTGTTGGACATTCAAATTGAACTTGTCTCGGCGTCATTCAATCAAGGAGTTGACCCTTTTGGATAGGTAAGCCCTCATAAAACCTCATTTGTGATTATTGCTTAATATATCAAATGGTGATATATTAAAAATATCTGATATGTTCCCCACTCATACTGTGGTGTGTATGGTCGTGTGGATTTACTATTTTAGTATTTGTCAGGGTGATTAGATATTTCTGGTCTTGACCAGAATCGAGCTATGAGCATCTTAGCATCATCCGCCTTGCTACCCCATGCTATTTTTCTAACTAGGCTAGGCACTAAAGCGTTCTACACAGCAGTCTGGTCTAAACTGTCAGGTACTATTTACTCCTTAGCAGTAAATACAGGAGAAGCAATAGACACACATGGAGAGAAAGAAACATATGCCTATTTGTTTACCGTCTCCGCCGGGAAATCGCACAACTAGGCCATTAGAGTAACGGACCTCCAAAGTACACGCTGTTCACTCAGCCGCGAAGGCACCCTTCCAAAGTGTGTGTGTTGTGTGTGTGAAGGTGTGTAGGCTGTGTGTGTTTGATGTGTGTGTGTGTGTTGTGTGTGTGTATGTATGTGTGTTTTAGGGCTCAAAACTAACAATAACAGACGACTGTGGGGCAAATATATTTTTTTGTTTTTTTCAGTTACTGCGTCGCGTGAGGACCTCCCGACCTTGACCCACTCTCAGATAATCCTATATTCTACTCTCTCTCTTTCTCTCTATCTTCTCTATCTCTCTCTCCTCTCTATCCTCTCCTTCTCCCAATACACATAACACACACATCTAACACACCACTACACACACACACACACACACACACACACACCCACACACAACACAACACACACCACACGTGATTTACGTAAATGATCTCCAGAGGATATAGAATCGGTCCTCTCATTGTTGATGCCAAAAAATTTATGAGGATGATTAAGACGGAGGAAGATAGAATGAGGCTACAGATGACCTAGACAAAGCATGAATGGTACAACAAATGACTACTAAAGTACAACCCGAGTAAATTTAAGGTAATGTAAATCGTGTGGAAACAGGAGGCCAGACCGGATACCGAATGGGAGAAGTTCTTCTGAAACGGCCAGAGAGGATAAGATCTAGGAGTTTATCACACAAAACCTGTATCCTGAAGCCCACATCAAAAGAAAACTCTTGCGGCATATGCGAGGCACCTGCATCAGAACTGCCTTAAGGAACTTGTGAAAGAAATCCTTAGAATCCTTTGTATACTACATATGTAATAACCATAGTCTCGGAGTATGCGCGTCCCACCAGCATGGAACACGTATCTTGTATGCACAGGGGACGAAGCTGTAAAAAGTTTAGAGGTATGCCATAGACTAGTCCCAGAAATAAGAGGCATAGGTTATGCGGGAAAGGCGGCGGGAACGCCCTACGGACACTGGAAGTCGGAAATTAAGGGAGACATGATCGCTACAAATCTCAGGGAAATTGACAGGGTAAATAAGGGATCACACAGGTTAACAGTGGTGGTGTACCGCGAACATGGACACAGGGGAGGACCCTGATCGCACCCCCCCCCCCCCAATGGAAAACACCAGAGAGTCCATTACGCACACGAAAGAACTTTTTCCCAGTTCGTCCAGAGTAAGGGCCGCTGTTAACAGGTGTAATCGCATTAGGCAGTGTATGTGGTGGAGGATCGCCAGGAGACTCTCCAGATACAACAGTTTTCAAATGAGATATGATAGGAGCCTAACACAAAGGTCTAGGTCAGGAACACTGAAACCAGTTGATTGACCAGTTGAGAGGCTGGACCATAAGAGCAGTTGCTCAACTCCCCGCAACCACAATTAGGCAAGTACAACTTTACATTCCTCATAAGATGAATAACGAGTCAGATCAAGTTTCTCCATAATTCAGCAATTTGTTACAAAAGTTCCTGCAAGTTACGGTAGCTTAGGTCGAGCTGAGACCCGAGGGTGAGAGCCGCTTGGCTTATATCCCAGTTGGGTGGACCAGCTGGGTGGACCAGGTGGGTGGACCAGCTGGGTGGACCAGGTGGGTGGACCAGGTGGGTGGACCAGCTGGGTGGACCAGCTGGGTGGACCAGGTGGGTGGACCAGCTGGGTGGACCAGGTGGGTGAACCAGGTGGGTGAACCAGGTGGGTGGACCAGCTGGGTGAACCAGGTGGGTGGACCAGGTGGGTGGACCAGCTGGGTGGACCAGCTGGGTGGACCAGCTGGGTGGACCAGGTGGTGGACCAGCTGGGTGGACCAGGTGGTGGACCAGCTGGGTGGACCAGCTGGGTGGACCAGGTGGTGGACCAGCTGGATGGACCAGCTGGATGGACCAGCTTCGACCTTCCTCGACAGTCCAAGCAGTTTGTATGGTACCAACTGCGGTCACTTGTACTAGAGAGAGTCAGAGTGACCGGGCCCGGGGAGTTACGATGCCTTACCAAGAGATTGTTGTATATGTCACTCTGTCCTCCACTACAACACTACAAATACTGACTATCGCCTGTTCACGCCAGTATCTGACCAATAGACGTGACACACGGATCATAAATAATTCTTCAACAGTACATGCTTAGTTGGAGCTAAATCAGGTTAGGTAAGGTGTTTTGGTCAGGTTAGGTTAGGGTGTGTTTACAGTACATGTCGAGGTGGGGGGGGGGGTGAAGCAAGTCTGGAGCCACAGGTTTGACAGTGACTGTGACAGATGTACACAATACAGACAATGACGGAGTGTAATGAGCCATATAGTGTACACCTGGAGGTGACGACCAGGGCCACCAGGGCCGCCAGGGCCACCAGGGCCACCAGGGCCACCAGGGCCACCAGGGCCACCAGGACCACCAGGGCCACCAGGGCCACCAGGGCCACCAGGGCCACCAGGGCCACCAGGGCCACCAGGGCCACCAGGGCCACCAGGGCAGCTCTCCGCTCCTCGCACACGAAGATCCACAAGTGCTTCCTCCAAGGGGGATTATGGGTGCGCGCGCACGTGTCGGAGGGGGGGGGGGGCGACGGGGGGCTAGGAAGGGGGGCGTGGTGTGTGTGGGGGACCAGAGGGGGGGGGGGGAGGTGTGATGGGGGAGTACTCAGTGCACTCCAACGTGAGTAACAATTCCAGGATGAGTAACAGAACAAAATGCCCAACCACTTGGGCTGGACGGTAGAGCGACGGTCTCGCTTCATGCAGGTCGGCGTTCAATTCCCAACCGTCCAGTGGTTGGGCACCATTCCTTCCCCCCCCCCCATCCGCGTCCCATCCCAGATCCTTATCCTGACTCCTTTCCAGTGCTATAGAGTCGTAATGGACTGGCGCTTTCTCCTCATAATTCCTTTCCTATACAACAGAGATCAACCCGTCCTGGTCAAATGAGACGCCGTATTACGACCGTTTGGTAATACAAAAATTACCGAACAAAAAACCTACAAAATGGTCTATTACAGTCAACAACAAGTCACGCTTTGTACTTTTCATTTCGCCGAAGTCAAGAAAAAAATGCCAAAAACCAAACTTGAACATTCCTAGGCCTAATATCGCACATGTGTGTGTTTTATTAGGCCTAAGATATCGTATATATTAGGCCTAGGATTGACTATTTACTCCATTGGTAGATTTGGTTGGAGTCATTAGTGACATTTATGGGTTAAACAACCATTTGTGCTGGTTTGAGTAAATGTTGTAGGCTCTACGACTGTTGCAGGCTCTACGACTGTTGCAGGCTCTACGACTGTTGCAGGCTCTACGACTGTTGCAGGCTCTACGACTGTTGCAGGCTCTACGACTGTTGCAGGCTCTACGACTGTTGCAGGCTCTACGACTGTTGCAGGCTCTACGACTGTTGCAAGCTCTACGACTGTTGCAAGCTCTACGACTGTTGCAGGCTCTACGACTGTTGCAGGCTCTACGACTGTTGCAGGCTCTACGACTGTTGCAGGCTCTACGACTGTTGCAGGCTCTACGACTGTTGCAGGCTCTACGACTGTTGCAAGCTCTACGACTGTTGCAAGCTCTACGACTGTTGCAGGCTCTACGACTGTTGCAGGCTCTACGACTGTTGCAGGCTCTACGACTGTTGCAGGCTCTACGACTGTTGCAGGCTTTACGACTGTTGCAGGCTCTACGACTGTTGCAAGCTCTACGACTGTTGCAGGCTCTACGACTGTTGCAGGCTCTACGACTGTTGCAGGCTCTACGACTGTTGCAAGCTCTACGACTGTTGCAGGCTCTACGACTGTTGCAGGCTCTACGACTGTTGCAGGCTCTACGACTGTTGCAAGCTCTACGACTGTTGCAGGCTCTACGACTGTTGCAGGCTCTACGACTGTTGCAAGCTCTATGACTTGCAGGCTCTACGACTGTTGCAGGCTCTACGACTGTTGCAGGCTCTACGACTGTTGCAGGCTCTACGACTGTTGCAAGATCTACTACTGTTGCAGGCTCTACGACTGTTGCAAGCTCTACGACTGTTGCAGGCTCTACGACTGTTGCAAGCTCTACGACTGCTGCAGGCTCTACGACTGTTACAGGCTCTACGACTGTTGAAGCTCTACGACTGTTGCAGGCTCTACGACTGTTGCAGGCTCTACGACTGTTACAGGCTCTACGACTGTTGCAGGCTCTACGACTGTTGCAGGCTCTACGACTGTTGCAGGCTCTACGACTGTTGCAAGCTCTACGACTGTTGCAGGCTCTACGACTGTTGCAGGCTCTACGACTGTTGCAAGCTCTACGACTGTTGCAGGCTCTACGACTGTTGCAGGCTCTACGACTGTTGCAGGCTCTACGACTGTTGCAGGCTCTACGACTGTTGCAAGCTCTACGACTGTTGCAGGCTCTACGACTGTTGCAGGCTCTACGACTGTTGCAAGCTCTACGACTGTTGCAGGCTCTACGACTGTTGCAGGCTCTACGACTGTTGCAGGCTCTACGACTGCTACAGGCTCTACGACTGTTGCAAGCTCTACGACTGTTGCAAGCTCTACGACTGTTGCAGGCTCTACGACTGTTGCAAGCTCTACGACTGTTGCAGGCTCTACGACTGTTGCAGGCTCTACGACTGTTGAAGGCTCTACGACTGTTGCAGGCTCTACGACTGTTGAAGGCTCTACGACTGTTGAAGGCTCTACGACTGTTGCAGGCTCTACGACTGTTGCAGGCTCTACGACTGCTACAGCTCTACGACTGCTACAGCTCTACGACTGCTACAGCTCTACGAATGCTACAGCTCTACGATTGCTACAGCTCTACGACTGCTACAGGCTCTACGACTGCTACAGGCTCTACGACTGCTACAGGCTCTACGACTGCTACAGCTCTACGACTGCTACAGCTCTACGACTGCTACAGGCTCTACGACTGCTACAGGCTCTACGACTGCTACAGCTCTACGACTGCTACAGGCTCTACGACTGCTACAGCTCTACGACTGCTACAGGCTCTACGACTGCTACAGCTCTACGACTGCTACAGCTCTACGACTGCTACAGGCTCTACGACTGCTACAGGCTCTACGACTGCTACAGGCTCTACGACTGCTACAGCTCTACGACTGCTACAGGCTCTACGACTGCTACAGCTCTACGACTGCTACAGGCTCTACGACTGCTACAGGCTCTACGACTGCTACAGCTCTACGACTGCTACAGGCTCTACGACTGCTACAGCCTCTACGACTGCTACAGCTCTACGACTGCTACAGCTCTACGACTGCTACAGGCTCTACGACTGCTACAGGCTCTACGACTGCTACAGCTCTACGACTGCTACAGCTCTACGACTGCTACAGGCTCTACGACTGCTACAGGCTCTACGACTGCTACAGGCTCTACGACTGCTACAGGCTCTACGACTGCTACAGGCTCTACGACTGCTACAGGCTCTACGACTGCTACAGGCTCTACGACTGCTACAGGCTCTACGACTGCTAGAGCTCTACGACTGCTACAGGCTCTACGACTGCTACAGGCTCTACGACTGCTACAGCTCTACGACTGCTACAGGCTCTACGACTGCTACAGGCTCTACGACTGCTACAGGCTCTACGACTGCTACAGGCTCTACGACTGCTACAGCTCTACGACTGCTACAGCTCTACGACTGCTACAGCTCTACGACTGCTACAGGCTCTACGACTGCTACAGGCTCTACGACTGCTACAGGCTCTACGACTGCTACAGGCTCTACGACTGCTACAGGCTCTACGACTGCTACAGGCTCTACGACTGCTACAGGCTCTACGACTGCTACAGGCTCTACGACTGCTACAGGCTCTACGACTGCTACAGCTCTACGACTGCTACAGGCTCTACGACTGCTACAGCTCTACGACTGCTACAGGCTCTACGACTGCTACAGCTCTACGACTGCTACAAGCTCTACGACTGCTACAGGCTCTACGACTGCTACAGGCTCTACGACTGCTACAGGCTCTACGACTGCTACAGGCTCTACGACTGCTACAGCTCTACGACTGCTACAGCTCTACGACTGCTACAGGCTCTACGACTGCTACAGCTCTACGACTGCTACAGGCTCTACGACTGCTACAGGCTCTACGACTGCTACAGGCTCTACGACTGCTACAGGCTCTACGACTGCTACAGGCTCTACGACTGCTACAGCTCTACGACTGCTACAGGCTCTACGACTGCTACAGGCTCTACGACTGCTACAGGCTCTACGACTGCTACAGGCTCTACGACTGCTACAGGCTCTACGACTGCTACAGGCTCTACGACTGCTACAGGCTCTACGACTGCTACAGGCTCTACGACTGCTACAGCTCTACGACTGCTACAGCTCTACGACTGCTACAGCTCTACGACTGCTACAGCTCTACGACTGCTACAGCTCTACGACTGCTACAGGCTCTACGACTGCTACAGGCTCTACGACTGCTACAGCTCTACGACTGCTACAGCTCTACGACTGCTACAGCTCTACGACTGCTACAGGCTCTACGACTGCTACAGGCTCTACGACTGCTACAGGCTCTACGACTGCTACAGCTCTACGACTGCTACAGGCTCTACGACTGCTACAGCTCTACGACTGCTACAGCTCTACGACTGCTACAGGCTCTACGACTGCTACAGCTCTACGACTGCTACAGCTCTACGACTGCTACAGGCTCTACGACTGCTACAGGCTCTACGACTGCTACAGGCTCTACGACTGCTACAGGCTCTACGACTGCTACAGCTCTACGACTGCTACAGGCTCTACGACTGCTACAGCTCTACGACTGCTACAGGCTCTACGACTGCTACAGGCTCTACGACTGCTACAGGCTCTACGACTGCTACAGCTCTACGACTGCTACAGCTCTACGACTGCTACAGCTCTACGACTGCTACAGCTCTACGACTGCTACAGCTCTACGACTGCTACAGCTCTCTACGACTGCTACAGCTCTACGACTGCTACAGGCTCTACGACTGCTACAGCTCTACGACTGCTACAGCTCTACGACTGCTACAGCTCTACGACTGCTACAGCTCTACGACTGCTACAGGCTCTACGACTGCTACAGGCTCTACGACTGCTACAGGCTCTACGACTGCTACAGCTCTACGACTGCTACAGGCTCTACGACTGCTACAGCTCTACGACTGCTACAGGCTCTACGACTGCTACAGCTCTACGACTGCTACAGCTCTACGACTGCTACAGCTCTACGACTGCTACAGCTCTACGACTGCTACAGCTCTACGACTGCTACAGCTCTACGACTGCTACAGCTCTACGACTGCTACAGCTCTACGACTGCTACAGCTCTACGACTGCTACAGGCTCTACGACTGCTACAGGCTCTACGACTGCTACAGGCTCTACGACTGCTACAGCTCTACGACTGCTACAGCTCTACGACTGCTACAGGCTCTACGACTGCTACAGCTCTACGACTGCTACAGCTCTACGACTGCTACAGCTCTACGACTGCTACAGCTCTACGACTGCTACAGCTCTACGACTGCTACAGGCTCTACGACTGCTACAGGCTCTACGACTGCTACAGGCTCTACGACTGCTACAGCTCTACGACTGCTACAGGCTCTACGACTGCTACAGCTCTACGACTGCTACAGCTCTACGACTGCTACAGGCTCTACGACTGCTACAGCTCTACGACTGCTACAGGCTCTACGACTGCTACAGCTCTACGACTGCTACAGCTCTACGACTGCTACAGGCTCTACGACTGCTACAGGCTCTACGACTGCTACAGCTCTACGACTGCTACAGCTCTACGACTGCTACAGGCTCTACGACTGCTACAGCTCTACGACTGCTACAGCTCTACGACTGCTACAGCTCTACGACTGCTACAGCTCTACGACTGCTACAGCTCTACGACTGCTACAGCTCTACGACTGCTACAGGCTCTACGACTGCTACAGGCTCTACGACTGCTACAGGCTCTACGACTGCTACAGCTCTACGACTGCTACAGCTCTACGACTGCTACAGGCTCTACGACTGCTACAGCTCTACGACTGCTACAGGCTCTACGACTGCTACAGCTCTACGACTGCTACAGGCTCTACGACTGCTACAGCTCTACGACTGCTACAGCTCTACGACTGCTACAGCTCTACGACTGCTACAGCTCTACGACTGCTACAGCTCTACGACTGCTACAGCCTCTACGACTGCTACAGCTCTACTACGACTGCTACAGCTCTACGACTGCTACAGCTCTACGACTGCTACAGCTCTACGACTGCTACAGGCTCTACGACTGCTACAGCTCTACGACTGCTACAGGCTCTACGACTGCTACAGCTCTACGACTGCTACAGCTCTACGACTGCTACAGCTCTACGACTGCTACAGGCTCTACGACTGCTACAGCTCTACGACTGCTACAGCTCTACGACTGCTACAGCTCTACGACTGCTACAGGCTCTACGACTGCTACAGGCTCTACGACTGCTACAGCTCTACGACTGCTACAGGCTCTACGACTGCTACAGCTCTACGACTGCTACAGGCTCTACGACTGCTACAGCTCTACGACTGCTACAGGCTCTACGACTGCTACAGCTCTACGACTGCTACAGCTCTACGACTGCTACAGCACTACGACTGCTACAGCTCTACGACTGCTACAGCTCTACGACTGCTACAGGCTCTACGACTGCTACAGCTCTACGACTGCTACAGCTCTACGACTGCTACAGGCTCTACGACTGCTACAGCTCTACGACTGCTACAGCTCTACGACTGCTACAGCCTACGACTGCTACAGCTCTACGACTGCTACAGCTCTACGACTGCTACAGCTCTACGACTGCTACAGCTCTACGACTGCTACAGGCTCTACGACTGCTACAGGCTCTACGACTGCTACAGCTCTACGACTGCTACAGCTCTACGACTGCTACAGCTCTACGACTGCTACAGGCTCTACGACTGCTACAGCTCTACGACTGCTACAGCTCTACGACTGCTACAGCTCTACGACTGCTACAGGCTCTACGACTGCTACAGCTCTACGACTGCTACAGCTCTACCGACTGCTACAGGCTCTACGACTGCTACAGGCTCTACGACTGCTACAGGCTCTACGACTGCTACAGGCTCTACGACTGCTACAGCTCTACGACTGCTACAGCTCTACGACTGCTACAGCTCTACGACTGCTACAGCTCTACGACTGCTACAGATTGAAAGGTTACCAGTTAAAAAATCACATGTGACCGCAGAGGTCACTCAAAGCAGTCAGAAAACAAATGTAAACCATCTCAAGACCGACAACTACTCACATCTTCACAGACGGATC
Source organism: Procambarus virginalis (assembly GCA_020271785.1). Lineage (NCBI taxonomy): Eukaryota > Metazoa > Arthropoda > Malacostraca > Decapoda > Cambaridae > Procambarus > Procambarus virginalis. The sequence continues at coordinate 6,031,170 of WNGS01000543.1, read as the reverse complement.
AGTTGATCAAGAAACAGGTTCTGCTGGGGCAGCAGTTTATACTAACAACCATAAGCTTACCGGAGCATGAATAGTGGGTGCTCAACACTGCAGACAGAATTATATGCCCTGAACGGAGGCCATAAATTATACAATTGAGAATAATTTACATGTCATCATTCATACCTACTCTAAATCTTCGCTCCAGCATTGTTATCCAGCCAGCACAGAGATAATATAAACTCTCACAGAAACTCTACATATAGGAAAAGAAGCACACAATCTAGGGCTGTCAATCACCCTAAATTGGATACAAAGTTACACTAGAATAGTAGGCATCCATCAGTCTCGGGAGACTATGGAGTGCTCTCTGGTTGTCGGTCTGGAGTGCCTCTCCAGGACACAAAGCCATGGTAGGTGACATGGAGAATGGTAATGGCAACCAAAAGCTTTGTGAAACTAGCCCCCTTCCCTCACTAATTCCTCCTCACTTCACGGGGGGTGGAGGAGGAAGCTGGCCCGAATCAGCTGGATCAGTTTTTGACTGATGTCTGCTGATCAAGGTCACAAAGTAGCAGTCACTTTGCATTACAGGTTTTGTGTTGCAGCGAGCTAGGTTCGCTAGGTTG
>WNGS01000543.1:5969922-5994940 GCA_020271785.1 Procambarus virginalis | reverse complement strand
AGGCCAAGATAAGCAATTTTAGGCCTACATGCAATCTCCGTTCATTACTTTAATATACACATACTCTACTTTACCTCCCCTCTTCCCTTCCATCTCCCCATTTCCCCCTTCTACCCCCCTCTCCCTCTTCCCCTTCCAACCTAAACAAATAGACCTTTCCATTAGATAAAATGTTTATTCAGGTAAAGGTACATACATGCATTTAATGTAAACGTAAAATATGAAAATGCACGGGTAAACGGCGGGAGAAGCGTTAACACTGCCGACAACTCATCCCAATATAATTTTTTATTCATGAATGTCACACGTATGTGCGGGTTACTACAGGCTACATTTCTTAAATTATATAGCTCAGGCCTATCCTGGCCAGCCTTATCCGACCTATACCCTCCTACAAAGATGGATGAGGCTATAGTCCCAGTCACCCGGCCTCCAACTGTGTACAGGCAGACATTCTCTCATAGTTTATGAAAGAATTTCATCTTCATAGTATCCTACCTTGAGCTTTAAAATTGCACTGTATCTAGTGCTACCTAATCCCCCAATCTTTATGTACCTAATTCAAACAACTTTACCATTGTGATCATTGCTGTCTTATATGTGCTATCAATATGCTGTATTGTGCCTATTAATTTTTGCTAAATTACCAATCAAGCTGTCAGCGCAATAAATCAGAGCTACCGATCTCTCTCATCTCATTTTTTTTCTTGCAATGTACCTGTTATCACTTTATAAATTTTGCTAGAATTTACCTACTTAAAATTATCTGTTAGATTAAGTACCTGTCCGAAACGCTGCGTATACTAGTGACTTTACAAGAATGTTAACACCATGCTATGTATCCTCACAAACCCAACGTACCTTCTTATAAATAAATAAATAAATAGGTTTACTTGGGTGGGGGGGGGGACCTGTCATTGCCTGGGATGGTCTGTCTTCCACCTCTTTTATTTTCCCTTCTCCCAGCAATGCTTCCCTACGTCCCCCATTTTCACTCCTTTCCCTCTTCCCTCTCATCTATCCCATTTTTCATTCTCCCTCCCATCTCCATTCTCACGCTCTAAGATCTAACCATCTTCCCCTATCTCCCTATACCCCTCCCTTCCGGCCTCGAACAGATAGACATTTCCATTTATATATATAAAGTAAATGATGAAAATACGCTGGTAAACGGCGGGAGTAGCGTCAGCTCTACTTAGAATGAATGGTAGAGCGACGGTCTCGCTTAATGCAGGTCGGCGATCAATCCCCGACCGCCCAAGTGCTTGGGCATCATTTCTTCCCCCCGTCCTATCCCTAATCTTTATCCTGACCCCTTCCAAGTGCTGTATAGTCGTAAATGCTTGGCGCTTATCCTTTATAGTTCCCTTCCCTTCTCCCTACATGATTATAAGGCCATGGAACCGGCCAAGACCCGAACCTGTCTACCTGATTTTTTACCTGAGGCCACTAACCCTAGTGGCCTCGACAAGGACAGGAAGCCGGCAGCTTGTCGAAGGTCCCCCCACCTTATTTCGCTTGAGGATCTTTTCCAGGTAGATTTTAAAACTTAACAGTTACAGTTACAGCTTCGGCGGGTAAGCGGTTCCATGGGTTTATAACTCCGTGGGTGAAAAAGCATCTCCTGTTCCCTGTACGTGTCATGACAAGTTGGAAAATATCCTCAGGAACAATAGGGGGCTTTTGACAAGCCGCCTTTTTCCTATCCCCATCGATGCCAGTAGATAGTAGACCTCGGGTAGATTCATGCAAATTACTTGAGTTTACTCTCTGGTCTCCATCTTCTGTGAGGTGACGGGACGCCGAGAGCCACGACCACAACACCACACTGGCGGCAGATACTCTCACCCAGACCACACACACAAGCTGCTGCTGGTGGGGACGTGGAGCTTGTTCCAGGCCACGCTGCTACAGGGCCACGCTGCTACAGGGTCACCTGCTACAGGGCCACGCTGCTACAGACCACCCTACTACAGGGTCACCCTGCTACAGGGCCACCTGCTACAGGGTCACCCTGCTACAGGGCCACCCTGCTACAGGGTCACCCTGCTATAGGGCCACGCTGCTACAGGGCCACGCTGCTACAGGGCCACGCTGCTACAGGGTCACCCTGCTACAGGGTCACCCTACTACAGGGGCACGTTGCTACTGGCTAGGTTGACGCATATCTGTGGTCAATCACGTTACCTGTTAGCTGCTGCAGGGCAGTTGTTATTCTTTATTCTGGTCGGTATTATCGAGTGGGAGTGAACCTTTGGGGACTAGAGGTGTGTGCCCTGGGAGTGTACCCTGGAGAGGGTGCCCCGGAGGTGTACCCTAAAGGTGTGCCCTGAAGGTGTGGCCAGGGGGTGTACCGTGAAGGTGTGTGTATCCCATTGGAGCAACTCTGGAGGGGGGAGTGTACTTCCCCTCTTCTTGGAACAGGAATTTGGGAACCTCCTTTTGGTGCCAGTAATCCACGATCTTGTTTTCTGCTAACTCTAGCTAATTTGATGAGCACCCCACAGAAGCCCTTCAGATAATAGTTTATTGAGCACCCCATGGTAGTTCTCCAAGCAGTAACTTATTGAGCACCCCATGGTAGTTCTCCAAGCAGTAACTTATTGAGCACCCCATGGTAGTTCTCCAAGCAGTAACTTATTGAGCACCCCTTGGTAGTTCTCCAAGCAGTAACTTATTGAGCACCCCATGGTAGTTCTCTAAGCAGTAACTTATTGAGCACCCCATGGTAGTTCTCTAAGCAGTAACTTATTGAGCACCCCATGGTAGTTCTCCAAGCAGTAACTTATTGAGCACCCTATGGTAGTTCTCTAAGCAGTAATCTATTGAGCATCCCATGGTAGTCCTTCAAGCAGTAATCTATTGAGCACCCCATGGTAGCTTATTGTGCATCCTATGATAGTCCTCAGAGCAGTAGTCTATTATGCATCCCATGGTAGCTTAACAAGGACCTCACAGTAATCCTGTGAGTATTAGCATAACAGAATTAGAGGGCACAAAATTGTTTAATTATATTTTGGTTTGGTGTGGGAGTATAACTTTCATGTACTTTTGAATCAAATTATAAAGGTATAAATGGTTATGGAACCTTTGTAATTTACAATACTCTAATTGTAATGGATAATGTTACAGTGTGCTGTATATTAGGATAAAATCTAATATAACTTGTAATATCTTGTAATAAGTAATACTGTGTGCACCACAACAAATATTGCAGTTTTAAATGTACTCACAAAGTTTACATTGCATAATTCTTTCTTCATTATATTTATTTACAACAGTAATAGCAGCATTTAGATACAGTGTGAGAATTTCAGATACAGGTATCATCTATAAAAGTGGTGTGTCTCTTGCTGCATATGTTAATTAAGATCTCTCAGTATGGCTCATTTTTCACAGTCCAATATGTAATGGCATTTCCTCATTTGTAGTATAAGACAGTTAAAAGTAGTGCTTATCCTTCTCACTGATTGCCTAGCTTTAGTTTACTTGTCTGTTCTGTGCCTGGTTAGCTGTTTCATTTTAGGGTAATATTGCAAACTTCCTTAAAGGCTGAGTGAAAGGACACAGTGGAAGCTGTTCCTTCAACTGTTGTACCATATACGGACAACTTTAACAGACATGGACAGAGAATATTACTCGTTGTGTCAGTATTCAGGATGCCAGGCAGAGTTAGTAGATGCTGATGATCATCAATATTGTTTACGGCATGCATCCTGTTGGGTGCAAGGTTGGTTTCATCCTAGGTTATGTGAGGTCTGTGGCAAGTTGGTGTCTTCCCTTATTGACCCTCCATCAAGGTGGCATGCTTATAATGCAGCCACCAGGCTATGGGATAGGGCACAGAAATATAGGAGGTGGCGGTTGCAGTTTCAGGGTGAATCTGTGGCAGCCCAAGACCAAATCTTCATTGATAAAGACTTGGAAGCTTTAGTAGAGACGACGTGTGCTTCATGTTCTAAAGAGAGGAAGTATTCCTCCCATTCATCATTCTTAAATTCCTCGTCTGTGCAGTGCAGGCAAGCCATTGGCTCGAATGGCTTCACACAGGCTAGGGCCTCGCTTACTGGCCAGAAGAAGAGAGCGAAGCGACTCAAAGTTTGTGTAGACAGGAAGCAAGACTTTAGGTCATCATACCAAAAATCTGCTCACTTTAAGAGACCTCAAGTTCCAGATAAAAATGAGCTTTACAGCTCTTTGGAACCAAAATTTCACTCTGATACCTCCTGGGAAGGTAAGAAGGCTAAATGGCGGGGTAAAAATGTTGAGCCTTTTGGTCCTAGAGCAGAAGAACAGTCATTAGATTGTTTCACTCATTCCTCACTTGTCAGCTCAGAAGCAGGTCCTTCCTATAGAAGAAACGAGATTCTTCCAACTGCAGAGGCTGATGCAGATCATTGGTTACCATTAGAACCATCCTGGGTTCTGGAGATCAGAGATGAAGGTACTTTCCTACAGGTGGGTAAGGTTTTCTATGCCCCAACACAATACGAGCTTGACAGGTCCTGGTTCCCTCCTCGAGTTCGCTTCTTTCCCTCTTCAGACGATCCTGTGCAGGATGATAAAGATTCTGTGCTAGATGCTAAACCTGTACTAGAAGCTGAAGAACCTATGCAGTGCACTGAATCTGTACTAGACACAGAAGGTCCTGTGCTCAATTCAGTTCAAACACCCCAGCTACCAGCTGCTAAAGTCAGTAATGATTTGAATTCATGCAAGTCAAGAAACGAGCAAGTGCCAGCATCTTCTTGGCTATCAAACTATTATTTGTTCTCAAACAGCAAATGGCAGTCTTTTTGTCGTTCCCAGGATGTAGACTGGAAGGAAGTTGCTTCTGTTTTTAATGCTGCCTTAGCAGGCGAGACACTGGAGCTCCATACTAAGGTCCTCCATGCGCCTTCCCTTGCTAAGGACATAGCTTCCAGTCAGTTACATGTGAAGGTGCCACCATTGTCACAGCAGCTTGTTGCGGCAGATTCTGAGGCACGCCAACGCTTGTCTGAGGTAATCAGGGTAGTTACTTCACAGAAATTAGATTTAGAACAAAAGAGTGACGCTTCACATGCACTCACACCTTTGCGAGATGCAATTACCGATTTCTTTGCTGCTCGTTTTGCTTGTCGTAAGTCAGTGCTATCTCATTTTAAGGATTCACGGTTAATTGACAGTCTCCTTCATTCTAGTCCATTTAGTGTCTCGCTTTTTCCTGATAAGGAAGTTAAGAGGATTCTTAATCAAGCACGTTCATCTGGTCGGCGCCTCTCCCAGATCTTTCGGTTAAGATTAGTGGGAGGGTTTCCTCCTAGGAAGGCAGTCGCAAAAGAAGTTCAGCCAGTTGACCCATTGATAAAAAATAAAGTATCAGCATTTCATGATCCCTTGAAAGAATTGGTGTCAGATATTCCAGTACAGGATTCCTTAACAGACAGAAATTGAAATTTTGGAGCAGGCAGATTTTGCTAAAGCATGTTAAAAAAATATGGCAAGTTGCCCATTGACAGGAAAGATATTCTAGTGGGGGCAAATTTCAAGCTTTCAGAAATGTCAGGACCAGGGATTCTTGGGCTAGTAGGATGACAAAAAAAGGGTCTTAGTTGGCATTGGTGTTCTGAGGCTCCTGAACATCCAATAAGCAGCCATCCTCGCCACTTATTCAGCTATATATCAAAGATGCTAAAGAAGGGTATCATTTGCAGGACTTAGTCTTTGTGGGTTCAATCTTTCCTAAACCTAGTAGAGAAGAAGGCAACTTCCAAAACAAGTATGATTCTAGATCTGAAAATAAACTCACATACCAAGTGTCAAGTTTCAACTTACACCACAAGAAAGAGTCAGGCAGCTGCTTATGGACCATGATTGGTTGGTGCCTATTGAAATTCAGGATGCTTACTGGCATATATCTATTAATCCTGTATTCCGAGATTACCTCGGGTTCATAGTGGAGCTAGAAAGTTACCACTTCAAAGCACTTCCGTCCAGCTTGAGCTTGGCACCAAAAAATTTACAAAACTTTAACAGACTGATGGTCGAGGAACTTGAGGCCAAAGGCATTCATGTTCTGGCCAATCTAGATGAGAGGTTGATCTGGGCCCCCAATAGAAAACAGTGTAGCGTAGCCATTCACAAGTGCTACAAAATTGAAACTTCCTGGTCAATTTGAAAAAATCTCGGTTACCACTATCTCGGACATTAACCTGGTTAGGTGTAACATGGAATACAACATTTGCTTCCCTTTTCTTCAACAGACAACATTCAAGCGTGTTCATGCTAAGCTGCGCCTTTTTCAAGGCCGCCGTTTTGTAACTCACAAAGATTTAGAAAAACTCGTAGATAGGTTGAATGTTGCATGTGTTGTTTACCCTTTAGGTCAGGTGTGACTAAAGGAACTACAAAGATATCTCGGATTCTTTGCTCATCAAGAAAAGCGAGAACTGCTGGTCCACTTACCCAAAGCATTGAGATCCTTGCTTGAGAAGTCATTTCCACCAAAAGTTTTTCAGGGTTTTGTTCCTTGGAGGGCCACCACCTCCATTACTGGAGATCTTCACAGATGCTTTGCCCAATGGTTGGAGTTTTGTACCCAGTCTTCATCACACAGGTCAAGGCTCTTGGCAGTCAACCTTAGCTCAAGCCCCTGCTAATATTAGTGTCATGTGGATTGCCCAGAAGAGGATTGCTCTCCAAAAGATCATCTTCCATTCAAGTTTATTCTATCAACATTACTGCTGTCAATTATCTAAATAAAGAGGGGTTCACCCAGGGGGGCCCTTTCTCTGTAGCACTGGACATTGGTCATAGCTCAGTTTCTGGCATCTCATGATATGCTTCTCAATGCAGTCCATATTAGAGATGATTATGGTGTTTTTGCAGATGAACTGTCTACTTTCCGTCTATTTTGGACGCAGTGGGAGTTAAACACTGCATCATTTCATTGGATTTGTCACTCATTTGGCACTGCTCTAGTGGACCTCTTTGCAACAGCTTGGAATTACAAACTACATGAGTTTGTGGCTCCCTTCCCAGTATGCAATGCAGTTACAATAGATGCCTTGGGGGTTAGACTGGAATCAGTGGGATGTAATTTATCTTTTTCCTCCAGTCCAGATTCTGCAAAAGGTTTTGAAGAAAATAGCAAGTTTTACTGATTGCACAATCTTAATTGCTACTTTTTTGGGGACTCCCAGCCCTAGTTTCCATTCCTGCTACCTAGATGCCCATCTTCTGTCAAAATTCCCGACCCTATTCTCACTCAGAAGATGGGAGACTCGTGTATTCGACCCGTCCAAACCTTTGTGCAGACCTCATGTGTGGAGTTCTTAGGTTTGATATACAGTACAGTGGAACTTGAATTTGATTACTGTGCTGTAATTGGGTGCTCTATCCATTCCATTAAATCTGTAATACTGCACTCTGCATTTAAATCAAGCTTTTGTTACTTTTATGTAGCAAATTTATACATCACAAAACACATATTTGCACTCAAATGATGTATAAACAATGCATTTTAAACCTTTTTGATCAACCTTATCTTTGATTCAGTGTCAGCAGAATATAGGTAAAGAATACTGTATTGTTTAGAAGACAGTATTGTTTAGAGAGAGGAACTCAATGCTAATTACCATCTTCATCTTGCTGAGCAGCACTTTTGGAACCATTTCAATTATTGCCAGAGATTAACCATTTCCAGTCCTTGCCCAAGGACTCTAGGGTCTGCATGAGTGTGTGCAACCCTTTGGTGTAAACTGTGCAAGAGCTGGAAAAGTATACGCCAAGTGTGAAAAGTTTTATACAGTACAGTACATATATATTTTTCTGAAAGTTTTAATGCTGAGATGAAGTGGTCATGAGGGATAAGTAAAGCATTTGACCTTTAATGTTATAACACATTTAAATTTGCGTTGTCATTATTGTTTTACATATTAAAATTTTAAAGCTATTGGTTAATCGTATAATAAAAATGAAGTTTGCATAAAAAGTATGGTCGACCCCAGGAGACCCCAGGAATTGAGGGTTGAGGTTTAGATCCTGTCTTTCAGGATACAAATCGTTATTGGATCAGGATCCAATGACAATTTCAATTGTAATTCTATGTCCAGTGCCATCAACATTATTTAACTGCCTCCAAGTACTCCACTTCTGAGAATCTGTTTCTAAATGCACATACAGTACTGTACTTGGTTCCTCCTTCATTACTGTAAACCACCTGTCTCTTGGGTGATCCATTCCATAGTAAAAAGTTGGCTACAGACCTATGCTAGTCTCCCATAACCTGTTTATATTTGATACTTTTATAAAAAAAAATCCAATCACTAGTTTTTATGGTTTCTTGAGATCAAATTGTATGTATGTTGCCCATTACTTGCCCAAGATTTCTTGTTTTTGCTGCTGCCGTATTGCCATCAGGCAACTTCCTCTGAAGATAAATCAATTCTCCCTGTGAGGCAATCTGCATGAGAGCAGTGGCACCTGGTTGTAGCGAAGCCTCGTGACCATGAACGTCATCATGTTGGTTCACTGCAGCATTGGTAAGTTCTTCCAACTTTGAGATGTTTTGTATATTGTGGCTACTGTTTGTAGAATAAGAGTACCTAATTATTAAGTTCCAGTGCTTGGCCTTACAATGTTTAGCCTTTGAACTGAAATTCGATCATACCAACTCGCTATTAGACGATGTCATTTGTAAAAAGACTTATATTTTCATCATGTTAATTAAGTGAATTAACATAAATTTCTAGTAGTGATTTCCCGGCTTGGATCATTCTTTTGATAATTACTTCCTTAACCCTTAAGCTGCTACAGCCTTAATAGCCATCAACACCCATGTGTACAAGAAATAAAAAAAATAAATTATTTTTTTTGTCATATAAAAGTGTTCATTTGAGTTCCCTGACCACAGGGGGGGGGAGAAGAATCGTAGGTGACATTTTGGCCACAATAGGTCGATGAAGTCTGGCAAAATTGAGACGTTGATAGAGTAATCGTCGGAGGCGGTCAGCTCCGCCCGAGTTGTCAGCCGGGAGTTGACACAGAGATATTATTACATAATTATTTCATTGTCTCTGATTTATTTTTTCATAGTTTTTTGCAGTAATATTATTCAATGGTGTGTAGTGTGATATATTTATATAATAAAATGTGTGAACCATCACTGTGTGTATACTCAAAAGTATGGTGTGCATATTAGTAATTCAGTTATTATGTTCATAAATTAATAAACAAATAGTTTTGCTGTTATTACACTATATACACAGGTTATATATATAAGTATCTGCAAGTTTTGTTCACCATAATGAACCACTAAGTATGGTGAGTCAAAACAACAACGAGTGCCCACTCACACCAGCCAGCAGACACCGCAACCTTCCCTCCCTCATCAACACCTCACATGTCAACATTTCTGGGGGGAGCCCCATCAGCTCCCCGGAACTAACAAGACTGATATGTAACTATTAGCTTTCTGGCATCAAAGTGCATGGAGTTCTTGCCTACTGGGGACCACAAGCCAGAACCTGGCCCCCCTCAGAGAGGCACGAGGAGTAATGGCCTATAGAAACCCCCATGTGGTTGGAAGCATTTTATGTCTGCCATTGACTGGGTCTGGCACCCAGAAAGATAGGCGCCTCAAAACAAACCCCTATTCGTGAAAGTATTGTTACTGAAAGCCAAACGAGTGGACAGAACTCCGCAGATGAAAACTAGCAAACTAGAATGACGTCATCATCATGTCGCTGCACCGCCGTCTTCACAACCCCCCTCCCCGGAAGGGGGGAGCTCCAGACCCCCACGCCGGTGATCAAACCGGCAGTTCTTGGCTGATGTGATACTGGCTGGTCGGGTGCCTCTGGCTCCAGTTTTGTTTTCAGTTAATGTACCTTGTGGCGTGGTCTCTCTACAGGTGGTGGGAGAGCCAGGCGTAATATCTACGGTACTCGAGCTGCGTGCACTTAGGGTTTCCTTCCCTAGGTGCCCAGTAAGTACTGCCCTTGGGGCTTAGGGCCACCTTCCATAAGTCACCTTGGGGTCTACCTCCACTGTGTCTTTTACTGCTCGGTACTTGGCCGCTCTTGGAGTCAGCTGGGGTCTTGTTGCCCTTGTTTGTTTGTTCTTGTTGCTCCTCTGGGTAGGAGGTAGTTTTCTACCCCGGACTAGCCAGGATATCACTGGTAGGGGTGCAGGATAAGGCACAGCTAGTTATCACTACTATAGCGGCTGGCTATGTTCCGCCTGGGTATGTTGTCCTCTAGTGGTTTTTTTCTTTTGTTTTTCTGCCAGGTGGGGGTCTGCCTTTAGTTGGTTGCCCCTATTTTTTTTAGGATCCTTCTCTTATATACCAGTATATAGGTGTTTTGGTGGTGCCCCCCCCCCTCCTTGGTCCTCATGAGTGGACACGTCCCGGGGGTTTAGCGTTAGAAGTTTGCCTGGTAGTTTTGGCGCGCTGGTTTGCAGTACCCTGCCTGGACTTCCCTTAGTGTGTTACCAGGCCCTGGGTAACCCTGTGGGGGCTTTGTGGTCTGATGGATGTGACCCTTGAGTCCCTCCTCACTTCGTGCGGGTTGAGGGTTGCTCTGTCCCCTTGTCTCAGGGTGACACTCACCAGTTGTGCCTCTGCCATGCTGCCTGTAGGATCGGTGGTTCTCTTAACCCGGAGTCATGCGACGTTGTTGTTGTTGGTGTGCGCTCCAGTTAGCCCTCATTACTGATCATGCTCTGATGGTGCAGGCAGCAGCTGCATTGCATGCTAGGTTCTGGTTGCTACAACGCAATGGGTTGGTTGCTTCCCTGAATGCCCCGAGACTGCCCCGTTTTGGTTTTAGGGACCCGGCTTTGGGGGTGGAAGTTACTTCGCCTTTCGTACCTTCCACCCTTCCTTCCCCTTTTGTTGTGCATTCGGGCCCTATCACACCCTGGCTTTCAGCTCCGACCCTTCTGTGGGTTTGGAGGTGGAGTAGGGTCTAGTTGGTGTTCGAGACTCAGGCGGTTTGGGGGTGTCCCCTTCTGGGGTGGTGGCGGAGGCATTCGGGTCTGTTCCTCCTGCTTATGCGTATGGGTCTGACCAGTGTGTTCCCTTCCTTAGTGTTTTTTTGGCTGCCCCGGCATTTTCTTTGTGAAGCCAGGGGTTTTGGGGGGGGGCTCGGCTTCGGGTCCTCGGAATGAGGTTCCCGGGGCAGGGGAGGGGTTGACTTGGGGGCCTTGGGGCCCTGTTGGATCCCGCCTACATTTTTATACACTCGGGGTGGGGCTTGGTATTACATGGAGAGGGGTTCTCTTCGCTCCCTCCACGTACAAATTGGAATTGGCATCTACCCCTCCCCAGGTTCAGTTTCGTGATCCCGTGGGTTCCTCGGTCCTGTCTTCCGGAGGTTTTCAGCTTCCCACGTCCCTTCTCATGTGGTGCTGGATGCCCTTGCGGCATACCTCCTGTGCGACTTGGATTCTGCCTTCGTGATGGATCCACGTGTATGGATCTTTGTGTTCGTACTGGGTTCATTCTGAAGTTCCGGAGTCTTTCTGGTTTGCAGACTGCCCGCTCTTCTCATTGGAAGCTTGGCACCCGTTCTGTTGGTCCCGCATGCTTGCATGGAGGGAGGCTCAGATGGCATTGCAAGTTTTCCTGGGGGGCGATTTTGAGCATCACAATGCATGTTTGGTCACCTCTGCCTTTCTGTGGGTTGTTGGTGTGATACAGTTTCCTGTGCAGGTTCCTTCTCTTTCGGCTGCCTTGGTCATGGAGGACTTGCGTACATGTGGCCTGCTGGCTTCGACCCTGCGTTTCTTCTCCCTCCTCGAGCTGTCCTCGGATTGGCTTGAGTTGGATGTGGAGGCGCTTGGGGCCACCTCTGGGTTTGGTGCGTTGCCATCGGCAGTGCATGTGTCGTGTGCACTGTTGATGCTGTTCTCGCCGCCTAGCATGTCAGCAGGTAGTGCTTGCTTCTTCCTTTGGTTCCACTTAGGTTATCTTCCCCTTTGTTGGGGGGGGGGGGCCCATTGGCTTCCCAGAGCTATCCAGGCTGATATTACTAATGTCAGACTTTGGCACCAGTCATGTGTATGGAGTTCTTTAGGCCTACCGGGGACCACGAGCCAGAGCCTGGCCCCCTCAGAGAGGCACAAGGAGCAATGGCCTATAGAAACCCCCATGTAGTTGGAATCATTTTATGTCTGCCATCGACCGGGTCAGGCACCCAGAAAGGTAAGCATCCCAAAACAAACCCCTATTCTGGTTAAGATATTGCTACCGAGAGCCGAACTAGTGGACAGAACTCCCAAAATAAAAACGAGCTAACGAGCATGACATCACCATGTTTCCGCGCCATCGTCTGAGCAGCTCTTTCCCCGGGAGGTGGAAAGGGCTACCCAAGACCCCAGTTATGAAGTTGATGCGCTAGGCAGAGGTCGTGTGCTCTGGCTCCAGACTTAGTTTCGGCTCTATGCCTTGTGGCGTGGTGGCTGTCTTATAAGGTGCCCGGTAAGTACTGCCCTTGGGGCTTGGGGCCACCTTCCACAAGTTCCTTGGGTTCTGCCTCTGCTTGGCCGTTTACTGCTCGGTTTTCAGCCGCCCTTTGTGTGCTAGGGTGTTTTCTTGTTCGCCTTAGTTTAGGAGGCAGTTTGCACTGGTAAGGGGCGCAGGGTACTGCACAGCTTGTTTTCACCAATCATAGTGGCCGGCTCTGTTCCGCCTGGGTATGCTGTCCTCTTGCGGGGTTTTCTTTTTTCTTTTTGTTGCCTATTCCGGTGGTACCCCCTGCTTAGTCCCCATGAGTGTACACATCCCAGGGCGTTCACTTCTTTGAAAGTTGTTTGGTAGACTTGGGCGCCGGTTAGCAATACCCGGCTTGTGCTTCCATGAGCACAAGTTCTGTCTGAGGACCCTGGGAATCCCCATGGGGGCGCGCGGTCAGTCCGCCTTCAGTCCTTCCCCCCTCAAGTTTGGAGGTTGCTCTGTCCCCTTATTTCAGGTGACTCTCCCTGTTTTTGCCTCAGTCTGCTGCCTGTTAGGTCGGCGGCACCTTCGACCCGGGGTCCTGTGAGTTTTGTTGCTTGTTTGTGACTTGGTTCCCCAGTCCTATGCTGACTATACAGGTGCAGGTAGCACAAGCGTTGCACGTTGGGTTCAGGTGGTTGCAACACGCTTGGTTGTTTGCTCCCCGGAAGCCCCGAGGCTGCCCCGTTTTGGTTGTTGTGACCGGGGCTTGGGGGTGATGGTCGCTTTGGTTTTGTTTCCGCCCGTGCCCCCTTGTCATTTCCCTGTTGTGGTTTAGTCTGCTCTCCCCCCCCCCCTTTCCTTCCTACATCTGGATCCACACTGTCTGTGGGTTTGGGATCAGGGCGGGGTTTCGATGGTCTTCAGACTCGGGTGGTCTCGGGGATTTCCCCTTGGTTTTCAGTACTATATCTCATTCATTTGTAAATATATTTTCTCTCCGTACTCTGTCTCGGCATTGATAATATTCCTTACATGCTCCTAGTTGGCGCCCTCCCCGCCAGGCAGTTTGTGCGGTTTGGATCTTATGCATCCTGCGCATGCGCCGTGGGAGTTTTTGTTTATAGATGGTGTACATAAGTGTTGGTGTTTCACATCCTTTTTCTCTCGGGTGATTCGCCTCTCTCGCTCCTCTTATCTCTCTAGTCCGAGCCCCGTAGTTACTGGGGGTGTTCTGGATTGCAAATATGTGGAAGGCGCCTAGTTCTTTTCTCTGCATACGAGTGTGTGGCGCTGCATCTGCCTCTACCCTACTCTGCTCCTGCACATGTGGCTCTGGCCTTATTCCACTAGCGATGCTCCCGGAATATTCTTGGCTACGATGTGTCGTAACATGATAGTGCCTACGCTCTGCAGGTGAGCTTATGCGGTCTGGCATCTCTTCGGCCAGGTGCTGGTTCGTGGTTTTTGAATGTGTGTTGGGGATTGGTTGTGGCGTTTTGTTTGAACCTTTGCGTGCTTCTTCCAGTGACCTTCCTTGCCCGTTTGTTATTCGTTACACGGTGGGGCACAGTCCCGTCTTTCGAGATCTTTCTTTAGTCTTTCCATGCCTGGGTCTCTTCTTGCCTCATGACACTCATTCCTTGACTATCGTGCACTACCTGGCTGAGCCCTTCCATATACATTGGATTCTTTGTGTGGAGTAGGTTATGTCCATTTCGTTCCCAATTGCTACCTGTTTTTGCTCCGTCCCTGTGTTCGGTTATGGTCCTGAGTTTTCATCTTCTCCTTGTTTGACACTTCCAGCTTCTGGGTTGCCCTATATGCTGGTGGATGTGGCTTCCATGCTCCTCTCCTGCCCCTGCAGTTTCTTTGTGTTCACTTTCGGGTGGCGCGTTTTTGTTTTTGTGCTGTTCATGTCCTGGTTAATTCTCCTCATACCTTACTAGGCATCGCGTGCTTCATTCTGCCCTGCTGGTGCTGCGTTCACCGCTCCTGCGGGATGTGGTGCCCCTGTTTTTTGCTTTGCGTTTCGGCTCGCTTCCTCGTTGGCCTCGGCCTAGGCCCTCGCTTTTCGTTTTTCGTCGCAATTTTGTCCTAGCTGTTTGCGGCATCTGCGGTTCGGCGTTTTTCTGCTGGCGACTTCTAGTTGTCATCCGTTGTCGGACTTGTTCGTCCTTCTGGGATCCCGGGGGATTCCTCCTGGACAGGGCGTGTTTGCTCCCAGGTTGGTTCTTTCACCCTGCCAGTTGGCGCGTTCCTAATCTCGCGGAGTCACTTCTCAAGAGTCTCGCGTCGGAACCATGGTGTCTCCGATCACCTGACGAGCTCACCTGCATTGGAGTTTTCTGTATGGCAGACATTCCATCTGGTTCCTTGCCGGCTTGGTTTTCCGGCACTGCTTGCTCGATGTTCCCACCCGAGATTTTCTCGCAGCTTCGCCTCTTCCCATGCTCGGTTGGTCCATGGCGGGGCTGGTTCGGTTCTGCCTTGAGTCTCTCACCATCTGTTGGTTCTGTTGGTGTTCAGGTGGTTTCATTGATGGTGTCCCACCTGCGTGCTTCGTCTTGGCGGCGGTGTGGGGTTTTTTGGCGGTCCTTCCTTTTCTTTTTGTCCCTTCGTAGGTTTGCTGCATTTTGTTGGTGTGGTCTTGTCTTTTTCTTGTGGAGGTTCCGGGCTGTCATTTTGCCACATACTGTTGCCTTGTCTCATGTGGCGCTGGCAGAGCCACTCCGGATTGCTTCGGTTTTGGTGTTCCCTCTGCTCAAACTCGCGAGCTGTCTCTGGAGTGGTTCACCTTCGGCCTGCTCTTGCGCCGCTTGAGCCGTCCTGGTTCTTGGTTTGGGTGCTCTCTTCTCTTCTCCTCGGTTTGTTGTGGCCCCTTCGGTTCTGGATTGTTTTCTGAGGTTCTTTTCTCATTGGGGTTGGCCTCTGGGGGTCGAGTCGGGGTGCTTCATGCTCTCCTCCAGCGCCAGGGTTCTGCTCTTTTGATCCTCGTGATAGATTTGTTCACTTGTAGCCGTCTCTTTTTTTTTCTGGCGAGGACTGACACAGCTGTTTTACGGAAGGGTCCTTGGGTTGTTGATGCTTGGTTGGTCAGGCCGGGGCTGCATCATGTGTTGTTTGGTTGTGACACTTCGCCGTTCTTTGTGTGCCATGGCTGCCGTGACCGGGGTCATGCTTGTTTGTTGCTCTGGTTTCTCTTCTTCCCTGTTCCAGGGTGCGGTTCTCGCAGGTCGTCCGTGGGCTGGTTCGGTCCAGTCAGCATGCAGTCTTTTCCTGTGCCCATGACGTTCGTAGATTGGCTACGCGTTCCTTCGTTGATGTTCCTGGGCCTTGTCGGGCCTGTCTCAGCTTCGTGTAGGGGAGTGAGCGACGATCGTCTCCTGGGTTAGGTCCCTCTTGTTTTCATCTTTTGGTAGGTACCTCCGGAGAGCCGACGGGGATCCCCCCAGAAAACCAGCGTTGAATGTAAAGAAACGCCATTTTCTGGGCAAGACCCGGAGGCTACCTGGCATCCCGCCCTCCGGTCAGTGGTGTTTTCACGTGTTTTTGACATCCAGCATAAGAACTGCCGGTTGGATCGCCAGTGCGGGGGTCTGGGGCTCAACCTCCCCCCCCCCCCGTCCTGTGAAGGGGGGGGGGTGGCGCGGCAACGTGATGACGTCATGCTGGTTCGCTAGTTTTCATTTGGGGGAGTTCTGTCCACTCATTCAGCTTTCGGTAGCAATATTTTCACCAGAATAGGGGTTTGTTTTGGGGTGTCCATCTTTCTGGGTGCCAGACCCAGTCGATGGCAGACATAGAATGCTTCCAACCACACTGGGATTTCTGTAGGCCATTGCTCCTTGTGCCTCTCTGAGTTGAGGCCAGGCTCTGCCTCATGGTCCCTGGTGGGTAAGAAATCCATGCACTTTGACTGATGCCAGAAAGCATCATACTTCATCATCAGCATCAACATCATAAATAGTTACATATCAGCCTGGATAGCTCCGGGGAACCTCCAGATCTCACCCAGAAAATGGCGTTTCATTGCATTCAACGCTGGTTTCCTCCTCCCACCATACTGTTTTTTTGCTTTTATTCACTAGATACAGACGTTATATATAAGTATCTACATGTTTTGTTCACCATAACTGTACAACTAAGCTGGTATGGTGAGTTCAGACAATAACAGAAGTCGCCACACAGTCAGGATGACGCTCCCTCCCTCCCTCGCAAAAATGGCTCTTCCCAACATACTCCTTTTGCTGTTATCACACTATATACAGTGGAATCTCGGTTTTCGTATTTTTTGGTTCTCGTACTCAATTTCTTCGAAAAATTTGATTCGGTACTCAATGTTTGCCTCGGTTTTCGAAGTTTGTTTATATACGTATAGGTCCACCGAGTGCGTGGCACTTCAGTTTACCAGTGTCTCCTGCCTACTGATGATCACGTTTGAATTCTTTATGAAGAATTTCATTGTTTTTGTGCTTTTTGGTTTCTGAACATAAAAGTTCTTATTATATATCATGCCATGGGTGCCAAGAAAGTAAGTGGTAATGTTCAACCTAAGAAAATAGTTGTGAGAATGGTGATAGAGGAAAAACAAGAGATCATTCATAGTGAGATAATACAGAGATATTAGAAAGAAATTTTTTAGTGTCAGAGTGGTTGAAAAATGGAATGCATTAGGAAGTAATGTGGTGGAGGCTGATTCCATACACAGTTTCAAGTGTAGATATGATAGAGCTCAATAGACTCAGCAACCTGTACACCTGTTGATTGACGGTTGAGAGGCGGGACCAAAGAGCCAGAGCTCAACCCCCGCAAGCACAACTAGGTGAGTACACACACACACACACACACACACATACACAAAGGACTCTGTAAGACCCCTAAAATATGAGACTAACCAAGTTATGTTGGATGATAAAAGGGCAGCAAACACTGAATGAATACTTTACATCAGTATTCACACTAGAAAGATTGAATGACATCCCATCACTTGCACAAATGTTTGAAGGAGGTGAAGAGAATGAATTAAGGGATATACCCATTACATGAGACACAATTAGGAAGAGCATTGACAAACTAAAAAGAGTCAAAAGCCCCAGGTGTGGATGGATTTCAATCCAAAGTCTTAAAGGAACTGGCAAATGCATTATGCACCACTGAAACTTTTTCAGAAAATCCCTGAAGCAAGGGATAGTTTCCTTGGATTGGAAATATGCAAATGTTACCCCTATTTAAAAAAAAAAAAGGCAGAAAGAGCTCGTCAGAAAAGTACCGTCCAGTCAGCTTGACATCGCACATCTGCAAGCTCATGGAGAGAATCCTATGAAAGGGAATCATACAACATCTCACAGAGAACAATCTTGTAGAATCAATGCAACATGGGTTTGTTAAAAATAGATCCTGCCTCACTAACCTGCTCACATTTCTGGAAATAATAACCGGCTATTCAGACAAAAGACTTCCAGTATATGTAGCTTACATGAACTTTGCTAAAGCTTTTGACAAGGTACCACGAGACTGGCAAGGAAATTACAGGCACATGGAATAAATGGGAGAATACATACTGGAATGAATAAAACAATGGTTACTATCAAGCGTACTTTTACCTTCAAGGAAAAAAAAGTGGTCGTTCAATTTTATAAGTCTCTGGTGCGCCCCCACCTGGATTATTGCATCCAGGCATGGAAACCTCATCTTCAGAAAGACATAGCTGCTCTGGAGAAGGTAACTGGGCAACAAAAATCATACCAGAGCTTGGCCATCTCTTGTATCAGGAATGGTTGGGGTTACAGGGCTAACAACACTGCAGACCAGACAGGGTAGATCTCATAGAAACTTTCAAAATACTAAAAAGTTTGGACGATGTTGATCCGGACACTTTCTTCAAAAGGTCAGAAATACACAAACAAGGAGCAACGGGTTCAAGCTCAAGCCACAATGTAGGACATAAAACAGGAGATTCTTTTTCATCCATAGGATTGTAAACCTGTGGAATCGTCTTCCCGCCAAAGCCGTAAACGGCAAAACTCTGCTGGGTTTTAAAATGCTGTACAGCTAGAAAAGATTGTTAGAGCAAATGAAGGAACCTTTGACAAGCCGCCAGCTTCCTGTCCTCATCGAAGCCACTAGTATTAGTGGCCCTTGGGTAAATTCAGGTAACTATACATATACTGGTACATACATACATACATACATACACACACACACACACACACACACACATATACACAGTGTGGTGTATGTGTGAACACTGCCTCTCGTCCAATCAGCGAAGTTAAGCAACGTTGGGTTTGGTTAGTACTTGGGTGGGCGACCACCTAGAACACCAAATGCTGTTGGCATTAATTTATTTTTGAGCCCAATGGGCAACTGTACAGCAGTGGATTGACAGTTGAGAGGCAGGACCAAAGAGCCTAAGCTCAATCTCCACAAGTACAACTAGGTGAGCACACATATACACATACATTTATGTCATACTTTGACAAAGTAAGATAGCTGCTATAGAAACTAGTGAGTTATTAAGCACTTAACCACTGAGGGTGATTAAGATGCTTTTACAAGCTCAGATTATAGTTACATCACAAACATAGTGTAACTGATGCATTACATAGTCAATCTTGGGTAAAAGTCCAATACAGTATATCAAGTGTTCCAGTATTCATATAGTAGTTACAGAGTTCAGCGTACCTCAGCCCAGGAGGGCGAATGTCAGTCAATATGGAACATTCTACAATATAATGTTCAAGGGAATACATGTTTTCTCTTTCACAGAGTTGACACATGGTATATTCAACATTTGGGTTTTGAGAGCAGCCAGATACAGGGATACCTCGGTTTAAGTTTAATCCGTTCCTGGAGACAGCTTGTAACCCGAAAACTCGTAAACTGAAGCTAATTTCCCCATAAGAAATAATGGGAAATGAATTACTCCATTCCTGTCTACCCAAAAACTTCACTTCAAACTAAATTTTATACCTATTTCATCCAAATCTACACTACAAAAGCGGTTTGGTGCCTTCTTTTGATAATTACTTACACTACAGAAGTATGTTCAAGTTATTACTTACTCTTGCTGATGACTCCTGTTGGCATATGGAAGATGGTGAGGAGAGGGGAGGAGGAGAGGTCTTACTGTTTGGAAGGGGAGTCCCCTTCCATTATAACATCAGGCAGTAAAGATTTTTCTGGAGTGCACTCTGGCACGTTTTGCCTGCATACCACTAGGTCCTGGTTGTGGCTCACTGCTTGATTTTCTCACAATGAAACGATCCATTGAAGATTGTTTTTCCCTTCTTTGCAACACTTGTCTGTAGTAAGACATCACATTGTCATTTAAAAAGTCAATGCATCAGCCTGCTATAGCTTTATCTGGGTGAGTTTTTTCAACAAAACTTTGCAGTTCTTCCCATACTTCACAAATTTTCTTAATGAGGAAGGGACATCCTCTACTCACAACTATTTTCTTAGGTTGAACCTTATCACTGGCTTCCTTTGGACCATGGCGAGATATATAATAACAACTTTTATGCTCAAATGGTCAAAAATCCAACAAAAAACTGTAAATCCTTGTGAAGAATTTAGGCGGGATAGTCACTGAGCATGAGGCACTGGTAAACTGAGGCACGATCGCCGTGCCACCACACGCTAGGTCAGCCCGTACGTGTATCAACAAACTCGTTACCCGATGCAATGCTCGTATCCCGTTGCAAATTCTCCGAACAGATCGGCTCATAACCGAAAAACTCGTAAACAGGGACGCTCATAACCCGGGGTTCCACTGTACATCTATATCCCAGGCGTATTCTGGCAACTATAACATCACATTGCCAAGTTCTTGCTCTATTAGTTCCATATATGAATGTCTTCTCACGCTATTTATCAAAATGTTTAATGCTACAACTTTCAGGTCTTTATGAATTTGTTAGGTCAGTAAGATTTTCATTAGATATTTGTTTAAGTATTCTCTGTCACTGCTAATGAAACACCCATATCAATGTCTACTACTGGTCGTCTACAGGCGGTCTTTGCAAGCATATCAACAGTGTCATGCTTTGAGATGCCAACATGTGATGGTATCTAAAGGAATTTAATTTCAAATCTCTTTTTCTTTAGCAGCTAAAACATTCATTCGAATATCACTATTTTCTGGTTGATACTACTATGCACGTTCAATGCCAGGAATGCACTCTGCAAGTTACAGTATGCAAGTCCACTGCCTCTCTTTTAAAAATTCAGTAGCAAGGTATATGCCTGCAAGTTCGGTTTGAGTTGTACATGGGGTAGTAGTCAAAGTAGCCCATGAACTTAACTATTCTGCTGTAGGGTTGATATGAATAAAAAAAGTATTGATGGCCTATACAGCTATTAAGTAAACTGCTTTTTGTGTGCAGAATGTGGCCACGTCATTGTAATTATCCTGAGGAGGAGGTGACCCATCGTGCATCACAGCTGGAGGTGGAGAGGAGAGGATGAAACAAGTCAACGACAGAAAATGTTTGTACGCAGGTTGCCTTATTTAGGTATAGATAAAAGTTCAACAAAATTTTATGCAGACTGTTGAAGCATGTGGAATCATAACAAAATATGTACAACAACAGTTTTGAAATTTATGCAAAAAATTATGTCTGTAATTGATACTATATTTGTACCCCAGCCAGTATAGCTGTTTTCTAGAATATAACTCTAGAAGTAAATGCCTATGGAGAGTAGGTAGAAAATATTTAGATGCTTGTCCAATTAACATTACTTGAAAGTGATTAAAAAAAAAGTGCAAGGTGACCATATTTGGGTATCTACGATTCAGGTCGGCAAATGATGATGTGTCCTTCCCTTCCCCAGCAGAAGCTAATGTTGGTTTCATGATACTTCCCAACCACCAACAGTTGATACTGTCTGTTAAAAAATACTGCACATTTTTTGTCACAAAAAATAAAAGAAAAGCTTATAATTTTATCATAGCAATTTTTGTACTTTTATATTGTATTTTTGTTATACTTATCCAATGAAGACTTAGCATTTGTAAAAAAACTTGTTTCTGAGGTGCTTCAGTCAGCTGTTCCCTCCTATAAGATCCCAATTCCTTAATTGTGTGGTCAGGAGGTGCAGCATGCAACAAAGGGATTCTGGAGCTTCCCTGTAGGGTCATGTTGTGCAGTGGGGATTACTGGAAAATACTTAGACTGCTCTGAAAACTGCTGTAGGAAGATCTTTTTACCAGCTAATTCAAAGTTTTATTAAGCTCTCATTTATGATCCCAACTGAGCTCAAAATGAGAACATACTACCATGACTGGATTGTCTGGTCCAACCCACCACTGGTCATAAGTAATTAGCACCTTACTTTAGGGTTCACTGAACTGAGCCAGTTCTTGTGCTGTTCAAAAAGGAGCTTTACACAAAAGCAATCTTACATCAGAGTTCTCATATTTGGCAACACCCTCATGTAAAAAGCCTGAAATTGGTAAGAGAAATATATGAAACTGGATTGACGTACGCATGTTCTGAAGGATGATGACCATACAAGAATGTATTGATAGGATGATATTTTTCAGCCGAGATGCATCATGAAATGCAGAAATCAGCTTACGTGTCAACCCAAAAGGCGTCACCGGAAGGATAGTCTAACAAGGGCAACATGTTGATGAACTGCATGGAAAAATTTAAGACTAGCTCAAATTATCTTGCAAAAAATAGCAGAGAACATTGTAAAGGCATCCTGATTGAGAGATAATCTCAACTATCCTAGCTGGAGTGCACAATGTCCACCACAAATGCATCTTTGTTCTGGATTTACATAGCCTTCCCGGTTTGGTGCCTTCTTTTGATAATTACTTACTTTGTTCTGGATTAGAGTTGTGGTGCCAAGTGACTGCAAAGTGTTCCACCTGAGATTCCGGTGGGGTAAGGTGATAATGATACTTGCTTATCATAGCTCGTATAAGAAGCCACACACTCCAGTGGGGCCTTTGAGAATGGTGGCTGTTGAGGCAACTCAGATCAGTCCTAGTCAAGTTAACATCTGTGAGGGCTTGAGCTAGGAATTCAGCCAATTCACAAAGTAGGACATCTGTAACACTGCTAATGTCTGATTTCTGGCTAGCTTGCACTGTCAGGTGATGGGAATCCAAATGAGCAAGTGGTTGAGATAATTCAAAATTGGATGTACTGAAGCTCGCAGAGCACCGGCCTGCTAAATCTGAAGGTGCTGGGTGCGGGATTCATTCTGAAAAGAAGGGTTCCTGAAACTGACACTCGTTTCCATAACACAAAACACTGCTAAGTCCTTGAACTTGTGATGTACAGAAACAGGCTAATAAGCATCCTGAAGGTCAAGGAAAATCATGTACTTTGTCTTTGGTCTGAATGTCTTCTCAGTGTGGTCATCCAGCAAGTCAGATAAGGAGTTGTTTTTTACCACTGGGAAGAGGAAATGTGGAGACCTCTCATCCAACATATGGAGATATGATTACAGGGTAGATAGATGCTCTTAGCCAAAATACCCTGGTTGGATGAGGGCACTTTATCCAAGTTAAACTCCTGGATAATCCAAGCCCAGGAATCCCTGACCTAAGTGTGTTATAGTGTGGAAGGGATTGCGATTCAGGCATTGTCAGTGGGGCTTCCCATGCAAGGTTATAGTTACCTAGAAACCATATGGTCTCATATACCTTATGGACCATATACCTTATGGTCTCATGGTTACCTAGAAACACCGGACATTTGCACAAAACAAGCACCTGCAAGAAAACAAGCAAACATGCTACACAATAAACAAGTTTGAAGAATGTATACAAGGTGATTTAACTTTTTGAAATCAAAGGCAATCAACAATATGCTTGGATAAGTTGGTGAACCTATAGGGTGAGTCAGATGCTGCTTCCTGGTGGCACGAGGTGGGTTAGACAAGGCAACCGGCTGTTATAACACCTGTTTAGTGACTATATAATGGCAAGAAAACTTGAAAGGGATTAATGTTGAAGAAAGACATTCCAAGGCTTGAGTATTCTGTCAACTCCAGTAGTAGTTCAATATAACCCTGGCAAGGTATGCCTAAAGATTCCATTTGGCATTGTGCTGTATGTTGCACCTGGTTGACTTCACTGTCTGTGCTCAGTGACATGGTGGGAGATTACTGAGGGAATATACCCAAATGTAAGAGCTTAGGAAAATTTTGATGGAACCAGACAATATTTCCGCAGCTTCAAAATATATATATATATATATTATATATATATATATATATATATATATATATATATATATATATATATATATTATATTATATATATATTATATGTTTTTTTTTTTTTTTTTTACTGAATTAAAATCTCATGTCAAATTTGTAAATGCACATGAAAAATTATGACCATGAAGGAAAATTAAACAAGAAATTACTGACCACTTCGTTTAATTAAAGACATTTCAGAAGTATACACAAATCAGTACAGAGGTAGGTTATAAGTACTACTGTATATGCATATATGTATATGTTGTACCTAGTAGCCAGAACGTCGTACTCGGCCTTACTATGCAAGGCCACGATTTGCCTAATAAGCCAAGTTTTCCTGAATTTATATATTTTTCTCATTTTTTTCTTATGGAATGATAAATGGATTTCATTTCATTATGTATAAGTTAATTTGTTTAAATTTGAGTTAAAACTAACATAGATATAAGACCGAACAAACCTAACCTAACCTACTACCTAACCTACAACCTAACCTATCTAAACCTAACCTAAACTAACACAACTAAGTCAATAATTTATGTTCTTAATACTGTATAATATAATAGTAATAATTCAAATAAAGTAATTGGAAACAATTTATTGAAAATAAAGAAAATCACTCGGCCTATTAGGCAAATCGGCCTTGCATAGTAAATCAAGAAGTGTATTCTGGCTACTAGGAACGACATTATAATATATATATATATTTTTTTCTATATATATTTATTACTATATATATATATATATATATATAATATATATATATATATATATATATATATATATATATATATATATATATATATATATATATATATAATGTTGTGTGTGTGTGTGTGTGTGTGTGTGTGTGTGTGTGTGTGTGTTGTGTGGTGTGTTGTGTGTGTGTGTGTTGTCGCTCATTAGGCCATAATACATAGGCCTATAATTTATATTTTTATAATAGCGCATTTGTATGTAGGCTTCTCGGCGGCTCTTATATGTGCGACACAGACCTGTGGCTCAAAGCTTTTCAATGTCTATACTGTACTAATAAAAATACATGGTGCAAATTTAATTTCGAGTTAGCATACTCTATATATTTACATAATAAAAGTACTGAAATTTTAGTTTTGAATTAATGTATGAAATGCAACATAACTGGTCTTTATGTCTAAACAAAAATTAAATGTATTAGATAATATAATAATTAAATATATATACTATATATATATATATATATATATATGATATCTATATATACATATATATATATATATATATATTGCAAAAGTGTCTTTTTCTCAGTGTAGGAATCACATAAATTTTAGCTTTTTTTGCAGAAATTGAAATCCCAAGATAAGCTCGGTATAATTAATAAATAGTTCTTAA
>WNGS01000543.1:5931367-5952248 GCA_020271785.1 Procambarus virginalis | reverse complement strand
GAATGTGACGAATTACAAAGGTGAAATGTAATTGTAAGCAGCTTACACAGTACACATAAAGGTCAATGTATGCACTGTTCAAACTGATATAATATCTTTAATAAACTTTCTATATTCTCTGTTAAATTCCAAAGACAGATAATGTAAGAAACCGTTTATAAACACTTCATACAAACCATTTTGATGCAGAAGAAGCAGAACTCCTCTTTCGCCGTCATGAGAAGTCTTTGGATATGTTGAGCATGATTTCCTGTAATCTACCTATATACCCAGGTTTAGTGCTGACAGCCTTTTCATACATTGTATATACTCCTATTATGATACCTATGCTATATCCCTGAGTGGGATCTCGCATCTGATACATATAATATATTATATTTATGCAAATTTGCTCCTTTTGACCGGCAAAGATCGTTGACAGTGTTCAAGAGGAACATCTGGAGATCATTTTTCCTGATAATAACTTTTGGCACATTTCCACACGTGATTCCTGCAGTTGTTCATTTCAGGGGTCATACTCTGAGCGTTATCTACCAACATAATAAGCTGACTAACTGCCTTCGTAACTGTTGAACAAATCTTGATAAATGTCAGTGTGAACATTTGATACAAGTTGCTTATCTACTGCACCCGTTTCAGGGCTGTTTATCTTGCAGCTCTTTATATTCTTTGGCTGGAAACTAGCTGAACTGGTGCCATTTCCTGGACAATATTTTTAATTTTATTCCCATTCTTAATTCCCTTTTGCCAGTTTCTTTGTCTATGAGAGTAACGTCTTCTTCCTCAGAGCAGAGATAGAGTTGTTGATGTGAAGTAATGTTTTACATCTAAACCATACTCCTTTATCACCGTAATACTGGCGGGCTTTTTGATTGTCTGCGAAGTTATGACTGTAACAAGATTTCCCGAGATGTTATTGATGTACTGACACTTTACTCCATGACGCGCCATGCTGACACTGTGAGGCGACTCAGGTGCATTGGAACTACGAAAGCAATAGCGTGTATTTGACATTTATTGTCAGATAATTTGTCAATTATGGATTTGAAAGCTTGAATGCGACTGTGTTCGCCTTCCTGCAGTGGGGTGATTAAGGCCAGAGTATCTATGATAGTTGTAGCCATTGTGTTGTCGTCATCTGAACAAAAGGTATATGCTGCTGCCTCGCTTGATTCTTGCTCTTGTCCTTTTCTAGTGGCAGTCAATAAATAGTTTTGGATTTGGAGACTCGACACCATTGGCCAGATTAAAAAGTAACTTTACAATGGTAGTTTTACCGCTTCCAGATGGACCAATTAGAAGATGGTCTTCTCTGGGGCGCCATGCTTGTATTCTCCCACATCACCCGACGTATTCCCACTCATGGTCATGAATTACTTTGTAAGGTAACTGTGTGTCAGGAGGAATTATCGTCGCTCTCAACACACTCCAGAGGATCAGTGTCACTACTGTTCTTCTCTGGGTTCAATGGTTGTTTTGATTCGTTGTGATGTATTTGTCACGTTTCTCATTCTCATCATTTTCTCATCACTCTCTGTGTCATACTTGTTTCACTGTCCGCTTTTTTTTAACATCTGTGGATTCTTTTATTAGTTTTTGACTCGTTTTCTACCGCGTTTTTATCTTGTTCTGTCCTTTTTCCAGGATGTACATTTAGTGAGTGTCTTCGTATCTTCCTCTTCTTGCTTTGTCTCGTTTTCTTTTGGTTCTAGTTTGATGCAATTTCTTGTTGCCTTTCATAATGTGCATCATTCGGCTTGCCTTCATAAGCTTTTTCTTCTTCTTGCGTGTCACTTAAACGCGTCCAGGTATATTACTATATACGTTTTCACAGACTGAAATGAATTTACACAGCTTGCAACTGGCTCTTTTCCAATTTCTTGTGATATTCTCCAGCACTTTGATCATGCATCTTGGTCACACTTTCTGGATTACTTGTTTACTTGATTCTCCCAATTTTGTGACTGTGAAGGCGGAGAAGCGTCTGTGTTCTTAGAGGGCTCAGACTCGCTACCCACACCGTTACTTGATGTATTTCTGTGAGATGTGAGAGTGTCCATAGTGGGACTTGGGGAGTTGCTCGGTGTGTAGGAAGGTGTACTGCTGTGGTTATTGAGCCGAGTACTGCTTGTGCTTGCTGGGGGAGCATGGAGGCTTCGGTGTGGGGAGCTGGGGTGCATGGTGGAGGTGCTGGGGTGCATGGTGGAGGTGATGGGGTGCATGGTGGAGGTGATGGGGTGCATGGTGGAGGTGCTGGGGTGCATGGTGGAGGTGATGGGGTGCATGGTGGAGGTGCTGGGGTGCATGATGGGGTGATGGGGTGCATGGTGGAGGTGATGGGGTGCATGGTGGAGGTGATGGGGTGCATGGTGGAGGTGCTGGGTGCATGATGGGGGTGATGGGGTGCATGGTGGAGGTGATGGGGTGCATGGTGGAGGTGCTGGGGTGCATGGTGGAGGTGCTGGGGTGCATGGTGGAGGTGCTGGGGTGCATGGTGGAGGTGATGGGGTGCATGATGGAGGTGCTGGGATGCATGATGGGGGTGATGGGGTACATGATACCGGGTTCTGGTAGAGGATAAGTGGCAGGGCAGCTGGTAGGGAACGTTAATTCAGGAGAAGTCATCTGGGTCGAATTCAAGTAGTCGTATAGGCATGCTTGAATTCGGTATGAGGGAACTGTTGTTGTAGATGTTGCAACATCTGGTTAACACATGCAGCTGTGTCTGTGTGAGCTTGTGCCTGCATGTCTGTGGCCCCATATTGTGGCACAAACTTCCATTATTAAAGTTTGTATCCTTTGAGATACCGGAATCTTTGATGCCATTACCAGAATGAAGAGGCGCGTCAGAATCAGTTAGTCTTGCTCCATCAAGCTGATCACATGGCTTCGTTTTGTCTAGTTTATTTGCCCGTCGACTCTCCTTATTGTGTCTGTTTGGGGACTGGTAATTACCGTCGCCTTTAAAAGGATATGGTGTGCTGTCTTGACGGTCCCACGACGACGGCCGGTGATCAACAGGGAAACTTGAGGAGTTGCTTGCTCCACCACCTGTTGAACTTCTCGAGTTTCTCGCTTCATCTCTGTTCCTTGTTGGATCCATTTTGTTTACTAAATCATCGTACAAATTCTGATTCTGATTCAGTTTGTGACTAGTTATTGTTCGTCCTCCGTCAACCACATGCAGAGATCCTCACCTCAACACCTCTATAT
The DNA here is from genome assembly GCA_020271785.1 of Procambarus virginalis. Taxonomy (NCBI): domain Eukaryota; kingdom Metazoa; phylum Arthropoda; class Malacostraca; order Decapoda; family Cambaridae; genus Procambarus; species Procambarus virginalis. Next base: position 5,949,035 of record WNGS01000543.1, on the reverse strand, counting down.
TGCTGGTCATATTTGGGTCACAGAGAAATCTGAAAATGAAACGTTAAAATTAATGAGTTAAAATTCTTCTTATAATATTTATAATAACAATATGTTGCATGTAGAAAGCTATATTAGTATCTATGTATTTTATATATATAAGCAATTCAAAATATTTAAGGTCTAGGATCCCGGTAGTACAGACGGTTCGTTCTCGACGCCCAGTCCAGAATATAGTCGTGTCCACTTGGGGATTGTCAGCCACAACAAACTCAGTATATAGGCAAGACAACAACGTCTCTCTAGGCGTTTAACAATGCACCAACAACAGGGCTCCATCAAGGTACATATAATCGCCACACACAACGACACGATCACCAGGAATATTTTGACCAGCAACACAGAAATAATTGATAGATACAATGACAACAGAAGATTAAACATCAGTGAAGCGCTGCAGATCAAGAAATCTAGACCAGCCATCAATAACCAGCTGATACACAGTTACACTCTACCCACTTCAAGACCCTTGGACCCATGCAGAAGCTGGACCGAATGACCCTGCAACAGGAACGGAATCAACTAGAAGAACATAAACTGCTTTCATATCACACTCTATGTTGATACATTTAATGCCTTATTAATATCCATGTATTGTCATTCATCCATATGTCACCTCACCATAAGAGGATATAACCAGGTGCTAACGCTAGAATTTCAAATACCTCCAAGTTTTTCACAGATAAAGGAGCAAGTCAAGAAGAAAATACTCCCAACTCTCAAAAGTCGCCACAGAGCCAAAGTAGCGGAAGGAAGATCCACTGCGATATGGTACGAACAAGCCACTGGTTACTACTCTTTCAAGCCTGACAAAAAGATATCCAGAGGCATTGCATGCGTAGGGCTTCAGTAGCTTCACATTCCAGTAAGTAGTGCGATAGTGGCGCCTCTGCTTCTGTTCCACAGATATGACACTTAACTATTGGGTTTATTGCCTCCCAGCAGCACTTGTAACCAAGTCTGAGCCTGTGTATGGCTACTGCAATGTCTCTGGATATCTTTTTGCCAGGCTTGAAAGAGGAGGACCCAGTGGCTTGTTCGTACTATATCGCAGTGGATCTTCCTTCCGCTACTTTGGCTCTGTGCCGACTTTTGATAGTTGGGAGTATTTTCTTCTTGATTTGCTCCTTTATCTGTGAGAAACTTGGAGGTATTTAAACCTGTACAACAGGTAGAGCAGTGGCAGTTTTTGCTAGTGAGTCTGCCTTTTCATTACCATCTATGCCAATGTGACTTGGTATCCAATTTAGGGTGATTGACAGCCCAAGATTATGGGCTTCTTTTCCTATATGTTGGATTTCTGTGGAGTTGTATATTATCTCTGTGCTGACTGGATAACAATGCCTGGAGCGAAGATTTAGAGTCTGTATGAATGATGACGTCATGTAAATTATTCTCAATTGTATAGTTTATTGCCTCCTTCAGGGCATATAATTCTGTTTGCAATGTTGAGCACCCACTGTTCGTGCTCCAGTAAGTTTCATACATCATGCTTTTATGCATTATATATATATATATATATATATATATATATATATATATATATATATATATATATATATATATATATATATATATATATAACGGGTGAGGTATATAATACAAAACGTTTTGGGTGAGGTATGAGAACATAAGAATGAAAGTAACTGCAGAGGGCCTATTGGCCCATAATTCTCTTGCTGCTTCTATGTTGGTTCGGGGTCTTGAAGTGGGTAGAATATAGTTGTGCATTAATTGGCTGTTGATTGCTGGTGTTGACTTCTTGATGTGTAGTGCCTCGCTGATGTCGAGTCTCCGGCCATCGCTGTATCTATCGATGATTTCTGTGTTGTTTGTTAAGATTTCTCTGGTGATGGTCTGGTTATGAGAAGAGATTATATGTTCCTTGATGGAGCCCTGTTGTTTGTGAATTGTTAATCGCCTGGAAAGAGATGTTTTTGTCTTGCCTATATACTGAATTCTTTGGGCTCACAGTCCCCAAGTGGGCATATGAAGACATAGACGACGTTGGTTTCTTTCAAGGCGTTCTTTTGGTGTCTGGGCAGTTTTTCATGAGTAGTTTGGGCATTTTTTGGTCTTGTAGTAATTGTCAATTGTATTTTCTGATTTTTGTCTGTGAGGATAACGTTCCTATTAATAACATCTTTCAGGACATTTTCCTCCGTTTCATGAGCCGTCGAAAANGTGTGCAGGGAAACACGTGTGCTCAAGTTGTACCAGGCTACCTAGAGCCTTTGCTAGTGGCCTATCCAAGTAGTCTTTACCCTAGTTGCAATTGTAAACCTTGCATCTTGTCTATGTGGGCCCAAGGTGTTTAACGTAAGGTAGAGTGCTAAAGAAAATAGTTGTATTAATGTATATCGGGGGGGTTATTAGAGGATTTAATAAATAAAGTATAAGATAGGAGTTTCTTTTCACCCTGCTGAGTGTTGAATAGGGGATTACCTTAGACTACAGACAGTTATTCTAATCTATTATTCTTTACTGGGAATATTCTTTCCCTGGGGGCGGGGCTCCCTATTGCCACTATTTTAGGAATTCTTTTATCTTGTACTATTGGCCCTCTCAGTACAGTCACCTGCCCCCCCCCCCATGACAAGTGGGGGGGCCTGTCCAGGAGTGGGGGGCCAAAGTGGGTACTCAGCTTCCACCTGTGTCCCTTTGTTCGAGTACCCCCCCCCCCTCGTGTTTAAATAATCCATCCTTGTCAATCCTATCAATTCCCCTGAGAATTTTGTATAAGGTGATCGTGTATTCCGGAGCTCTTCTGTCTTCCAGCGACTTGAGGTAAATTTCCCGCAGCCTTCCTTTGACTCATGCCTCTTAGTTCTGGGTCTAGTCTAGTGGCATACCTCTGAACTTTTTCCAGCTTCGGCTTGTGCTTGACAAGGTACGGGCTCCATGCTGAGGCCGCATACTCCAGGATTGGTCTTGCATATGTGGTGCACAAGATTCTGAATGATTTCTTACACAGGTTCCTGAACGCCGTTCGAAGTTAGCCAGCCTCGCATATGAGCGAGTATGTGTGTACTCACCTATTATACACATGTGTGTGTGTGTGTGTGTGTGTGTGTGTGTGTGTGTGTGTGTGTGTGTGTGTGTGTGTGTGTGTGTGTGTGTGGTGTGTGTTTTAGTATTTGTGTCCGCAGGATCGAGCTATTAGCTCTTGGACCACGCCTATCTAACCAATCTATTTTTCCTCTATTATATCTGCTACATATATTTATCTCTAACACACATACACACATTCCCAGGAAGTTGCCCGTAGCAGCGGACTGTGTGTGTGTGGGGGGGGGGGGACAGGTACGAAGGGGGTAGTAAAGTCTTTCAGGATTATGCGCTCTAGGAAGAAAAACCAGAAGAAGAAGTTACACAATATCTTCAGAAGAAGTTTCTGAAGATATTGTGTAATGAAGAGCAATGTGATATTTTCTAGTGTCTCCCCTCGAACTGGTCGTGTTCTTCGTCCTGGGACTGGCAGACCAAGGTCATCTCTACTCTATATGAGGTGGTGGGGAGGCTGACCCCTGACCTCACCCATGACCTCACCCCTGACCTCACCCCATGACCTCACCCCTGACCTCACCCATGACCTCACCCATGACCTCACCCATGACCTCACCCATGACCTCACCCCATGACCTCACCCCTGTCCTCACCCCTGACCTCACCCATGACCTCACACCTGACCTCAGTGCAGTGTCTGGAAAAGAAAGCATTTTAGGCATCGAGATCTCTCTTATCCAGTTGCTTTCCAGGCAGCTGCTGGACGGGTGACCTCGTGATCACCCGTCCAGCAGCTGCCTGGAACACCCGGGCCTTAACGTAACTGACCAAGTGACACATCAGCCACTGCGTCACCAACTCAACAATCTCACATAGTTTGTATAATCAATGATGGGATAAAAAAAATCACATTAAGTATCAATCTGTTTTTACCACATTAACATAAATGTATTATACATGCGACACTGAACCTCCTTTGAGGAACATTAACTGCTGAACTGCTGTGTCTAACAGCCTGGACTTGGCCTGACAGCCTGGACTTGGCCTGACAGACAATTAGCATTATGAAACACGAGCCTTGTTGATTAACATATGTTAGCAATATTCAGATTATCCACTCCAAGTATATCACAGGCGGGACCAAAGAGCCAGAGCTCAACCCCCGCAAGCACAACTAGGTGAGTATAACTACGTGAGTACACCTTTTTTTGATCACTAACATTTTTGTGTACACAATATCACACTGTACAGTGTGCTGGCAGTGTCTAATGCCAGTACACTGTACAGTGCCAGCACACTGTACAATGTGTACATTGTACATACAAAAATATTAGTAACCAAAAACTGGTGTGATATACTTGGTGTAGATAATCTGAATATTGTTACCATATGTTAATTAACAAGGCTGGTGTGTATGTTTTATAATGGTACACACACACACACACACACACACACACACACACACACACACACACACACACACACACACACACACCACACACACATACACACACACACACACACATACACACACACATACTCTAATGTGTGTGTGTGTGTGTGTGTGTGTTAGAGAATAGTTATGTAATATGTATAGAGCGTGTTTTAATGCTAAATATATATAGATATATATGATTGAGGAAAAATAGGTCGGGAGTATCTATTAGAAATTAGACAAGCGACGGTTAACAATCCGGGTCCAAGAGCTAGCAGCTCGATCTTGCAGGCACAAGTAGTAAACACTCTCACGAAGAAAGAACCTCTGAGGAAAGAAGTAATGAGCTACAGTGAGAGCGGAAACACGAGTGTGGAGAGACGTTACAAGTGGAGAACCACTCACAAACAAAAGGAACGGTACTCAACCACTTGGACCATTGGGGATCGAACATGAACCTACAAGAAGCAAGACCGTTGCTCTACCGACCAGTCCAGGTGGCTGAAATGAAGTATTTATCAATTTATGCGTTCCACACTTCCCATAAAGGGACCAAATATATATATATATATATATAATATATATATATATATATATATATATATATATATATATATATATCACAAATTGGGTTCCTCCATATCAGTGTTTGCCGATGATGCAGAACTAATGACGAGAAGAGTCAGGACAGAGACAGATTGTGAGGCGTTGTAAATGGATTTGGATACAGTCCACAAGTGATCTAAAAAAATGGCTGCTAGAATTTAGGCCAGGCTAATGACCAGTGCGGTAGTGTAGGCTACCTGAAGGGTATCTTGCGATGAGTACCTACATTGCGATGATTTCGGGGCTTAGCGTCCCCGCGGCCCGGTCCTTGACCAGGTCTCCAGGTCGAGGAGGCCTGGTAAAGGGAGACAGATTCTTCACACATGAAAGTAGGAATACCTGTCAGCGGACACTGTCTCATATCTAGTACCAGAACCACACATTGACAGAATAACAACAGCAGCATGTGACATACTGGCCAACGGTCGGTTATCTTACAGAAACTTTGACAAAGATGCTTTGTAAAGACACTATACACCACAAAGGTGAGACTCACTCTTGAATATGCATCCCCAGCATGGAACCTTCACCTGGAAAGAACAAGGAAAAAGTAGAAAAGGCCCAAGATATGCAACGAGTCTCATTCCTGAGCTGAAAGGTTTGAACTCAGAGGAAAGCTCAAAGAACTGGACCTAACGATACTGGAGGGAAAGACAGATACGAGAGACATGCTAACAATATATAAGATTGTTAAGGGAAATTGGCAAAATAGACAAAGAAGCATAGTTCAAAGCTGGGAACAACAGAACGAGGAGAGAACGAGGAGATAGATTGAAACTAGAGACACAAATGAGCCAGAAAGATTTCTATTCAGTTCTTTAACTGTCAACAAGTAAAATAAGTTATAGAAGTAGCTGAAGCTACCTCGATGCAAAATTGTTAATGTAAATAAGATAAAAGCGAGAGAAATAATTCTTTCCGTTAATCTAAGAACTTCGAAAGACGGGGCTATAAGGAGCTTAGCTCGACTCTTAAAGTACACCTTGGTGAGGAAAAAAATACACAAACAGACACATACACTCCAAATCCTTGGAATAGTCAAAGGAACCTTAGACCAAGAAAAAAGTAGTTATATAACTGTATCACTCTCTGGTGCGCCCCACTTGTAATATTGTATCCAAACATGGAGACTTCATCTTCAGAAACACATAAATGCTTTGGAAAAAGTTAAACACCGAGCAACACAAATAATTCCTGAACTGAGTCAACTCTCATACCAGGAACGGTTGAGGGCCACAGGACTAACAACACTACAAACCAGACATGACAAGGCTCATATAATCCAAACTTTTAATATTCTGAACAATTTAGAGGACATTGATCCAGACAACTTTTCAAGAGGTGAGATGTAACACAAACAAGGAGCAACAGTGTCAAGCTTAACAATCCACAATGTTGGACGGAGAACTGGAGATGCTTTCTCAGCCACAGGGTTATAAACTCATGGAACCGCCTACCCGCCGAAGCCGTAAATGCCAAAACATTGCTGCAGCTCAAAATCCAACTGGATAAAATCATCAGAACAAATGGGGAAAACTTTGACAACCCGCTGGTTTCCTGTCCTCGTCGAGGCCACTAGAACGTATTGACCCTCAGGTGAATATAAACACACACACACACACACACACACACACACACACACACACACACACACACACACACCACACACACACACACACACACTCTCTCTCTACAGGAGCCAGTAGCTGACTTGACAGCACGCTGGACGCGTGATCCTGTGGTCCCGGGTTCGATTCCCGGCGCCGGCGAGAAACAATGGGCAGAGTTTCTTTCACCCTGATGCCCCTGTTACCTAGTAGTAAATAGGTACTGGGAGTTAATCAGCTGTCACGGGCTGCTTCCTGGTGCGTGTGGTGTGAAAAAAATAGTAGTTAGTAACAGTTGATTGACAGTTGAGAGGCGGGCCGAAAGAGCAGAGCTCAACCCCCGCAAGCACAACTAGATGAATACACCAATGTGAAGAAATCAATGAACTTCAGCACCCACATACAACACATCGCCAAAAAGTTAAAAAATCGATTGGTATACTCCCTAAAATTAGATATTATGTTCCCCACTCTGCTCTCCCCTCTTTATACTACGCGCTTATCTATCCCTATCTTACATACGGTATCTGTGCATGGGGTTCAACCTCTGCAAACTGCCTCAAGCCAATCATCACTCAGCAAAAGTCTGCTATCAGAACTATTACTCAAACTCTGTCCTCACACAACACACAGCCCCTTTGTTTAAGTCCCTTAACATGCTAAACAACCTTCAACACATTCTCATGTGCTCTCTACATGTACAAAACCTTGTTCCTAAATGCTAATCTTGATCTGAAACTTTTCCTTGATCGATGTAATACAACCCATGAGCACACACACACACACACACACACACACCCACACACACACACACACACACACACACACACACAACCACACACACACACACAACAGGAATAACACTCCTGGAATAAATATATCTTTGATATCCCCAGTCAAACTAAATCTGTGCAAATACTTCATGCAATAAAAGAGCCAGTCTATGGAACTCACTCCCGAATGAATTAACAAATTGTCCCAGCAATGCCCTATTTAAAGTAAAACCCAAAATAGGTAATGTCATCCTCATAGTTTCCTGCCTTGTGCTTCAAACTCACACTGTATCTTGTACTACCCACTTCCCAATATTATACTTAAGACATATATATCTTCACCAGTGGTCACTTCTGTCACTTATATGTAGTTATATTTGATATAAAACCTTGCTACAATGTACCTTTTTATCTTCCCTGATATGTTAGATTAAGGACCTGCCTGAAACACTATGCGTGTTACTGGCTTTGTTAACAATGTCAGAATATTACTCTAGTGTATTCTCACCACCCATTGTACCTTCTTGTAAATATATTATTATTATTATTATATAACAATTTTCCTACTTTCAGGAGCCGGCGTGGTCGGGCAGAGTCCGGGGTGTCGACTAACATTCAGGTTATCAAGGTCAGTCTTCATATAATTTATGATATAAATATTTGAAAACCTGTGAATCTTATCTTGAGATGATTTCGGGGCTTAGCGTCCCCGCGGCCCGGTTCTCGATCAGGCCTCCTTTTTGTTACACAACCCACACCCCAGGAAGCAGCCCGTAGCAGCTGTCTAACTCCCAGGTATTTATTTACTGCTAGGTGAACAAAAGTATCAGGGTAAAGAAACTCTGCCCATCTGTTTCCGCCCCCACGCCTGGAATCTGACCCCGGACCACAGGACTACGTATCCAGAGGTTGTCTACTCACCCATATGTGTGTACTTACCTAGTTGTGCTTGCGGGGGTTTAGTTCTGGCTCTTTGGTCCCGCCTCTCAACTGTCAATCAACTGGTGTACAGGTTCCTGAGCCTATTGGGCTCTATCATATCTACATTTGAAACTGTGTATGGAGTCAGCCTCCACCACATAACTGCCTAATGCATTCCATCTGTTAACTACTCTGACACTGAAAAAGTCCTTTCTAACGTCCCTGTGGCTCATGTGGGTACTCAGTTTCCACCTGTGTCCCCTTGTTCGCGTACCACCGTGTTGAGTAGTTTACCTGTGGCACCCCCTGGTGACATCTCGCCACTCTGATGTCTCTCCCCTCACAGTTACTCGCTGTTTCTTGTTGCTTAGATACTCCCTTAACTGGAGCACCTTACCTTTTACGCCTGCCTGTTACTCAACTTTTGTAACAGCCTTTTGTGAGGTACTGTGTCAAATGCTTTCTGACAGTCCAAGAAAATGCAGTCTGTCCACTCTTCTCTTTCTTGCCTAATTTGTGTTGCCTGGTCATAGAATTCTATTAGGCCTGTGAGGCACGATTTACCATCTCTGAACCCATGCTGGTGGTGTGTTACAAACCTGTTTCCCTCCTCATGCTCTACGGGCCTTTTCCTCACAATCTTCTCCATCACCTTGCATGGTATACAAGTTAGGGAAACTGGTCTTTAGTTCAGTGCCTCTTGCCTGTCACCCTTTTTGTATATTGTGACTACATTAGCTGTCTTCCAGCTTTCCGGTAGGTCTCCTGTTTCCAGTGACCTGTTATACACCATAGAGAGTGGCACACTTACTGCTTCTGTACCTTCTTTTAGTATCCATGGTGAGATTCTGTCAGGCCCAACAGCCTTTCACATTCAGCTCCAACAGATTCCTTTTGACCTCCTCTGTTGCTTTTTGCTGAAAATAAAGCTGAAGCTTGCAGGCGACGAGTCACAATAACGTGGCTAAAGTATGTTGACCAGACCACACACTAGAAGGTGAAAGGACGCGTTTCGGTCCGTCCTGGATCATTCTTAAGTCGATTGACTTGAGAATGGTCCAGGACGGACCGAAACGTCGTCGTCTCTTCACCTTCTAGTGTGTGGTCTGGTCAACAAAAACTGAAGCTTTTCTGAAAAAGCTTTTTGCTGAAATGCTGTTGCTTTTTTTACTTGTGTTGCTTCTCATTCTTGTGTGTGTGTGTGTGTGTGTGTGTGTGTGTGTGTGTGTGTGTGTGTGTGTGTGTGTGTGTGTGTGTGTGTGTGTGTGTAAAGTTATGCAGATATGTATGTCTATGTACACGGTGTATATGTAGGTATATGTGTTTACGTGAAGTTACCTGAGGGCCACTATCTCTCTAGTGACCTCGACAAGGACAAGAAGCCGGCGGCTTGTCAAAGGTCTCTTCATTTACCCTAATGATTTTATGGGGCTGGTTACAGTTTATGGATATATGTATATTCATGTGCAGGTTATGTATTCACAATTACACATATATGTAAGTACAGGCTACATATATATATATATACATGCATGTATTTTTATGTACAGGTTATATATTTATCTTTATAGTTTAATAATTCATGTATAGTTTGCTTATCTGTGTGTATACACATTATGTGTATTAATGTTCAGGTTATGTATTCATGTATAGTTATTGTCCGATAACTTTAAGACAAAGATAAGAATATGTCGCTCGTAATCTTTCCACCACCACCGCCGCCCCCTGCACGAAGGGCATTGAGTGCCTGATATCAGTTGATAGTGCATATATCAGTTATGACACCCACTCACCCCATGTGTAAGCTACTGAGCCTAGAGACTGCACTTGCCTCACTCTCCAACCCGTCCTTGACGTAATGTGAATTAAACTGCTGATAAGACTGTAACTTGTTTAGCTAAATGAATTTGGGGTTCAGTCCCTATATGAGTCTATTATGTGTCTCCGTAACCTGTTCCAGTACCATCCACGGGATGGGTATGGGGTCCACTACCATCCACGGGATGGGTATGGGGTCCACTACCATCCACGGGATGGGTGTGGGGTCCACTACCATCCACGGGATGGGTGTGGGGTCCACTACCATCCACGGGATGGGTGTGGGGTCCACTACCATCCACGGGATGGGTGTGGGGTCCACTACCATCCACGGGATGGGTGTGGGGTCCACTACCATCCACGGGATGGGTGTGGGGTCCACTACCACCCGTAAATATAAACGTAATTAGACGGACCGGGTATGGTGTGCATAATAAGTGGTAGTTTATTGTGCTCCCCATACTCATCCTGTGAGCGGTAGTTTATTGTGCTCCCCATACTCATCCTGTGAGCGGTAGTTTATTGTGCACCCCATACTCATCCTGTGAGCGGTAGTTTATTGTGCTCCCCATACTCATCCTGTGAGCGGTAGTTTATTGTGCACCCCATACTCATCCTGTGAGCGGTAGTTTATTGTGCTCCCCATACTCATCCTGTGAGCGGTAGTTGATTGTGCTCCCCATACTCATCCTGTGAGCGGTAGATTATTGTGCTCCCCATACTCATCCTGTGAGCGGTAGTTTATTGTGCTCCCCATACTCATCCTGTGAGCGGTAGTTTATTGTGCTCCCCATACTCATCCTGTGAGCGGTAGTTTATTGTGCACCCCATACTCATCCTGTGAGCGGTAGTTTATTGTGCTCCCCATACTCATCCTGTGAGCGGTAGTTTATTGTGCTCCCCATACTCATCCTGTGAGCGGTAGTTTATTGTGCACCCCATACTCATCCTGTGAGCGGTAGTTTATTGTGCTCCCCATACTCATTCTGTGAGCGGTAGTTTATTGTGCACCCCATACTCATCCTGTGAGCGGTAGTTTATTGTGCTCCCCATACTCATCCTGTGAGCGGTAGTTTATTGTGCACCCCATACTCATCCTGTGAGCGGTAGTTTATTGTGCACCCCATACTCATCCTGTGAGCGGTAGTTTATTGTGCTCCCCATACTCATCCTGTGAGCGGTAGTTTATTGTGCACCCCATACTCATCCTGTGAGCGGTAGTTTATTGTGCACCCCATACTTAGCCTGTGAGCGGTAGCGCAAGAAAAATTACAAAGTGTACAAAAAGTCTCTTAACTGTTATTTTCGTGTTTAATGCTGTAGCGATGAATATTGTATAAAGGACCTGAAATAAATTAAGGACGATATTTCTGTATTGGAAATCACAGTCAAGGAGGTATAAAATGGGTAAAAAATGCAAATATACATATATAATTATTATAATTTATTGTTATTGACATATATAAGACATATATCTAGACTCTAATTCAAGAAGGTGAAGTAAAAATTACTTCATCTTTTTGAATTAAAATTTGATACAACGTTAGTCTTTTAGGTAATCATCAAAATACAAAAAAATACATAATGCATCATAAAATACATAAAAATTTGGAAATTGTATAATCTGCTATTTTTGGTTAATGGTATTATAGCGTTGTCTCTGAATTGTTTTATTAAATAAACAATGTACAGGCTCATTATCTATTATATAATGAATTATTCAGGCGTATTATTCCGTGTATAATAAACTGTGTAATCACAAAGGCTCATTATTCCCTGTGTAATAAATAATTCCAATTTCCTGACACACTGATTGACTGACCATCTCGGAGCAGTAGTGGTCGAGAGATCCCCCCTCACAATCATAATAATAATAATAAATAATAATAATAATAATAATAATAATAATAATAATAATGTTGACCAGACCACACGCTAGAAATTGAAGAGACGACGACGTTTCGGTCCGTCCTGGACCAAGTCGATTGTGATGAGACGAGGGAGGCACGGAGAATTCAGGAGGCAAGAGAGAGGTGAGGAGATGGAAATCTTAAGAGGAAGATAAGAGCAAAACAAAAAGTACGGATGATAAGGTGTAATAAAGGGTTTAATAATAAGAATAAGAAAGGGATCGTAAGAGAAAATAAGACAATCAAAAGAAAGATAAATGGAAGGGGTAGACTTATCTTAGCTCACGTTTGTTAGAAAGTTTAGACCATTTCAGTGTATACTGTGAAAGGGAAGAGTCAAGAGCAACAAAGCCAGGACTCAGGTTCATGTTGGGTAGGTCGTGTATCAGAGCTGATTCGATTGATTGATGAAAATTAAGACACCCAAAAGGTGGCACGGGCATGAATAGCCCGTAAGTGGTGGCCCTTTGGAGCCATTACCAGTATCAATAGCTGATACTGGAGGTCTGTGGGGGTGCGACTGCACCCTACGGAGAGGTCGTGATCTCTGAGAGCTGATTCAACAAGACAGCGTCTGTGTACAATAGAGGCAGGAAAGATGATCTAACCAGCATATATACATTTTCTTCTGTCCTCCGTGGACAGGGTTAGAGATCTGTTCTACATATTCTGCGCTGAGTTATTGAAAACTCCACCACATAAGGTGAGGGAAGTGTTTTTACAATACTAACCCACATATATACAGTACATAACCAGGGCTCGAGATATGTTCTCACACATACAGTACAGTTGGTTATTGAATCCTCAATTACAGAATGTGACTAATTACAAAGGTGAAATGTAGTTGTAAACAGCTTACACATGTACACATAAAGATCAATGTATGCACTGTTCAAACTGATATAATATCTTTAATAAGCTTTCCATATTCACTATTAAATTCCAAAGACAGATAATGTAAGAAATCGTTTATATGAAACACTTTATGCAAACCATTTTGTTGCAGAAGTAACCCGAAGCTCTCTTTCGCCGTCTTGAGAATATCTTGGACATGCTGAGCATTATTTCCTATGATTCTATCTATATAACCAGGTTTATTGCTGACAGCCTTTTCATACATTGTATATACTCCTATTATGATACCATATGCTATATCCCTGAGTGGGATCTCTTCTGATAAATATAATATATATATATATTTATACAAATTTGCTCCTTTTGACCGACAAAGATCGCCGACAGTGCTCAAGAGGAACATCTGGAGATCATTTTCCTGATAATAACTTTTGGCACATTTCCACACGTGATTTCTGCAGTTGTTAATTTCAGGGGTCATACTCTGAGCGTTATCTACCAAGATAATAAAGTAAATAAGTGCTTGTTCTAACTGCTGAAACAAATCTTGGTAACTGTCTTTGTGAACATTTGATACAAGTTGCTTATCTACTGCACCAGTTTCAGGGCTGTTTATCTTGCAGCTCTCTATATTCTTTGGCTGGAAACTAAGCTGAACTGGAGCCATTTCCCTGACAATATTTTTAATTTTATTCCAATTGTTAATTCCCTTGCGCCAGTTTCTTTCGTCTATGAGAGTAACGTCTTCGTCCTCAGAGCAGAGAATAGAGTTGTTGAATGTGAAGTAATGTTTTACATCTAAACCATACTCCTTTATCACCTTAATAACTGGCGGGGCTTTTTGATTGTCTGCGAAAGTTATGACTGTAACAAGATTTCCCGAAATGTTATTGATGTACTGACACGTGTACTCCATGACGCGCCAGTCTGACACTGTGAGGCGACTCAGGTGCATTGGAACTACGAAAGCAATAGCGTGTATTTGACATTTATTGTCAGATAATTTGTCAAGTATGGATTTGAAAGCTTGAATGCGACTGTGTTCGCCTTCTGCAGTGGGGTGATTAAGGCCAGGAGTATCTATGATAGTTGTAGCCTTTGTGTTGTCGTCATCTGAACAAAAGGTATATGCTGCTGCCTCGCTTGATTTCTTGCTCTTGTCCTTTTCTAGTGGCAGATCAATAAATAGTTTTGGATTTGGAGACTCGACACCATTGGCCAGATTAAAAAGTAACTTTACAATAGTGGTTTTACCGCTTCCAGATGGACCAATTAGAAGAATGGTCTTCTCTGGGGCGCCATGCTTGTGTTCTCCCACAATCACCCGACGTATTCCCAGCTCAGGGTCATGAATTACTTTGTAAGGTAACTGTGTGTCAGGAGGAATACCGTCGCTCTCAACACACTCCATAGGACCAGTGTCACTACTGTTCTTCTCTGGGTTCAATGGATGGTTTGATTCGTTGTGATGTATTTTGTCACGTTTCTCATTCAATTTCTCATCACTCTCTGTGTCAATACTTGTTTCTCTGTCCGCTTCTTTAACATCTGTAGATTTCTTATTAATTTTGGACTCGTTTTCTACCGCGTTTTTATCTTGTTCTGTCTTTTTCCAGGATGTACATTTAGTGAGTGTCTTCGTATCTTCCTCTTCTTGCTTTGTCTCGTTTTCTTTTGGTTCATAGTTTGATGCAATTTCTTGTTGCCTTTCATAATGTGCATCATTCGGCTTGCTTTCATAAGCTTTTTCTTCTTTCGTGTCACTTAAACTGCGTCCAGGTATATTACAATATACGTTTTTACAGACTTGACATGACTTTACACAGCCTGCAACTGGCTCTTTCAATTTCTTGTGATATTCTTCAGTACTTTGATCATGCATCTTGCTCACACTTTCTGGATTACTTGTTACTTGATTCTCCCAATTTTGTGACTGTGAAGGCGGAGAAGCGTCTGTGTCCTTAGAGGGCTCAGACTCGCTACCCACACCGTTACTTGATGTATTTCTGTGAGACGTGAGAGTGTCCATAGTGGGACTTGGGGAGTTGTTCGGTGTGTAGGAAGGTGTACTGCTCGGGTACTTCAGCTGAATACTGCTTGTGCTTGCTGGGGAAGCATGGAAGCTTCGGCGTGGGGACCTGGGGCGCATGCTGGGGGTGCTGGGGTTCATGATGGGATGCATGATAGCGGGTGGTTCAGGATAATTGGCAGGGCAGCTGGTAGAGACCGTTGATAAGTCACAAGAAGTCATCTGGGTCGAATTCATGTAGTCGTTAAGACATGCTTGAATTTCGGTATGAGAGAAGTTTTGTTGTTGTAGACGTTGCAATATCTCGTTAACATATGCAGCTGTGTCTGTGGGAGCTCGTGGCTGTGTGTCTGTGGGAGCTCGTGGCTGTGTGTCTGTGGGAGCTCGTGGCTGTGTGTCTGTGGAGCTCGTGCCTGTATGTCTGTGGGAGATCGTGCCTGCATGTTTGTGGGAGATCGTGCCTGCATGTCTGTGGGAGATCGTGCCTGTATGTCTGTGGGAGATCGTGCCTGCATGTCTGTGGAGATCGTGCCTGCATGTCTGTGTGAGATCGTGCCTGCATGTCTGTGGAGCTCGTGCCTGCATGTCTGTGGGAGATCGTGCCTGCATGTCTGTGTGAGATCGTGCCTGTATGTCTGTGGGAGCTCGTGCCTGTATGTCTGTGGGAGCTCGTGCCTGCATGTCTGTGGGAGATCGTGCCTGCATGTCTGTGTGAGATCGTGCCTGCATGTCTGTGGGAGCTCGTGCCTGTATGTCTGTGGGAGCTCGTGCCTGCATGTCTGTGGGAGCTCGTGCCTGTATGTCTGTGGGAGCTCGTGCCTGCATGTCTGTGGGAACTCGTGCCTGTATGTCTGTGGCCCCACATTGTGAGCACAAACTTCCATTATTAAATTTTAAATCCTTTGAGTTACCGGGATCTTTGATGCCATTACCAAGATGAAGAGACGCGTCAGAATCAGTTAGTCTTGCTCCATCATATTGATCACATGGCTTCGTTTTGTCTAGTTTATTTGTCCGTCGACTCTCCTTATTGTGGCTGTTTGGGAAGTGATAATCACCCTTGCTTTTAGAAGGATATGATGTGCTGTCTTGACGGTCCCACGACGACGGACGGTGATCAACAGGGGAACTTGAGGAGTTGCTTGCTCTTCCACCTGTTGAACTTCTCGAGTTTCTCGCTTCATCTCTGTTCCTTGTTGAATCCATTTTGTTTACTAAATCATCGTACAAGTTCTGATTCTTATTCAGTTTGTGACTAGTTACGGCTCGTCCTCCGTCAACCACATGCAGAGAGCTTCACCCTCAACACCTCTATATTGGTGGTGATATTTGGGTCACAGAGAAGTCTGAAAATGAGACGTTAAAGTTAACGTGTTAAAATTCTTCTTATAATATTTATAATAACAATATGTTGCATGTAGAATGCTATATTAGTATCTATGTATTTTAAATATATAAGCAGTTAAAAATATTTAAGGTTTAGGATCCCAGTAGTACAAATAGGTTAAGTAATAATTGTAATTAAGAAGCAATAAGATGCTTATCTTAACATACTAAGAAGGTTAGGTGAGGTCGGTGTTTTCTATGAAGCTTTTCAAGGTAAACTAAAATATTCACAATCAATTAGTATGTCACATATGCACTTATTAAATAAGCCAATATTGACTATAAGCAAGTGCGAGAACGGGTTGAGTACAGACGGCTTCGTTCTCGACGCCCAGTCCAGAATATAGTCGTGTCCACTTGGGGATTGTCAGCCACAAGGAACTCAGTATATAGGCAAGACAACAACGTCTCTCTCTCTTTGGCGTTTAACAATGCACCAACAACAGGGCTCCATCAAGGTACATATAATCGCCACACACAACGAGCCGATCACCAGGAATATTTTGACCAGCAACACAGAAATAATTGATAGATACAATGACAACAGAAGATTAGACATCAGTGAAGCGCTGCAGATCAAGAAATCTAGACCAGCCATCAATAACCAGCTGATACACAGTACACTCTACCCACTTCAAGACCCTTGGACCCATGCAGAAGCTGGACCGAATGACCCTGCAACAGGAACGGAATCAACTAGAAGAACATAAACTGCTTTCATATCACACTCTATGTTGATACATTTAATGCCTTATTAATATCCATGTATTGTCATTCATCCATATGTCACCTCACCATAAGAGGATATAACCAGGTGCTAACACTAGAATTTCAAATACCTCCAAGTTTTTCACAGATAAAGGAGCAAGTCAAGAAGAAAATACTCCCAACTATCAAAAGTCGCCACAGAGCCAAAGTAGCGGAAGGAAGATCCACTGCGATATGGTACGAACAAGCCACTGGTTACTACTCTTTCAAGCCTGACAAAAAGATATCCAGAGGCATTGCATGCGTAGGGCTTCAGTAGCTTCACATTCCAGTAAGTAGTGCGATAGTGGCGCCTCTGCTTCTGTTCCACAGATATGACACTAACTATTGGGTTTATTGCCTCCCAGCAGCACTTGTAACCAAGTCTGAGCCTGTGTATGGCTACTGCAATGTCTCTGGATATCTTTTTGCCAGGCTTGAAAGAGGAGGACCCAGTGGCTTGTTCGTACTATATCGCAGTGGATCTTCCTTCCGCTACTTGGCTCTGTGCCGACTTTTGATAGTTGGGAGTATTT
>WNGS01000543.1:5883157-5900948 GCA_020271785.1 Procambarus virginalis | reverse complement strand
CTCTTTCCTAATACATAAACCACACGGCTCTCCTAAAGGCATCTAACCACTGCTCTTCCCTAAAGCATAAACCACGCTCTTCCCTAAAGCATAAACCACTGCTCTTCCCTAAAACATAAACCACGCTCTTTCCTAAAACATAAACCACGAGCTCTTCCCTAAAGCATAAACCACTAGCTCTTCCCTAAAGCATAAACCACTGCTCTTCCCTAAAGCATAAACCACTGCTCTTCCTAAAACATAAACCACGGCTCTTTCCTAAAACATAAACCACGGCTCTTTCCTAAAGCATAAACCACTGCTCTTCCCTAAAGCATAAACCACGGCTCTTCCTAATACATAAACCACAGCTCTTTCCTAAAGCATAAACCACTGCTCTTCCCTAAAGCATAAACCACTGCTCTTCCCTAAAGCATAAACCACTGCTCTTCCCTAAAGCATAAACCACTGCTCTTCCCTAAAGCATAACCACTGCTCTTCCATAAATAATAAACCACGCTCTTCCCTAAAGCATAAACCACTGCTCTTCCCTAAAGCATAAACCACTGCTCTTTCCTAAAGCATAAACCACGGCTCTTTCCTAAAGCATAAACCACGGCTCTTTCCTAAAGCATAAACCACTGCTCTTCCCTAAAGCATAAACCACTGCTCTTCCCTAAAGCATAAACAACTGCTCTTCCCTAAAGCATAAACCACTGCTCTTCCCTAAAGCATAAACCACTGCTCTTCCCTAAAGCATAAACCACTGCTCTTCCCTAAAGCATAAACCACTGCTCTTCCCTAAAGCATAACCACTGCTCTTCCCTAAAGCATAAACCACTGCTCTTCCCTAAAGCATAAACCACTGCTCTTCCCTAAAACATAACCACTGCTCTTCCTAAAACATAAACCACGGCTCTTTCCTAAAACATAAACCACTGCTCTTCCCTAAAGCATAAACCCTGCTCTCCCTAAAGCATAAACCACTGCTCTTCCTAAAACATAAACCACTGCTCTTTCCTAAAACATAAACCACTACTCTTTCCTAAACATAAACCACTGCTCTTTCCATAAAACATAAACCACTGCTCTTCCCTAAAACATAAACCACTGCTCTTTCCTAAAACATAAACCACTGCTCTTCCCTAAAACATAAACCACTGCTCTTTCCTAAAACATAAACCATGGCTCTTTCCTAAAGCATAACCCATGCTCTTCCCTAAAGCATAAACCACTGCTCTTCCCTAAAACATAAACCACTGCTCTTTCCTAAAACATAAACCACTGCTCTTTCCTAAAACATAAACCACTGCTCTTCCCTAAAACATAAACCACTGCTCTTTCCTAAAACATAAACCACTGCTCTTTCCTAAAACATAAACCACTGCTCTTCCCTAAAGCATAAACCACTGCTCTTCCCTAAAGCATAAACCACTGCTCTTCCCTAAAGCATAAACCACTGCTCTTCCCTAAAGCATAAACCACTGCTCTTTCCTAAAACATAAACCACGGCTCTTTCCTAAAGCATAAACCACGGCTCTTTCCTAGATCATTAATATTTGCTCTTCTCTAGATTTCACCCTTTTGCTTCACTAGCACATATGCTTTTGTTCTTCTCTAACTCATATGCCTTTGCTCTTCCCCAAAACCTGCACTCTTGATCTTCCCTAAAAGATAAATCCTTGCTCTTCACTAAAACATGCACCCTAGCTCTTCTCTATATAATACACTCTTGCTCTTCTCTAAAAACATACACCCTTGTTTTTTTACTAGAAACCTTGCTCTTTGCTAAACCACACACTTTTGCTTATATGAGGACCAGGTCATTTATCCTCATTCATAAGTGACTGGGTATCGAGACAGTAATGGGACGAACATGCTTCCTTGATAATGTCGTGACATCTATGGACAGCTTTTAAAACCATTTGGCACCAATCGGAACACACACAAAATTGATTAATGTGATGTGACCCATGACTGCTTATAGGATCATCAAGCCGACGGATCCTATAGGTTCAGGATGGTGCAAGCCGA
Organism: Procambarus virginalis; assembly: GCA_020271785.1. Classification (NCBI taxonomy): domain Eukaryota; kingdom Metazoa; phylum Arthropoda; class Malacostraca; order Decapoda; family Cambaridae; genus Procambarus; species Procambarus virginalis. The sequence goes on along the minus strand of WNGS01000543.1, from coordinate 5,898,935 downwards.
CGTTTAAGGGTTAATTAATGTTGAATATATTTGTTTTTCTTGTCATAAGGCAAACTAAGACATAAAAATCATATAATGAAAATTGTAACAATATTTCAATTTGCTTATTCATGGCTGAAACTAAACAAAGAACAGAAGTATACCCAGCTCGAGTTAAGCTGTTTGTAAGAGGAGAAAAATAAATCATTATTTAAACTACTTTAGTAATACAGTACAGCCAAATTGTATTTAATATATATATGAGAAAATAAAATTGTCTTTTCTCCTTACTAACTCTAAAAAATAAAGCTACTTTCTGGCATAGTTCAGGTTTATGAAAAATGGAAGAGATATTTAAAACCAGTTTAACATATATATGTATATGGTAAAATATATTTAATGGTATAGAACTTGAGCAAGGATATGTCTCTAGTTTATATGAAAGAAGTATATAAATACTGGTGTCATACAATGATTTCCAGCTTTTCTTTACAAGAACCATTTTCTTAGTTTTTCATTGTGTATTCTTAATTAAACACTGTGTTGTATTACAAATATCTAATTACCCGGTAATCTTCCCAAAGTACTATGCAGGTAGGTGCAATCACCATGAAAATAAGGCACAACAAATATTACCAGAATGGATTCTATGATCATATTGATAATTGATATTTATATCTTGCTGCATACTGTATAAATTACTTTCCTTCTGTTAAAACACAAAGTAAATTATAGTATATATTTTGTGATTAGACATACTATAAACACTCCACAAGCCTATGACAGCTAAGCTAGATAACATTTGTTATGCCATTTCTCAGTGAGTAAGGTGGCAAACGTTACAGCAAAAAGGTTTTAGCTAATTCCAGGACCTTGGCAAACTCTTAGCTGTGCATTGCAAATTACATCCAGCCAACTCTATTAATTTAACTGAGAAGTGATAACCTAAATAGAGTTTAGGTTATTCAAGGATGTCTTTTTATATCTGCGATAAATTGTAGAAGTATTTTAATGCCAATCAAGACTATCTCCTTAATTACTAAAAAATTAAAGCCTTACTTTACCAGTTACAGTATTTATTTTTGTATGAAGATTATTAAAATGTGCATAAAAACTTGGAACATAATTCAACCAGGTAAAGATTGAAGTTAAGCAGTACCAGTACCTGTATATGCAAGCTGACAATTATTCCACTTAATATAACTAATAGCATATAATTACATGTAAGATGTAATTACATCTCTTAAATACAAAATTTATTATTAAACATATAAGTTGAGAATAAGTTTTACCAACAGGTATTTTTAGACACCCAACTCACATATATGAAAAGAAATTGACAACGTTTCAGTGAATTCTAGACCTTCAATCGTGTGATAATGATCTAGGATGGACAGACCATCCTTGTACTTGGCAGTAGAGAGACGGTCTCGCTTCATGCAAGTCGGTGTTCAATCCCTGACCGTCCAAGTGGTTGGACACCATTCCTTTCCCCCTGTCCTATCCCAAATCCCTATCCTGATCCCCTTCCAAGTGCTACATAGTCGTAATGGTTTGGCACTTTCCCCTGATAATTCCCTTCCCTTCTTATGTGCTGGTTGGGTGTCAAATTTGTTGTCACATTATTGTGACTTACTCTCTTTATAAATACTGTTCCAAGATTTAAGAGCAAAGTGAGGATATTGTTTTAATATTATATCTGTCTGGTTGAGAAGACCTGGACATACGTACATACAATCACCAAAAAATCAGTACTTTTGCCAACTTCCAAATATTGTAGCTTTTGTACAATAAATGAAATAAATTACAGAAACACATGATACCTGCAAAAACCTGGGAGTTGAGCATCGCATGATTTTACTTCAATTTTAAAATACTCAAAATATAACTTGAAACCACAGCATCAAGAACTCCTAAATGAGCTTGCATAAGAGTTATATTGTCACAGTTTCCTTTCCTTGAATTGAAAGAAATGAGGAGTTTATAAGACAATTATTCCTTCTTAATGCAGCAAATCTACATTCAGTTTGACCCTTTCCGTTGCTGATAAAGCGTGTGTACAACAGTCGTAATAACATCTGCAGTAACAGTATGTAATATGGACATTTGTAAAAACTGTATGCTTACAAGCATAGTTTCAGCATGAAAAATAAAAACCTTCAAAACAAGACACCAGAGAAACTAATAATCTTCAGACTTGCATGCATGCATTATGTATACTTTATGTATATATGCATGTATGTATATATATATATATATATATATATATATATATATATATATATATATATATATATATATATATATATATATATATATATATATATATATATATATATATACACACACACACACACACACACACATATACCTGTACATACATATACACACACACACACACACACACATACATGTGTATGACTGCTGTGTGAGTATTGTGTGCAAGCAAGTGTGTATGCACACATATACAGTATATGATGTGATCAAAAAGTCTTCAAGATGGAACATATTGTGCAAGCACTAAGAACTGCAAAAGCAAAATTTATTAAGTGAATTCACACTTAAAGTATTTAGGACTATGCTCCTTAAAGATTATTGCATCATCTATTTTTATAGTGTTTGGATAATCACCCTGGGTTCTCACCAGGCTTTCATTGTGAAATATGCCACAGGAATGCCTGTTGCCTCTTACCTACTGTACGACCATCACTATATATCCACCATTAAACACCCATCACTACGCACCTATCACTACACACCCGTTGTTCATTCAGATAATGTTATCTTATGCTGCGTTAGTATTTACACAATATATTGTCTTGATTTTTTTTTAATTTTTTGCATGCACTAATGTAGGTGTGCGTGTTAAGGGAGTGAGCGAAGGATGGGTTGACGAGGATGTGTGGTGCATGGCTAGTTGAGAGGGAGAGGGAAAAGGCATGTGGTAAAGATGCATGATGGGTAGCCATGAAGGGGCAGAGGATACATTGTTGGTAGGGAGAAAGGGGCAGGAGTAAGGCTTTGAAATAATCAGAAAAGATAGAAAAATAAAAGATTGTGAAACTGGGGGTCCGCTTGTCAATCACAGCGTGGTTTGGCATTGCTTGTAACCGAGGCGAGCGTACCTAAAATGTGAAAGTACAAATCTGAAGTTAATTTCTTTCAGTAAATTTCCTAGGGTTGGGTGGTTTAGGAATGGTGGAGGAGAGGGGGAAGTGGGAGTTAAGTGGTGGGAAGGGAATAAGTGGTAGCAGAGTAGATGGGAAGGGGTGTTTGATGGGATGTTGCATCATGCAATACAAGTATACTGATATTCCAGTGTTGAAGACACAAAGCCTGTTAAACATGTTCTTCCCCAAGCTAGGAGCAAGGTTGTCTACACGGTCACCCATCCAGTGCTAACTTTACCTTATTGACCAAGTAATGAACACATCAACAATCGCGCCAAGCCATTGAAAAAATACAGAAGCGATACAGCAATATCCAACACGAATGCCAGTGCCCGCCTGTCATCATCTGCCATCTCATTGCTGCCTGTGTAACACTCGCCTGCACTGCCTTCACCTCACCTTATCTTCACTGTGTCCAACCTTACTTTCCATTGCTAACCCTTGGCCATCACCTGGCACACCCTTGTCTGCATCACCCTTACTCATCTTTCCTGCCTTTACCTGAATTTACCTGAGGGCACCAGAAAGCTGGTGGCTCGTTAAAGGTCTCCCCATTTGTCCTGATGATTTTTTTCAAGCTGTATTTAAAGTTCAGCAGAGTTTTGGCATTTATGGCTTCGGCGGGTAGGCAGTTCCATGGGTTCATAACCCTGTGGGTGAAAAAGCATCTCCTCTTTTCAGTCCTGCAGTCTGGCTTGTTGAGCTCAAAACCATTACTTCTTGTGTGCATTACATCTGACCTTATGAGAACGTTGTCTGGATGTCCATGCCTGCCCTGCCTTCATCTGCACTACGTTCATGTATCTATGCCCCCACTTGCCTGCTCTCGCCAACCCAGAATTAAAACAATTTTAAAACAAATTATTAAAGGCTTGATATAAATTTGTGTGTTACATGTCTTGCACTGCTTGCCTTTTCCCTTTGTTTATTAATGACTTTCTCCCTCTTGTTTTATGCCAGGCTAGTTTGTGTACAGAATTGCTTAACACTGTATTATGTTAAGAAATTTGGTTAAACAGCACATACACTATTATTTAATCTTCTTTAAAGGACAGACTTCTAGGTCCGGAGTACTTCCTATTTTTCCTCTACGATCTAAATGCTACACAACTTGGTTTAACACAGGCTCTTCTGGAATGCAAAATCATGCTAAACTGCATGATTTTGTACTGCACTGTAATCTGTACACTGCATTTATATCTATTCTAAGGCCTCCTAAAGGGCTGACCTAGGTACCCAAACTGATAATCCAGTACTGGTACAAGCTGTGTTGCTGACACTAGTGGCACGACGTGTACCATACTGGGTCACCACCTCAGTGGCCACATTTTGTTTTCTTGAAGGAACAATGTTCTCCAACAATGAAATTACAATGTTGTAATTATCAGCTCGTGGAGCATTGGAGTTATATGCATATAGCATACTGTGTGTGTATATATCATATATATATATATATATATACATATATATATATATATATATATATATATATATATATATATATATATATATATATATGTATATATATACTGTATATCTATTCAGGTATTTACTATTGCATGCATAATTACTTGTCTGTTAACATAAATATTGTCAGAAAAACTTAATAATGCACTGAAAATTTTAAAATGCACTAAACTTTACTGCATAATTAGCAAAGTTTTAAACTTAAATAATTTGTTGTCCTCGTTGCTCAGTGGTTGCTCAAGAATTTTGCATCACTTCTCATAACAAAATTGGGAAGCTGAAAGAATGGTGGCAGAAGTCTGTGCATATCTTGCATATCAATTTCGTGACCCGGCAGATGTCCACTTTCTGACCCGGTTCAGAGAAGCCCGCAACACGTTTAAGGTGTCCCAGGTCCTTCAATAAAATTAATAAAATCTCACAAAGGATGCACACTAAAGCATATGGCCTAAACTATAGCAATATAAATAAATCTTTGCTTCTATAGAAAAATATATTATTATGCAAATGAAGAGTGCATAGTGTGTACGTGTCTAAAGTAAGAAAAACAAAGTAACTAATTGTACAACATATTTCAAGATGCAGGGTTTTCCTACAATCTAAGTATTTGGTGATCTTTCAACAGATAAAATCTTGAGCATGTGGTAAAACAACGACAACTAAACAATGATTTAACAAATATGGCAATGAAAAGATGTGATCAAAGATGTGATCAAAGATGTGATTTCATTGAGCTACACAATATTTTTCCATAAAATGTTTATTTTATTATGAATCATTTAGAACACTTCTTTAAAAACTGTATTGCATTTCATATTATTGTACGACACATGAATTTCCTCTGATGATGTTGGATCAAATATAAAATTACAATCGCTGATCACACCCTATATATGGACGCAAGGATTGGGACATTGGGATGCCATAAGCAAACCTTTGGTAAAAGAATGGAACGCTTAATTACATTGTGCGATAGTTTTGTTTCTCAGCACTCCTACGACTCTTGGACGTGAAGCAGAGACAGCCGGCAGTGTTACGTGATCGCTTGAGTGGTTTTATGGGGTTTTCTTCCCTCTGACGTTCCATCAAACAGCGTTCATAGTAGTCATAATCCTTTAAGTACCTAAAGATTAAATGTTTTGGTCAGCGTATCTATCATCCACATAAATGTAGCAGTAATTATAAAATGCATAAATTATACAGTATATAATTTATACACTGTATATAAATAATGCATAAGTGCATAACTAATATAGAAATAAAGTTGTACTCTATGACAATCATATACTGTACACTGTTCAGTAAAATATTTCCCTAATATATCTCAGGTGTTGACCATGTTTGTGCTTCCAAATACTTAGATGCCCTGGAAAACAAGCAAAACACTGATGTAATATACTGTACACAGATTTTGCAAAAGCCTTCGAAAAATGTGACCATGGTGTTATTGCGCATAAAATGCATTCAAATGGAATTACTGGAACATGACTTTTTTATTTCATAATTAACAAAACCCAGTGTAATAGTCAACAAAGTAAAATCCAGTTCATCACCATGAGAAGCTCAGTCTCCCAGGGTACTGTGCTTGCTCCAGTACTCATTCTCATATTGGACATAGACTAGGATACAAACTATAGTACTATATCCTTTGCAGATGACACTAAGATTTTTATGAGAGTGAACAACATAGAGGACACAGCAAACCTCCAATCTGTTGTAAATCAAGTCTTTCAATTGGCAACAAAAAAAATCAGCGTTGAATGATCAGTACCTGTAATGAAACGCCATTTTCTGGGTGAGACCCGGAGGCTCCCTGGAGCTTATCCAGGCTGATATTGCTATATTAGACTTTGGCATCAGTCATGTGAATGGAGTTCTTAGGCCTACCAGGGACCACGAGCCAGAACCTGGCCCCCTCAGAGAGGCACGAGGAGCAATGGCCTATAGAAACCCCCATGTGGTTTGGAAGCATTCTCTGTCTGCCATCGACTGGGTCAGGAACCCAGAAAGGTAAGCACCCCAAAATAAACCTCTATTCTGATTAAGAAATTGCTACTGGAAGCCAAACTAGTGGACAGAACTCCCCAAACAAAAACAAGCAAACGAGCATGACGTTACCACATCGCTGTGCTGCCGTTTGTGTAGCTCCCCCCTGCCCGGTAAAGGAAGCCCCAGATCCTACGCGCTGGCTACCCAAACCCTAGTTCTGAGGCTGGATATTCAAAACATGCAAAAAACTGCCGACCAGAGGAAGGGAGGGAGGGGCTGCCGGGAGGCTCCGGGTCGCACCCAGAAAATGGCGTTTCATTACATTCCCAGTTATGAGGCTGGATATTAAAAACATGCAAAAACCCGCCGACCGGAGGAAGGGAGGGTTGCTGGGAGCCTCCGGGTCTCAACCAGAAAATGGCGTTTCATCAGATTCAACGTGGTTTTCTGGGGGAAGCCTCTACGGCTCCCGGGAGCTACTTACCAAAAGACGAAAACAAGAGGGATTTACCCGGGAGGCAGTCGTTGTTCGCTCCTCAATGCGAAGTCGAGACTGCCCAACTAACACAGGCCCAACAAGGCCCAGGAACAGTCACCAGGTAACGCGCATCCAGGACCCTGTTCGACTGCCAAAAACCCTGTGCCTGAATGTTAGCCCAAGACATGTTACAGAAGACAGCAGCAAGAGCAGCAAACTTATGAACGTGTAGCAAGTAATCCTTATACTCGCTCCATTATCTCATTATCTTAATGCATTACTAATCACACAAGCTACAATCCTTTCCCCAATTACAGGTAATACTCTTCTCACCTTGTTGGAGGGAGCTGAGGTGTAATCACCATATAACCCAGCGATGTGAGAACAGCAAACCAGTACAATCTCCAGTCAAGAATGAAGTACTCGGCTTGGGCAGTTCTAGTAGACCCAAGACGCTACAGCTTCGACACAGAGCAGACAGCAGACTACGATCGCATCCAGTTACAATGCTCTCGCTCCCCGAGTTCACACACTTGCAATTCCCAATCGAGCCGCCACACTCTTCCGCATAGAGCTCCACGGCTCCGGCCTCACTCCCGCTCTCTGCTCTGCTCCAGGCTTCGTCTCAACGTCTACGACACTGCTGTATCCAGGACTACTAAATAAATATGAAACTCACTAAACACTGTATCTAATCAACCCAACAACGTAACATAATAGTATGTTACAAACGTCATGGGCACGGGGGTAGACCCCAGGCTGGCTGGACCGAATAACCCTGCGGACCACCTGGGAGACCCAAACCCTGGAACAGGGAAGAAGGGAAACTGGATCAACCCAAAGCGCATCCCTGGTCACAGGCTGTGGCGCACAAATAATGGCAGAGAGCCGCAACCGGACACAACACATGATGCACCCCCCCGGCCTGACCAACCAAGCATCAACAACCCAAGGACCCCTCCGGAAAGCAGCTGTCTCATTCTTCGCCAGAAAAGAAGGAGACGGCTGCAACCAAACAAACCTATCACCAGGAACAAAAGAACAGAAATCTCTGTGCCAGAGGAGAGCATGAAGCTCCCTGACCCGACCCCCAGAGGCCAATGCCAACAGGAAAAGAGCCTTGGAGAGACAATCCTGAACTGAAGGGGCCACAACAAACCGAGGGGAAGAGAGATATGAGAGAATCCTGTCCAAAGACCAGTACGGTTCAGGCGGTGCATGAGCAGGCCAGAGGTGAAACAATGCCCGAGACAGCTTGTGAAATGGCGCAGAAGTAACATCGATGCCGAAAGCAAGCTGCAGCGGCTCTGCCAGCGCCGTACAATATGAGGCGACAGTATTTGGCATAAGATAATAGTCCAGAAACAGCCATGAGAGAAAGGACAAGACCACCCAAACAGAAAGTGAAGTATGCCTATGAAGAGACAAAGAGAACCGGAAAGACCGCCAGGAAACTTCATACTGCTGCTGAGACGAGGCACGTAGGCACCATCAACAAAGCCACCTGATCACCATTCAGATGGTGATAGACCCGAGTCAAAAATACCAGAAGCAAAGACTCGAGGAGAAGATCGAACCAGCCATGTAACAGACTGGACAGATCATTTAAAGAGGCGGAGCCGCAGGAAAACCCCTGGGTTCTGACACCAAACAAGCAGTGCCTGAAACCAAGAAGCCAGAAGGACTACTCTCCCCTGGTAAGTCTCCAAGCAAGCTAGGATCTGGAGTAACAGCAGAACTGAGGGCAGGGGGGGGGGGAGGTACAGGGTCGATCTGGGTCGATCGAGCAGACTGACTGCCCTTTCTTTTCTCTTGGGGCTTGGCATGGCTTTTGCCACTCCTGCTGTCCCTCTTTTTGCCACCTCCTGGAGCTGTCTTTGGTGTAACACCACTCTAATTGTAACACCACTATAAAATGTATACTAAACTAATAATGTAACTCTAGTACTTATCCTGAGTAACACTTCCTATCGGTTGCACTTGGTAACACTGTTGTTGAACACTGTAATATGAGCTGACATATGATGGTTACACCAGACCCAAAAGGTACACTGCCAACATGGAAATGCTACACAGGATTAAAAAACGCTGCCACCATCTGCCTTGACCATTGAGACTATATCAAGCAACGAGGCAAGAAACATTGCTTGACTTGGAGAGTACTTTCTATGACTGTCATTAATTAAGGGACGGTTGTCAGCCACTATATCCAAAAAGGCTAAGAGGATTCAACAATTGACACAGACGGGAAATTTAACAAAAGTTTATTGAGAACCAAGTTATACTAAACACTACTATAAATCCTACTCTAACACTGGCCAAGAGTTAAGAAATTTAGACACGGAACAAAACCTCAGAGATCACACACATTACCTTAAGACCTCTGTCTCTCCATCTGGTGGATTCACTCTGTCTCTCCCTGGTTGTGAGATGTTCTTCACAGACCCTCTCTCGACCCTGGTGTCCCGCACTCTGTCCCAATTAAGTCTCTACAGGACCTCTAAATACCCCTCGAAAAAGGGGGAGGGGAAGATTTGCTGTTGCTACCTAGATCGCAAGAGGTCGGGCCACACGTGCACAAACATTCAAGAATTTTCATTAAGCTTGTTTGACATTCACCATACACTCTTCAAGAGAGGAATTATTAATTACGTGTGTGACTGACCTCTGACCTGGCTAAAAGGGGGGGGGGGAGATCCATGGATGTTTACACATAAGAATCTGGGGTCTAATTCCATTGCAATGTTTGACAAGAGTATCATGAAATATTACATACTTGAAACTAGCTGACTAAGACTAACCCAGGAATTTTTTTAATCAACATACAAGATAATCCGGAGGTCATCTGGGCTGACCTCTTGGAGAAGGCTTCCCTGGGTGAGAACTCTAAGGGGGGGGGGTCATGGGTGTTACATTGGATTGGCTTTCGGAGGAAGTGGGGGAGTTGAGTGAGGGGCCAGCCTTTGGCTATGGTTCTGGTTTTGGCTGCCGCAGCGTCATCTGCCCTGCTGAAGCTGTTTGCGCTGATCCACCAGGAGGTAGTTTCTGTTTTTCTTACCTTTTGCCTCACGTGTCAGCAGGCTGTGCTAGCTCTATCTTTAAATTCGGCTTGAGCCCTGGCTCTGCAGTCTTATCTGCCATTTTGTCCTCTGTTGTTCCCAGAGGATGGTGTTGCCCAATTTCTTTCGGCGACTTCAACAGGTTTCTGCCCTATCTCTGATTTGTTGGCTTTATGGGGGCAGGGGTAGGTAGGTCATTCTCGGATCTCTTGGTTGGATCGTGCCAGGGCTTGAGCCTCATTAGGTCAGATAGAATTTTTGTGCCAGTTTCTGTGTCAAAGAGTTCCCCGAGGCCTTCATCGTCTGATGGAGGGAGGCTGACTCTGTTTGCTCATGCTTGGTCCCGCATTTTGTGCACATTTCATTCGCCCTTTGGTGGAGTTGGGGGGGGGGGGGGAAGCCCTTCCTCCTGTAAGAGGGTCAGGTTTCTGGGGGCAGGCCTCATTCCTGTCCCTCTGTCCAATCATCTCGGAGTGGGTTCGCTTGGGCGTGGTCGAAAAGACCTCGTCTCTTAGTGGGTTTCCTGATTGTTTCCAGTTCCAAAACGGGACTGTGCAGATCTTCAGTACAGTCTGGACTTGTCCTGTCTGAGTCGTTTCATTCCTTGCCCCTCCTTTCGGATGACCACATTGTTCCAGGTCCAGCTCGTTCTCGAGCCGGGCATTTGAATAGTTTCCTTGGACCTCAAGGACGCATACTGGCATGTCCCTATTCATCTGGGGTTCAGGGATTAATTGGGATTCATGATGGTGGTGACAGACTTACCGCTTTCGTTGTCTTCCGTTCGGCTTGAATCTGGCACCTCGCATTTTCACGCGCTTCACTCTGGTCGTGGTGGCCCATCTGCATCTGGTAGGAGTTTGGGTGTTGGACTACCTCAAAAACTGGTTGGCGTGGGCTCCCAGCTGGTCTGCTTGTCTGCTACCCATGGATCTGGCTCTGTGGAGGTTGCTCAGTCTTGCTTTCAGGTGCTGGTTACTCAGTGTCCGAACCTGGGCAATTTTCTGCGGCTCCACCTCTATCAGAAGGTCAGCTCAGTCGGCTCTCTACTAGAGGTGGATTTTTTGTTTCTTTGGCCCTGGTGGGCATTATGTTCGCTTGCAGCCAGCTCCTTTTTTACTGGTAAAGAACAAGTCAAGTTTCATTCTGGGGGGGGCGATCTTTTGGTTGTTGAAGAGTTATTTCAGCTGGTTTTGAAGCTTTGGTCTCTTTTGAATCCAGTATTATCACTAGTCTGCTGATCTCTCTCATGTTATACATTATAGTATCACTAGGCTGTTGATGCCTCTCATATTATACATTACAGTATCACTAAGCTGCTGATACCTGTCATGTTATACAATACAGTATCAATAGTCTGCTGATGCCTCTCATGTCATATATTACAATATCATTAGGCTGTTGATGCCTCTTATGTTATACATTACAGTATTTATATATATATATATATATATATATATATATATATATATATATATATATATATATATATATATATATATATACAGTATACACACACACACACACATATATATATATATATATATATATATATATATATATATATATATATATATATATATATATATGTCGTACCTAGTAGCCAGAACGCACTTCTCAGCCTACTATGCAAGGCCAGATTTGCCTAATAAGCCAAGTTTTCATGAATTAATATATTTTCACTAATTTTTTTCTTATGAAATGATAAAGCTACCCATTTCATTATGTATGAGGTCAATTTTTTGTACTGGAGTTAAAATTAACGTAGATATATGACCGAACCTAACCAACCCTACCTAACCTAACCTAACCTATCTTTATAGGTTAGGTTAGGTTAGGTAGCAGAAAAAGTTAGGTTAGGTTAGGTTAGGTAGGTTAGGTAGTCGAAAAATAATTAATTCATGAAAACTTGGCTTATTAGGCAAATCGGGCCTTGCATAGTAGGCTGAGAAGTGCGTTCTGGCTACTAGGTACGACATATATATATATATATATATATATATATATATATATATATATATATATATATATATATATATATATATATATATATGTATATATACAAAATGCAGTCTCCGTGGTGTAGTGGTAAGACACTCGCCTGGCGTTCCGCGAGCGCTTTGTCATGGGTTCGTATCCTGGCCGGGGAGGATTTACTGGGCGCAAATCCATAACTGTAGCCTCTGTTTAACTGAACAGTAAAATGTGTACTTGGTTGTAACAATGATTCTTCGCGGCGGGGATCGTATTCCAGGGACCTGCCCGAAACGCTACACGTACTAGTGGCTGTACAAGAATGTAACAACTCTTGTATATATCTCAAAAAAAAAAAAAAAAGTTACAATGGGTTTATGAGAGTATATAACATTAATGTTTTTCATTCTTGTAAAGCCACTAACACGCATAACATTTAATCTAACAGATAATTTTAAGTAGGTAATTTGTAGCAAAATTGAAAAGTTAACAGGTACATTGTAAGAAAATTTGAAGAAAATTAGTAGGTACATTATAGTAAAGTTCAAGGATTATCAACAGGTACATTGTAGTAAAATTGGCATTCAACATAACACGCATGATGTAAGATAACAGTAGTGATTACAATGGTGAAGTTGTATGTCTTAGACACATATTTTAGGGTAGCAAACAATACAGTGGAAGTGTGAAGCACTAGCTAGAAAACTATGAGGATGAAATTAGGTACGTTTTGGTGTTACTTTTGAATAAGGGATAGGTTGGACAGCTTTTTAATTCATTAAGGAGCGAGTTCCATAGACTAGGTCCCATTATTTGCATAGAGTGTTTACACAGATTAAGTTTGACTCTGGGGGATATCAAAGAGATATTTATTTTTGGTGTGGTGATTATTGATTCTATTACATCTGTCAAGGAAGAGTTTCAGATCAGGGTTTGTATCTAGGAATAAGGTTTTATACATGTAAATGGCACAAGAGCATATGTGAAGTGAGTTTATGTTTAGCATGTTGGGGGGGCTGTGTGTTGTCTGAAAGCCAAGTTTGTTATTGTTCTGATAGCAGATTTTTGCTGGGTGATGATGGGCTTGAGGTAGTTTGTAGTGGTGCATGAACAGATACCGTATGTAAGATAGGGATAGATTAGCGTGTATTATAATGAGAGGAGAGCAGAGTTTGGAACATAATAACTGATTTTAGAAAGTATATCAAACATTTTTGAGACTTTTTTGGTAATATGTTGTAAGTGGGTGCTGAAGTTGAGTCTCTTGTCTATGTATAGGTCAAGGAACTTACCATCTTTTTTATTGCTGATGTTAACATTGTCTATCTGAAGATGAATTGCATTTGTTGATTTTCTTCCAAATAATATGTAGGTCTTTTCTATGTTTGGTGTGAGTTTGTTGGTTGCCATCCATGAGTGGACTTTTTTAATTCGTTATTTACAACATTATCATGTATCACTATGATACATGTACAGACTAGTATCACTAGGCTGCTGATGCCTCCCATGTTATACATTACAGAATCACTAGGCTGCTGATGCCTCCCATGTTATACATTACAGAATCACTAGGCTGCTGATGCCTCCCATGTTATACATTACAGTATCACTAGGCTGCTGATGCCTCTCATGTTATACATTACAGTATCACTAGGCTGCTGATGCCTCTCATGTTATACATTACAGTATCACTAGGCTGCTGATGCCTCCCATGTTATACATTACAGTATCACTAGGCTGCTGATGCCTCTCATGTTATACATTACAGAATCACTAGGCTGCTGATGCCTCCCATGTTATACATTACAGTATCACTAGGCTGCTGATGCCTCTCATGTTATACATTACAGTATCACTAGGCTGCTGATGCCTCTCATGTTATACATTACAGTATAAGATATTTAAAATGCTAATACCTGTACAGTTATGCCTCGGATTACGAATGCCCCTCTTTACGAACTTTTCGGGTTACGAGCCCAATTTCTTCGTAAAATCCGAATCAGGTTACAAACTTTGCCTCGGGTAATGTAGTTTGTTGATACGCGAATGACCAACCTAGCACATGGTAGCACGGCGACCACTCCTCAGTTTACCAGTGCCTCCCACCTAGTGACAATCACGCCTGAATTCTTTGTGAAGAATTTCAGTGTTTTTCTTAATTTAGGGTATTTGAACATAAAAGTAATTATTATATATCTCGCTATGTGTCCCAAGAAAGTCAGTGATAAGGATCAACCTAAGAAAATAGTTGTGAGTAGAGGCAGTAGAGGATGTCCCTTCCTCATTAAGAAAGTGTGTGAAATATGGAAAGAACTGCAAAGTTTTGTTTAAAAAACTCACTCAGATAAAGCTGTAGCAGGCCATTGCATAGACCTTTTAAATGACAATATGATATCTCACTACAGATAGGTGTTAAAATGTAGGGAAAAACAAGTGTCTTTAGACAGATTCTTAGTAAGACAAGCAAGCAGCGAGCCACAACCAGGTCCTAGTAGTACTCCTGCAAATTGTAGGAGAGAGTGTACCCCAGAGAAGTCAGTCATCACTGTCTGATGCTATAATGGAAGGGGACTCCCCTTCCAAACACTAATACCTCTCCTTCTCCCCCCCTCTCTTGTGACCGTCATCCATACGCCAACAAGAGTCATCAATAAAAGTAAGCAATAACTTGTACATACTTTAGTACTAAAGATTTGGGTGAATTGGGTATAAAATTTACTGTGTAGTTAATATTTTTGGGAGTGTGGAACGGATTACAGTTCCACATGGATTAATCCACATGGATTACGGATTAAATTTACATTATTTCTTATGGGAAAATTCGCTTCGGTTTACAAATTTTTGGGTTACGAACCGTCTATGGGAACAGATTAAATTCGTTAGCTGAGGTACCACTGTACCTATCTCAAAGTTGAAGAATCTACATTTATACACTGTGATCCCATGTTTAAACACTAAAATCCTCAATATAAATTAAACTAAAAATGATATTACAAATACTGTATAAAGATAAATTCATAAAGTTAATGAAGGTATGAAAATGATAAAATAGTCTCAGAACTAACCAGACAGGGGGCATCTGTGCCTGTTCAAATAGGCTTGGTTTTCGGGTGCAGTGAACGGAGTTGCTTGGTATGTTGTGACAGACATGATTGTAATTAGTTGCCATGCAGGTCAGGCACCACTCAACTAACTGGTCAGCATTGTGCATCTGTATTGAGAAAACAATATTGATAGTGGAAGTAAAATGCTTCAGGATTCCAAAAATGACAACAAAATTTAACAGATTTAGAGTACAGTATGTGATAGTAATATACATTAATAAAAACCAGCGTTGAATGTAATGAAACGCCATTTTCTGGGCTAGTCCCGGAGGCTCCCTGGAGCTATCCAGGCTGAATGGATATGTATATCTTTCTGGCATCAGTCAATGCATGGAGTTCTTGCCTACCAGGGACCACGAGCCAGAATCTGGCCCTTTTCTAGAGAGGCGATAGGAGCAATGGCCTATAGAGACCCCCTCCTGTGGTTGGGAGCATTCTATGTCTGCCATCGACTGGGACAGGCACCCAGAAAGGTAGGTTCCCCAAAACAATACCCTATTCTGGTAAAATTATTGCGACTGAAGGCCGAACAAGCGGACAGAACTCCCCAAACGATAA
>WNGS01000543.1:5836138-5868437 GCA_020271785.1 Procambarus virginalis | reverse complement strand
CTTCAGATCATTTGTTATCCACTTTGGGTCATTAGTATTCGATCTATTCAATTTGCATGGTATACTACGTTCCTGTGCTTTGCTTAAAATATTTTAAAGTTATATTTTGAATCCACATCGAAATCCCTTTTTACGTCACTTATCGCTGGGTTCATGTCTCGCTCCAAGACCGGCCCACACCCCATGCCCAAGATTTTCCAATCTATTTGACCCCAAAAAATTCTTAGGCTATTAAAATCAGCTTTTCGAAAATGTGGCACTTTAACAGAAGTTTCTCCTACAGAACTATTCCATTTTATGCTAAATCTGATTTCTTTGTGATCACTGTTTCCTAGCTCACTCCCTATTTCGATGTCATTAACTTGTGTTTCCCTGTTAGTTAACACTAAATCTAGAATATTATTTTCCCGCGTTGGTTCCTTAATGTGTTACGTAAGAAAGCAATCGTCAATTAATTCTAGAAAATCTTCTGCTTCATTATTCCCCTGTTCTGTTAAACCGATTTATTCCACTAAAATTAAAGTCACCCATGACACAAATATTGCTAGACCTAGATGCTCTAGATATTTCATCCCATGGGTGCTTTGCTTCCATCCTATTTAAGTTTGGTGGCCTATATATAACTCCTATTATAAGATTATTTGCTTTTTCGTTTAATTCTATCCAAATAGTTTCTGTGTGTGGCTCAATTTTGATTCCCTCTTTGAGACTACATTTCAAATTGTCCCTAACGTATATGGCTACTCCACCACCTCGTCTAATATATCTATCTGTGTGAAATAGTTTAATCCATTTATTTGATATTCAGCTAATAGCTCTCTATTTTCTACATTCATCCACGTTTCGGTAAGTGCAATGTTATCTATTTTTTCTGTGCAGACAAGAGCATTTAAATCGTTTATTTTGTTTCTTAGACTTCTACTGTTAGTGTAATATACCCTAAGTGAATTGTTATTTTGAGGCCCTACTCTTTCCCTGATCATTATGCCAATTTGTTTCCCCCCACAAACACATACTTTTATTACCTCCTTACTCCATATCAATTCCCATACCACTATCTACTAACAGTTTAAACCCAAACATAAACAAACGCCTCCAACCACTGGTTCCAACGAGTTGGCAACAACAACAATCCCAGCCCTCGTTAGATGCACCCCATCACGAGCATACATATCATTTCTTCCATAGAAGTGTTCCCAGTTATCTATGAAAGATATTCCATTTGATTTGCCATGTTTATCCAGCCGGCAATTGAGACCAAGTGCCCTCGACAACCATTCACTTCCAACTCCCTTTCTTGGAAGAATGCCAGAATGCCACATATGATCGGGATTCCTCCCTTGCTCCTAACTAATTCTATGGCTGTCTTAAACCTCTGTATCAGTTCCTCACTCCTAACTCGTCCAACAGCATTTCCACCTGCACTTATACAAATAATGGGTTTGTTCTCATTTCCAGCTATAATATCATGTTGACAGCAATATCACCAATTCCAGCTCCCGGATAGCAATCCCTTAACCTGTTCCCCCTATCTCTGGCACAAAAAGTTCTATCCAAATATCTCACCTGGGAATCTCCCACAACCAAAATTCACTTAGTTACTTTCTTTACTTTCTGAGCACTTTGAGGGACCTGCGCTTCGTTGCTTTCCCTTTCGAACGAACTGCAAGCTCACCACAGCACTCGTCCTCCAACACGGTGAATGAATTAGACGTCCTTAGGATATCTGTTGACGGCTTTGTCAAGGTCTTCTTAAGACCCCTGTCATTTACGACTTTCCAAGACGAGGTCTTTTTAATACTGGTCTCCTCCTTTGTTTCTTCCTGATGTTGTTTCAGCTGTCGTACTTCCTCCCGTAGGGAATCCAACTCTGTCCTCAGAGCTCCGACTAGATTCATCAGTTCCTTCACTACACCTTCCATTATTGATATGATAATATTATTACAATCGGAGCTTCAGCTAACACCATTTGGTCACCATTTGGTCCGGGAGACATCTCCCGTCACGCAGGGTGCAGTGTTCTCCACTGCACCCTGCGCCCTTCACAGATCTCCAGTATCATCTTTTGATACTGGTAATGGCTCAAAAGGGCCACCACTTAGGGGCTATTCATGCCCGTGCCACCTCTTGGGTGGCTTAATCTTCATCAATCAATCATTCAGCTAACACACCTTCTCACTGTGACTGACAAGGACCACCGGAGTTACACACACAAACCAGAATAGCGTGATGCATCAAATGAACAAATCCACAAGGGCCGTGACGAGGGTTCGAACCTACGTCCGAGAGGATCCCAGACGCTGCCTTAATCGACTGAGCTACGACATGCTACCACGTCGTAGCTCAGTCGATTAAGGCAGCGTCTGGGATCCTCTCGGACGTAAATTCGAACCCTAGTCACAGCCCATGTGGATTTGACCACTGGAGTGTTATGGAGTGTTGAATATGTGAGCCTAGTCTACTAGTAAGGATAAGATCAAGTCTACCGGATCCAGTTCGTAAAAAAGCTGAAGGGAAATCAAGATCAAGGATTTTTTTTTTTTAGAAATAGTTGTTGTATGTGTTGAGCTGTAGATTGTACCTGAGTTTACTTGAGGCCACCAACACTCTAGTGGCCTCGACGAGGACAGGAAGCCATGTTCTGTATTTGCCCTGATAATATTTTCCAGCTGGATTTTAAAACTTATCAGTTTTGGCATTGATGTTGTTGTGACGGACTGTATGACGTTGAGCGTTGAGATCCGCCACCAGAATGACAGGTTTGTTTGTGTGTTTGGAAAGTTTTGTCAGATCTTGCATTAGTAGCCCAGTGCTTGGGCGTGTATATGTTGTGTAAATTATTAGTGGTCCGTCTTGTGCGGTAATGTAATGACCAGGAAGTGTTTGTGGTGTCAAGGTATCGGTGTAAAAGTTCATGTTTGAATATAGATTATAAGTATTGCAAGTCATTCAAGAGGAATAATCATGCGTACCTTTACCTCTAAAGAAAATAAGTTTGTCATGTAATCGTATAAGTCTCTAGTGTGCTCCCACCTGAATTACTGCATACAGGCATAGAGACATCATCTTCAGAAAGACAGCTGCTCTGGAGAAGGAGCAACACCGGACAACAAAAATCATTCCAGAGCCAATTCATCTCTCGTATCAGGAACAGTTAAGGGCACAGGGCTGACAACACTACAACCAGGCATGATAGGGCTGATCTCATTGAAACTTAATATACTGAACAATTTTGAGGATGTTGATCCGGACAATTTCTTCATAAGGTCAGATGTAACACGAACAAGGAGCAACGAGTTCAAGCTCAACAAGCCACAATGTACGACTGAGAACACGTGTTTTTTCACACATAGGGGTTAAAAATCCATAGAACTGCCGACCCGCTGAAGCCGTAAATGCAAAATCTGTTGAATTTTAAAATACAATTGGAAAAGATCATCAGGACAAATGGAGGTACATTTGACAAACCGCCGGCTTCCTGTCCTCGTTGAGACCACTACTATTGGTGGCAATCAGGTAAATTCATGTAAATTTGCCTCATCAGGTGATTGGTGTGTGGTGTAGCCATAATGCCTGATTTTATGAGTCACTGCTTAAAAGCAGCACATCAGGTCTCCCGTTCTCAAAATCAGCCACTGTTGAATGTTAAAGTATGCCCTCACATTAAGTTATATAATTTTTTAAGAATCTCCTGTTTGAGTCAGAGTGTTTTGTGAAGTATAATCTAACTTAACTGCGTATTGGTCTTTATCATTCATGGTAAGCATTCCATTAGGATGCTAGTGACTTTCATAACCTTTTTCTTTATAACCTCATAACTATAACCTTTTGTTGTTATTTCAGGGAGACTTTTGTGTAAGATGCTGCAGTCCTAGTATGAGAGGAATTTCTTGAGGACGGTGATGATGAAGATGGTGTAGATTTCTAGAAGGAAGTGAGTCCCTCTGAGTATGTTTTTGTTCTTGCTTTGTGGTTTGTAGAGGAGTTGTAGTGCAGGGGTTACTGGTTGCCTGGGGTGGGTGCATGGCCATGCACCGGGACTCCCTACCCAGATGATGGCCACTGGGTTCCTACCCAGATGATGGGCACTGGGTTTCCCTACCCAGATGATGGGCACTGGGTCCCCCAATCCAGATGATGGGCACTGGGCCCCTCTACCCAGATGATGTCCAATGGGGGCCCCTACTCAGATGATGGGTCCCACCCATCCGCTAAAGTGCGGATTACCTTAAGATAGTTAGGCACAAATTATTTATATTATAAATATAATTTGGAAACGGATTTGAATCCCATGATTTTCCAACGGGAGGTCGAGTAGTTATCCCCTCTGCTAAGATATCTCTCATGGACAATATAGCAGTATGGGGCCCATAGAATCGTGGTGCCATGGGCAACTGCCCAGTGTGCCCATGCGTTAAGGTGGCATTGAGTGGATACATATTTTGGGTGACAGGTGGGTCGGACAAGCCGCTTTTTTAATTTTCTGTAGTTTAGGGTTAGCTGTGAAAGTGTCCTGTGCGTTTTCTGTAGTGGCTGGAGAGGTGCTAAATGTTGATGCAGGGGGTACTATGGAGGAGGGATTGTTATTATGCGCTTGTTGTTATAACAATATTATAATATTTTGTGTCGGGGGACAGGCAGCCAGTGTTTATATATACATGTTGGGCATACATCGCGGTCCTCCCTAGGGTCAAATAACTGACCCTGCCCAGGCTGCAACCCAACAACAAGCTGATTAAATCTTGGGTATCTACTTCCTGCTAGGTGAACAGACGCATTAGGTGATAGGAAACGTGCCCAACCACTTCGGTCCAGCCCGGGATTCGAACTCGGAGTTCCAGACTGTGAATCGAGAATGAACCCGACTGTACTTTCGGAGCCCTCATATATAATTTTCTCGTTAGCAAGTGATTAAATTTATCTTAAGCCATAATCTTAATATCTTAAGCCATATCTTAAGCCTTGAGTGTCATACCTTCCCTGATATCCTTAAAAAAACAAGAGTAACGCCAGTTCATAAAGGAAGTAATCCGGCAGACATAAACAACTATAGACCAATATCAAACCTACCCATACTATCAAAAATATTTGAAAAAATTATCTACAAACAGCTCTACTCCTATCTCGTAAAATTCGACATTCTTAGTCCCTGTCAGTTTGGCTTCCGCTCCTAAAAGAGTACCAACGATGCAATTATTAGTCTCCTTGATATAATTTACTCAGCCCTTGACAAAAATGAGTTTCCGATTGGACTCTTCATTGACCTGAGAAAGGCCTTTGATACTGTTAATCACAATTACCTCTTATGTAAACTCCATCATTATGGAATCCGAGGCCATGCACTGGGCTATATCCAATCCTATCTTAGTGATAGACACCAATGTGTAGCCATCAATAATATAACCTCTCCCACTCTACCAATAACCGTTGGAGTACCACAGGGCAGCATCTTGGGACCTCTTCTATTTCTTATATACATCAATGATCTGCCTAATGTCTCTAACATTCTGAAACCTATTTTGTTTGCTGATGATACTACCTTCATCTACTCCAACCCCAACCCACATACACTAAATAATGTTGTTAATAATGAACTAAAACAAGTCCACTTATGGATATCAACCAACAAACTAACACTTAACATACAAAAGACCTACTACATCTTATTTGGAAGCAAATCTACAAATGCAATTCAGCTTCAGATAGACAATGTAAACATTAGCAATAAAAATGATGGAAAGTTTCTTGGCCTATTCCTAGACAAGAAAATCAACTTCAGTACCCACATACAACACATAACTAAGAAAGTCTCTAAAACAGTTGGTATACTCTCCAAAATCAGATATTATGTACCTAACTCTGCTCTCATATCTCTATATTGTAAGCTCAAAAACACGAAGGGAGTCATTGGAAAAAAACTACTTTTAGATTGCTGAGATTTATTAATCAAATTCTAGTTGAGGATCATCCCGGTCTGATTTCTTTAGTCTGTATTGCGAGCCTACACACCTAAGTAGCTAAGTTGTGATTGGTTGTCTGGCTCTGCAGAACACTGCCGTGACCAGTCACCAGCAAGTATACATTACTCAGGTAGTGTACTGTATATACTGTAATATACATGCAACTGCTACCTATTTCTGTCTACTCCATCAATTTCACCTGATGTGCCTAAAAAGCATTACAATGGTGCATTCCACGTTGTTACTGACTCGTCTCTCAACAAAATCACTTAGGAGAAACATTTTATTGTGGACTTTCTTGGTTATCACATCGACAAACATCTCTTTCCTGGATAATCATTCATAATATAATTACATTATTGTCAAAATTTTAATTGGAGATCAGTCAGCTTTGAGACGGAGGCGACCAATCAAGACTAAGCTACACTAGTGTTGCCATCACGAGGGCCATCTTACACTGAGATAAACACCATTCTTCCCGCTGGTGCTTCCAGCCTCTTGAGTGTTACCCTACTTGCAACCTCCCTCCAGCAATCCTTCCTCCTATAACCTGATGAGCAATGTATGCACCATTATATTTGATTGACAATAATTTGATGAACTGACCATACCTTAATGAGACGTATCTGGGTGTCTCCCAATCATAGTTACTCTCACCATGTTTCTGCTGGGCGAGCAACACTTGCAGAAACGACAGGCCGCGGGCGGTACGACAGGCCACCGCCAATGACAACAAAAAACGGAAATGTAACTATATAATGGCCCCGTACCGTACAGTAAGGGTGTGTGGGTCTGCACACACCCTCTCCATGTTGGGTCTTGGGGGGACTGTCTACCTGTAGCACACAAGAGCAGCCCCACGATACAGACCTTCACTTAGGTCTTTTTCACTAACTTGACAGCGTCTATGGCTGCTTGTCTTTAGTTTATACCTGACACGCTGATGACAGTGAACCAATATATATACACACACACACACACACTATATATATATATATATCGTAGGTGAAGACAATATATATCGTAGGTGAAGACAATATATAATTACATATCTGGGAGCCTCAAAGGCTATCCTGAGAACCGTATATTTTCTTCTAGGCGAAGGGGGTCCCTACAAACAACCGGGGGGTATCACCCCCTATAAGTGGTGAGTGGTGAATACAACTAGGTGAGTACGTGTATGTTTTGTAACTGGAAGAGGTGGATTGAGCTGGCAGCGAGGCCTGCTGGTAGTGGGCCAGTCCCACTCTGTGGACAGATGGTGTACTTAATTTATCCATGTGCCCGCCGGAACAATCCACCCCTGGTCACTAAGCATAACAATGGCAACTAATTGTTTGTTGTGAATATGTGGGAGTGTTTTCCTTGGACGGTCTCCACGCCATGCGTGTCTACCAACATCCAGGTGTTGGTAGTGGTAATGAGAGCAGTTAAGGTGATCATTTTGGTGGTGTGAGTACTGTTGGTAAAGTCGTGTCATGGTTAATAGGTATTTAATGCGATGGGGTGGGTAATAGGTGTTAGTGACAGCGTATATTTTAGTATATTTTAAGGAAATTATGAAGAGAAAGCGCTAACCCAGTATGTCTAGATAGTAGTAGTAGGCATCCATCAGTCTCAGGAGACTATGGAGTTGCGCTCTGGTTGTCGGTCTGGAGTGGCCTCACCAGGGCGCAAAGCCAGGGTAGGTTGATTCGGGGGGAGAAGTTGTTACCCAGGCAGCAGGTCCCCCCTCTCCACGGCGCTGAAAGTCTCCAATGGAAAGGCATGCGCCAATACGATTGGTTCCAGCGCCGTCGCAGGAACTGTGAGTTCCGGGGTTGACCTCGAAGGTGGTGAAGAAGGGCACAGGGACCTCCAACCCGGAGATCGCCGTGGTTGGGGCGAAGAACCACCCCATGAAAATGGTGATGGTGGTAGTGTTATGTTGTTATAATGGTGGTGTTGGTGGTAGTGTTATGTTGTTATAATGGTGATGGTGGTGGTAGTGTTGTTGTTATAATTGTGGTGGTGGTGGTGGTAGTAGTGTTATGTTATAATGGCAGTGGTGGTAGTGTATTTTTATCCAATGCTTCCAAAATGCAGCAGGATTTTTGGTTACATCATTCTTTATTTCTTTGTCTATACATTTAATGGGAATTACCGGTATTTGAGTCAGCCAATCGTCATAAAGCAATACTTGGGCTGCATGTGAGCGGTGTAGTGTTGCCATTGGTGCTGGTAGTGACCACACTGCCCTCACGACACTCAACATAACTATATAATATGCACAATGATATGTAATGTAAGCTTTCGATGGTCGGTGATGCATCTTTTAAAATACCTAAAATACCAATCATTAACATATATCATTACTTCTTTATATCGTGTACAAAAATTAGGTTTTATTTATATAAACACACGTTCACTCTTTGCTTCTGTAATACACTAAATATTTAGTTTTTGTATTACTCTAGAATCTGAAGGTGTTAGTTGCCTGGCGACAGATGGTTCAGTAAACAAGAGATGGTGTCACGGGGCGACTACTACACTAGGCTCCTGCTGTATACTCTCCATTCAGTCCCCAGAGTGACAGGTGAATTACAACGTACATATAATATAAAAGCCTTTACAAATGAAAGTATTAGAATAACAAACATGTAACAAAAGAATACCTGTGCATCCATGGCGGGTTGTGTTGCGACGACAGTTGTAATATTACACAAATTCAAGTCAGGACAACTTTTCTTTAAATACTAAAAATATCCATTCATCTTTTTTGTTTATCATTGTTTTCTTTTTACTATTTTGAAAATCTACGTGTTGATCTAAACAAAGATGGCTATCTACTAACGGCATAAGTGCAAGTGTCGTGTGTGGCGGGGAACAAGTCGTCAACCCACGGTGTCTCCTGGCTTTAGAAACATTAAAATTGTGCTTCAGTATCTTACCCATAGAGATATATCTGTGATCTGACCCCGTCCCCTCCCCGGCTGCAATTTTGAACCACTTATACATGCACATGATAGTGCACTTTCATTGGTCCTTGCCCATCATACTGTCAGCTGCTGTTCCTGCCGTTATTCTGTGCAAGAGCATAAATTTCAGGAAATGAAAACCAGACGAACTGCACCGACGCTTGCAACACGGACCTAATCATGCCTAAGACTAACAAACACGACCTGTAGCGGAATGATCACTAGCGATAGGCAAGGATCAACCAATCTTAGTGTGAGGGATGAACCAATCCCAGTGTGGGATGGACCAACCTTAGTGTGAGAGATGAACCAATCTTAGTTTAATGAATAAACCAATCCTAGTATAAGGGAGAATGAAGAAGACGTTTAAGGAGGCATATGAGAGACAAGGATACGATGAAGACAAGATAGGAGATAGTGAATGAGTACATGAATAAGAGAATAGTAGGCAAGATGAAGAGGTCGACACTCGTGTGCGGTATCATGTCTGGGGTACAATAATGCTTCATGAGTGAGCAGTCTGAGGCATGGGGATACAGGAACCTACTAGGCACATTTTATTAATAAGTTCACTGATTCTGGGTGTTAGAGTTCAATACCATCGTAATTTATTATATCACTGAAATAGTTGAATCTTATAATGACCACAGTCAAACTAGTGAAGATTTAGCGTGCAATAATATTGCACGTAGCCGTAATCGTGATGTAGGTATTGGCCGGGGTTTGGGGCATCTTACAATGAGTCTGTATTCTTATCTCAAGACAAGTGAGCATGTTCCTTATCCCACGTGTTGGATGGCACTATCTGCCGTGCATTCACTACAGCAGATGGGATCGCTCGGGTACACTGCACCACATGGAAGGATTTATTTTTTGGAACATGTAAAAATAAAACTTTCGCACACGTGAAAAAGAGTTGACTTTATAGCAAGAGGCTTACAACTGCCCCGGAAAATGTTTCAAGAGTATCTCGTCATAAAAAGTGTAAACTAGTCAGACTATATGACCTACATGATCTACGATGTCTAGGTTGCCTAGGAAACCTCATGTGACCTATAATGGCCCTGGGTGACCTCTGTCACGACCTGAGTTGAGAACCATAATCACCCCACTAAAGGAGATATGACAATTTACTTGCCAGCTACCACGACGCGTGCAGGACAAGACTCCGGGCGCTGGGAGGCAGTCACCTGCAGGAGAGGTGGTGGTTATGCGCTACTCGATCTGCTTCCTACTGCTACACAGGACAAAGTGCACCTCTTCTGTTCTGTAATTATTATCTTGGTCTCGCTCGAGGTCCCCCACATACACACAAGCCCTTTTTCCTGGTAGACTGCACACCCCGACGTACTAATGTGTTGTATTCTAGTGGGATCTTCACGTCACAGGTACACATGTTCTGTATCCTGAAGGGCGCTACATGTACACATGCCCATTATCCCGGTGAGCTCTACAAGAACACATGCCTGTTATCCTGGTGGGCTCTACACGCACACCATCATTCCACGTGAAATATCATACCAAGCTAAACTAATAAACAGTAGGTGGGATAAATTTTCTTCATTAGTCTTAAACAAGCGTCATAAGCTTACCAAAACCTATAACAGTAGGCCTACTGAACATATTGTATAGTGCACTAAATTTACCCGTTATGTTGGTATGCAATTTATGCTAAACTCTTGACACTAATTCCAGCCTCGTGCATTATTGATTCATTATATTATTACTTTATAAAGTAATAAATGATTACATGACTAAAATATATACTTAGAATAAGCTATATAAAGTTTAGTAAATTTACGCAGTCTGTAAACCTTTCAATATCAATGAATGAGAGGAAAATACATTTGTTTAGTGGAATGGTAAATATGTAGAGGAATGGTGCGCATCATGACCTTTGTTAGCAAGAGTAGATAAATTTACCCAAACCATGTTAAGAACGAGAATAAAGGATGGTACGTCGACTCATATTACGTACGAGGAACATTAGTACAAGAGAAAAGACAATTTATTGATTATTCATGTTTTCAAACGTTCCGAAGAGATCTCTCCATAATGAGCGCTACAAAAAATACATGTTACTAAGAATAACAATTAAAATCGTTGATCGCAAATCTGGTGTAGCCTATCTTTTCAGGTGTTCGAGGTGTAATGTTTGATACATAGGGAGTACCTCACAATACCTTAAACACCGCAACTTTGAACATATGGACGTTACCATGTTACCATGAAGATGTACGTCTTTTCTCGTGTAGTATTATTCCTCGTAAGTATAATTTCCAAGAGGAAACTCACTCACTCTCTCTCTCTCTCTCTCTCTCTCTCTCTCTCTCTCTCTCTCTCTCTCTCTCTCTCTCTCTCTCTCTCTCTCTCTCTCTCTCTCGTCATCCTGTACGTTACACGTTATGCTGTACGTCACGATGCACGTCACACTGCATATAATATACATTACCCTGCACGTCACATCACGCTTAAGTAACGGTGTACGCCACGTTGTACACCGGTACACCAGTGTACACCATGTTGTTCGTAGGTACGCCACGGTGTACGCCGGTATGTTTTGTTTGCCGTTAAGCCACGGCACGCTACGTTGTTTCCGGTACACCATGTTGGATGTCGGTACGCCATGTTGTTCCCCAGTACGCCACTTCGTACGCCGGTACGCCATGTTGGACTCCGCTACACCACGTTGTATGCTGGTACATCAAGTTGTTCCCCGGTACGCCATGTTGGACGCCGGTACGCCGATACGTCATATTGGACGCCGGAACACCACGTTGTTCCCTGGTACGCCACGTTGAACGCCGGAACGCCACGTTGTACGTCGGTACGGCATGTTGGACGCTGGTACGTGGTGTTGGACGCTGGTATGTGCGCCACGTTGTTTCCAAGTATGCCAAGTTGTATGCCATTACGCCATCTTGGACACCGGTACATCACATTGTACGCCAGTACGTCGTGTTGGACGCAGGTACGCCACGTTGTACGCCGGTACGTCGTGTTGGACGCAGGTACGCCACGTTGTACGCCGGTACGTCGTGTTGGACGCAGGTACGCCACGTTGTACGCCGGTACGTCCTGTTGGACGCCGGTACGCCACGTTGTACGCCAGTACGCCACGTACACCGGTACACCATGTTTTACGCCGGTACACCATGTTGACGTCACGATGTCACTCTTTGTTTTACTCCTACTTGCCCTAGCGACTGTAGCTTCATTTCCACATAGAGTAACATTCACCATCTCTGCTCGCTGCCTCAAACGCACGACTCCTACATTCTTCACATTTCAGAACTGGACAAAAATAACTATGTGAACAATGCGAGAGACCGGCTGCTTGGTGAGTTTGTCTGCATGCCGTGCTTACCCAACTGCGTCTAGTCATCTGGGCACATCATAGTCATCTTTACACATCACAGTCATCTAACACACCGCGGTCTTCTGGGACACATCACCTTTCCCTCGGACAAACAGCTAAGCGCTGGGCTCTACTTCTAACGTTCATTATCATGTTCCTTATTTTTCATTCTGT
Source organism: Procambarus virginalis (assembly GCA_020271785.1). Classification (NCBI taxonomy): domain Eukaryota; kingdom Metazoa; phylum Arthropoda; class Malacostraca; order Decapoda; family Cambaridae; genus Procambarus; species Procambarus virginalis. Next base: position 5,855,988 of record WNGS01000543.1, on the reverse strand, counting down.
TTGATATTAGTTACAAGTGACGAGCATGACCAAATTAAACGGCTAAAGCAAAGCAAGTTAGCGGTATAACTGCGAGAGAAATATGTTTTATTTTCATGGCAAAACCATTGATATTGGAATGTTGCAAGCACTAGAATGAGCACCTTCAACAGTGAACTGTTAAATTCACAGTAATACCAGTTGACAGTTCTCAATATACCTTGCTCTAAACAACTGGATGAGCTAATATTTCCTAGAATTCTTAGTAACCTGATCAAGTTTGATTAAGCTAATTGCGACAGTTCACTTCATAATTCAGTAATCACGATGTAAGCCTTTCTAAGGATAGTTCAAAATTCAGTTTAAGCTAATTTTATGTTTTAAGCTAATTTTCTAAACTAATTTCTTAGACTCACCAGATGTCGTAAAAACAATGGGTTTGCAAATATCCAGCCAAGCGAGGTAATAGCCTCTGTGGCTGGGTAGCAACTTGTCCCTGCAAGAGACATGGTCTATCAACAAATCAATTTTATCGAATCTTGAAGGATTTCACTTATTTCTGTTTAAGGTGTTTCAACTACTAACGATTTTTTTTTAATTTAAGATTTCCATTGAAATACAAGCGGAGATATAACTCGTCAAACTCCTGGTTAATTTCCAAGCTAGACACTAACCAGTGTTCAAGTGATCTTTGTGTGAATCCTCGGAATCTTCACTGAGGCTTCGAGAACCCCCACCAATATGCAACCCTTTATTAATAAATGCTGTAAAACTGTTAGTATTCCCCTTGAATTATATACATGTATAATTCTATGAAATTTGTAGAAATATCTTAATTCAGAACCCGTGTATACAATTCGGAAATCTTTGTAGCAGTTATAAACGTGAAAGATTATCAGCGGGAAACTTGGTGCATAAAAATTCATCTTCAAACCTGGTCATGATTTTAAATTACATAATTATTGCATAATTAATAGATCTGGATGGCTTCTAGTCTGAACCTGCTAAGGAAAATAATATTTTGTTTCAGTATACATGCAATGCGCAGATTACCAGGAGGAAACTCGTTAATTAAGGACAACTATTCGCTCATGAAGCGACCAGGAACGTACTTGGGATCTTAGTACCAGTTTCCTGGTGGTTGTCTGCATATGTGTGAATAGTTTGTCTTTTTAACGATTTACCTGCATTTTTAATGTTCATGCTTTCATTGGTAAACCTTTAGAAATTATACTAATTACGCTCTGGAAACTAAACCATATACAGTTATGCCATTGGAATTTGTGAGGGTAATATAAGACTAACAGAGTCTTCGGGGTGAAAATTCAACTTTGAAGACGTAAATTGCAAGCACAATTCTACCCCCGTTATTTCTCTTACCAGCCACTTTTTTATACGTAAAGTTAGTGAAAATTCAAAAGTTTTTATTTTGAATTTTAGAATTGTTTGAGTTTTTTGTATTGAGAGTTCATTACATTTTTCAGTCTGTACATTAGAACTGAAGTACTTTTAATTCACTAGCCAGATGTATATATTCCACACACTTCATTTACAAATAAATGCTTCAAAAGACTGGAGATTTAGCTTGATATTACCTGGTATATATTGTTACACATCTTTTATATTTTCTCCTCCACCAAAGGTTTACCATTTTGTAAAAATCACACACCTGCAACATTAACGTCTCATAATCAATTCGTGCGATAAATTTTTCAAAATCTAATCGACTTAGACTCTTACTATAGTTTTTTTCAGTTTCACTTTTAACACTTGGGGTTTATTCATTCACTGGACAAAACTTCCCGTCTTGTGGCGACATGTTGTACCAACACCAAACCTTACAGTCAGCTAGTGTCCAGCTGCACTGCTCGCCGCTCTGTTCCCTCCCATAAAATTGCAGTTTTGAGTTTTTTTTCAATTATTTCGTAACTCATTTTGCAAGTGGAACATTTCAGTGAATCACGTGAAGGATATCAAGGGTGAGAGAGGTGACTGGTCTTCGGTGCTGGCTAATTAAGAAAACCAGTTGTCTACTAGTGACTGTAAACAATGACTGACGGAAGGTGTCTGTTGAAACCGCATGACTGTTGACGACGAGAGGCTGGACGACGGTGACATGGCGACGATGACTGTTGACGGATGATGGTGACTGGTTAATGCCCTCATAAAAGATGCTCAATCCAGGGCCAGCAGTACCATCCACAGGTCTCGTACGGTCTGTTGGGGAGACGACACACACCTTAGGGGCAGTTCCAACGGTAAATTATTACCTGTGTAATTATTCTCAAGATAGATTCAGTGCCTGTGAATTCATATAATTTGTTTTCCTTCCATAAAATATAACCACTACCAAACTTAATCATTTCGTATGGGAATGTGCAATGATAATTTTGACTCATAAAAACTAAAATAATTTACCATCAAGGTCAGCTACAGTGTGTCAGGAAGAAGCACATAATTTTGGTCAGCTTGGAGCATGTATGTGTGTATGTACGATCCCTTTCCGGTGCCCCGGGATCGAACCCGGGACGACAGGATCACATGCCCAGTGTGCTATCTGCTCGGCCGTGTGTGTGTACTCACCTAGTTGTGCTTGCGGGGTTGAGCTCTGGCTCTTTGGTCCCGCCTCTCAACCGTCAACCAACTGATGTACAGATTCCTGAGCCTACTGGGCTCTATCATATATATATTTAAAACTGTGTATTGAGTCAGCCTCCACCACATTACTGCCTAATGCATTTAACTTGTTAACTACTCTGATCCGTGCTCGCTCGCGCGCGTGTATTCACCTAGTTGTGTTTGCGGGGGTTGAGCTTTGCTCTTTCGGCCCGCCTCTCAACTGTCAATCAACTGTTTACTAACTTTTTTTGCGGGGGTTGAGCTCTGGCTGTGTGTGTGTGTGTGTGTGTGTGTGTGTGTGTGTGTGTGTGTGTGTGTGTGTGTGTGGTGTGTGTGTGTGTGTGTGTGTGTGTGTGTGTGTGTGTACTGTGTGTGTGTGTACTGTGTGTGTGTATTCACCTAACTGTGCATGCGGGAGTTGAGCTCTGTTCTTTCGGCCCGCCTCTCAACTGTCTATCAACTTTTTTTCCCCCACACACACACCCAGGAAGCAGCCCGTAACAGCTGTCTAACTCCCAGGTACCTATTTACTGCTAGGTTACAGGGGCATCAGAGTGAAAGAAACTGCCCATTTGTTTTCCGCCATCGCCGGGGATCGAACCCGGACCCCTAGGATTAGGAGTCCCAAGCGCTGTCCACTCAGCCACAAGCCCCCTATGTGTATGTGAGAGAGAGCATAGGAAGAAGGAAGAAGGAACGGAAAGACCTCGTGATAATTAGTATAGCTGCCTGTACACCGTTAAAACGATCATTTGGCACACACAATGCACACCCTGATAATGAGTTAAGATAGTGGCACCGAAAATACCTTACCTCGCATGTACATTCTACATGCCTACAGGGATTTCTAAACTATTAAAACTGCCGCTACAACTACCAGCATCCAGGAGTGCACTAAAACATACCTTATAGACTAGCCTTGCAACATGAGGAACAAATTTGCAATTTTAGGGCCGTATCTACGCGCATCTTCCAGTTTATAATGAACCTCATATACCACTTTAAGACCAAGTTATACATCTACAAGTTTTGTGCTTCTAAATCTCCAATAATATATCAAACAATATGAAACGGCACAGAAGCTGCCGATACGAGGATCGATTCCAATTATCAATACGATACTTCAGTGTCTGTGGAAATGTTGGACATTTTATGCGAGTGTATAATTGTTTAAGTGTGATATTCTAAGTTTAGTTAAATGATCAAGGCGCATAACCACCTGTTTATGAATGAAAACGGTTTACACACGACTCGCACTTCTGGAACAAGTGCTTCACTGACGAATTCTGTTCGAACCACAACACTATAAATGCTTCACCCACGTACTTCAAATACAAATAATCACCAACAGAACCTAAACACCTAACCTAACTTATGCCTGTATATGCACAATATGCTATTATAATATTAATTATATTTGAGAAAATTCCTGTTTTGAATGAACAGCATGTTAAAATTTATGAATGCATCTGTTGGGTCGGGTTGGTAAATGATTCACCCCACGTACTACAAACACAATTTACAACAGAACTTAAACATCTAATCTACACTTAACTGCATATTGAATTTTATTGTATAACTAGCTGTACCCGGCCACACGTTGATGTGGTTCAGCAATGTATGGGCATGTTGCTGAGCCACAGCAACTTTCCCCTTTACCCACGTCCCCACCCTCCCCCGTCCCCTCATCCTCCCTACCATCCCCTACCCCCTGTCCCCTTGTCCTACCCACCATTCTTCACTCCCCTGTCCCCTTGTCCTACCCACCATTCTCCACTCCTCTGTCCCCTCATTCTCCCCACCATCCCCGACCCCTCATCCTCCCCACCATCCCCTCGTCCTCCCCACCATCCCCTACTCCCCCATCCCCCCCAATATTACCCCTCCCCATCCCCTCACCCCACCATTACCCCCTCCCCCGTTTCCTTGTCCTCCCTGCTCAATTCCAATGCAATGTCACACAAAATAATAAATCAAAATGAAAATAAATCAAAATCTATAAAATTAAATTTATCAGTGCCATTGGAAATATTGAAATGGAATCGTAACATATTTAGTATAGCGTGTGTTGCTCTTCCTGCAACAGATGGTGCTGTTTTTCAAAAAAATCATGTTTTTACCTGTCACAGGTGTGGCATCTATACTTATACTAACGAAATGAATGGTATGGTAAACAACACAGCTCAATTCCAATGCAATGTCACACAAAATAATTAAATCAAAATGAAAATAAATGGAAATCTATGAAAATTAAATTTATCAATGCAATCTGAAACACTGAAATGGAATTGTAACATATTTAGTATAGCGTGTGTTGCTATTACGTGCAATAGATGGCGCTGTTTAAAAAAAAACATGTTTTTACCTGTCACAGATGTGGCATCTATATAGTAAGAATATAAAAACATGCGCGTATTCGAATGGGACGTAGTGTCAAAATTTCAAAGCAATCGGTGAAGAACTTTCGGAGATTACAGCAAGTGTTGCTCTTAGATCCAACAGATGGCGCTGTTTTTCAAAAGAAGCATGTTTTTTCCTATTACAGTACAGGTGAGGTATGTTTATAGTAAGTATATAAAAACACACACCTATTCAAATGCAACATTGTGTCAAAATTTCAAAGCAATCGGTAAGGTTTCGATAATTTCCCTCACATGAAAAACACAGTTTTTCAAAAAAAGCATATTTTTCCTCATCACAGACGTGACATTTATATAGTATGTATATAAAAACACGCTCGGATGCAAATGGAATGTTGTGTCAAAATTTCAAAACAATCGGTGAAAAATTTTCGGAGATTAGTGATTTTGAACAAACGAACATTTACATTTTTATTTATATAGAAAATATTAATTTATAAATGGGAAGAACCCTATTTATATTACACAGTACGGGTATGTTTAAATTTATGAATACGTCGGGAGACGGCTGCTGCTCTTAACAAGCCTGGCCTGAGGATGGGTTGCTCATGCCGGTCTAAACCCAGCTCACAACCCGTCCTCATAAACAAAAGTCAAAGTCCATTCCATGCACCCACCAAACCTCCTGTTTATGAATGAAAAACGGTTTACACACGACCCACAACTGATGACGTCTGAACACTTTCCGAACAAGTACTTCACTGACAACTTTTGTTCGAACCACAACTCTGTGAATGCTTCACCTATGTACTACAAATACAGATAATCGCCAACAGAACCTAAACACCTAATCTAACCAATGTCTAAACATGCACAGTATGCTAATATATAATAATATTAATTTATTTTTGAGAAAATTCCTGTTTTGAATGAACAGCATGTTAAAATTTATAAATGCATCTTTAGGGTCGCCTGCTGGATGGAATGGACTTGGTTTGAGGACGGGTTGCAGCTCACTTTCCCTAGTCAGTCTGTCCTCATAAACAAAGGCCAAAGTCCATTCCATGCACCCGGCAATCCCCGTTTATGAATGAAAAACGGCTTACACACTACTCACAACTGATGACGTCTGAACACTTCAAGAACAAGTTCTTTGCTGACGACTTTTGTTTGAACCACAATGGTGTAAATGCTTCACCTACGTACTACAAATAATCGCCAACAGAACCTAAACACCTAACTTAACCAAACCAATGCCTAAATATGCAGAATATGCTAATATATATATAATAATGTATAATATTAAAATATATTTAAATATGCCATATTTATATAATAAAATAATAATGTATATACAGTATTAATAATAATAATAATAATAATAATAATATAATTTATATATAAAATAAAATATAAAATATATATAATATACAAGACTACCTTACAGGTAACTATCCAAAGTCTCTGTACCTAACTCCTACTAACTCCTCTGATGTTAATGAGGTAATCCTTTCCTTTAAAACTAAGTCAAGTGCCCTTGATGAGATACCAACTCTAATTTACAAAAAAACTCCAGATTTCTAGCTCCTGCCATTGCATTGCTCTTCAACAAATCACCTGAACTACAAACCTTTCCGGATAGTCTAAAAAAAAGCGAGAGTAACCCCAGTCCATAAATGTTATGATCTCCCTGATGTCAACAATTACAGACCTATATGAATTCTGCCAACCTTGTCAAAAATATTTGAAAAGCTAATCTACAAGCAGCTTTACTCTTATCTAGCCAAACAATATACTTGGGTCTTGCCAATATGGTTTCAGACCCAATAAAAGCACTAACGATGCACTGATTAGTATGATTATCTTGATACATACAGCTCTTGATAAAAATGAGTTCTCTGTTGGGTTATTTGTGGACCTACGAAAGGCTTTTGACACTGTCAACCACCAAAACCATCTTCTTAAATTACATTATTATGGAGTCAGAGGTCAATCCCTACAATACCTTACTGACAGACTCCAGTATGTTTCTGTGAATAATTCCATTTCTCCTACCCTACCCATCAACATTGGTGTTCCACAGGGCAGCATACTTGGCCCTCTCCTCTTTCTCATCTACATTAATGACCTTCCAAATGCCTCACAACACCTCAAACCAATCTTATTTGCTGATGACACAACCTTCATTTTCTCCAGTCCTGACCCCCTTAGCTCTAAATGTCACAGTGAATACTGAATTAAATAAGGTCTATCTTTGGCTAACTGCTAACAAACTCACCCTTAACATTGACAAAACTTTCTATATTCTGTTTGGTAATAAATCCTCAAATGAAATTAATCTAAGAATAAACAATATCCAAATTAGTAACAAAGTTGATGGTAAATTCCTTGGTATCCTCATTGATAACAAGCTGAATTTCCAGGAACACATTCTAAATACAGTATAGCAAAAAAAGTTTCTAAAACTGTTGGCATTCTTTCTAAGATCAGATATTTTGTACCTCGCCCTGCCCTGGTGACACACTATTACTCTCTCATCTATCCTTATCTCAACTATGGTATTTGTGCTTGGGGTTCTACTACCCAAAATCATTTACGTCCTCTAATTACTCAACACAAAGCTGCTATTAGAACACTATCTAACTCTGGCCCCAGACATCACTCGGTACCCTTACTCAAATCTCTGAATATGTTAGATATTAAGTCACTGCACATCCTCGCATGTGTGTTCTATATATTTAAAACTGAACTGTAATGTCAATCATGACCTTAAAAGCTTCTTAGAAGGTTGTAACAGAACCCATGGGCACCACACCAGAAACAAATACCTATTTGATATTCCAAGAGTATGACTTAATCAAACTAGAAATGCTCTACAAATCAAGGGACCCAGAATGTCGAATGACGTTCCCAATCATGTCAAAGGCTGTACCTCTCTCAATCAGTTTAAGATAAAAACTAAATATTACCTAATAAACTCCATGTAACCTACTTTACCCCTAAATGTAAACCCGTCTTACTATTTTAAACAATGCTGTTTGTTGACCAACTTGTATAATTCCTATTTTCTGCCATGTTCCCCCCTTTTTTATTTTTTATTTTTTTAACTAATTTATACTTTAAGCTCAATTATGATTAAGTTTTAGTCTAAGTGTTCCCTTCCCCCCCTCACCTTGCCCGAAACACTTTGCATACTAGTGGCTTTAGGTATTGTATGTACTAGCTCTATCTTTAAATTCCAACATTATGTTTGTAACTCATCTTCATTGTATGTACCTTTACCTGAATAAAAAATCTAATCCAATCTAATCTAATTTAATATTAATTATATTTGAAAAAATTCCTGTTTTGAATGAACTACATGTTAAATTTTTTTAATATATCTTTGGGGTCAAGCGGAGTCAACCACTGGATGGAATTAACTTGGTCTGAGGATGGGTTGCCCTATTGGTGGGTGAACAATCCAACTCTCAGTGAATTCTACTTCACAATGATAGGAAGAGCCAACATCGAAGGATCAAAAAGTGACTTCGTCATGAATGCTTGGCTGCCACAAGCCTGTTGCGAAATAGTTTTCCCCAACCCAGCTATTACTGAGGACATAAAAGCAGTTCTGCCAAACATTTCCATTATTGAGTCAGCCAATTGTACCCGAGTGTTCCAATGGCTCACATGTAATCGAGGATGTTCTGGATGCAAATATCACAGACCTAAGGAGGATGTAGGATAGGATTGACAAAATTGATGCTCATGATGCTCTAGCCCCTCACAAGATGCCTCTCTCTTTCAAAGCTAATGTAGTTTCTGAGGTGTTTGTCGTCCCACAGCAGTACCAAATTAAACAAGTATGATACCATTTTAAAGTCTATGCTAGAAAACATCCTCAAGTTTTTATTTGAGAACTCAGTGTGAACATGCAACCCTTCCCATCAGACTGGTGGCCTTGGTGTCTGCACAGCCTTCCTGATTGCTCTCCCAGCTGTCCTTTCCTTCTCCCCATGTGTTGGATGACCTTATAAAAGAAATCCTACCAGAACCCCTGGGTGATTCAGCAGGGATACACGATCCTAATTTTATTGAATGTTTGAACTAATGGGAGGCCCTTGCAGCCCCAATACCCAAACAAAAAACACAAACAGTCCAGCTGGGACAACCCAATGGTGGAAAAAATAGCTAATGCCATGTTCTATGCTACATTACAACAGGAGAAAGTTTGCATTAGAGCAGAGGGTGCTCTCCCATGCTGTGGGAGAGCATGGAACACGGAGAAACAGGGCACACTTTTCTTTTGGCTGTACATATATCTGCAACAGGTATGTGTATAGATCCAAAGACCCTATGTATTGTAGTGGCCCTTTCACCTTGGTGCCTCAATTCCTATGTATTGTAGCGGTCCTTCACCTTGGTGCCTCAGTTCACGCTGAATACATGTGTATTTGCACTAGGGTGGTATCTGACTGGCATGGATTGTATGGGTTGCACTGTGGTAGCTCCAGGGATTGGCATGCAAGACAATGAAGTTAATGACATCATTAAGAAAAGCTTTGCTTCATCTCAGTGCCCAGCAGAGAGAACCTCACATTGTAATACTCCAAAACCTTGGCAGTCCTGTGGTTTGCCCAAATGACAATGCTGATACCCCTGGAAGAGGGGGCAAACAACCGGTGTGGCACTACACGTGTGTCCACCCTGGCTGACACCTATTTATGCTTAGGTGCTGATTAAGCATGTGGTGTGGCCAACCATCGGGAAACAGTAAAATCTAACAAATACAAGCAACTGAAAGATCGGTACACTTTTGTTCCTATAGCATCTGAGACGCTTGGCCCCTGGGGTATGGGTGGTTTGAGCATTCTCCGAGAATTGAGTCATAGGATCATTAACACTACCAGAGACATGAGAGCTGCCAGTTTCCTGTTTCAGTGCCTCAGTGTGGCAATCCAGAGGGGAAACGTCTGCTGTGTCCTCAGTTCCTCTCCGGAAGCTGAGGAGCTCCAAGAAATTCACAACCTTTAACCTTTCATTGTATTAAATAATGTGTAACTTGTGACCCTTAATTATCAAACAAAACAAAACAAAACAAAAAAAAGGAGGTGGTAGGACAAAAGAACATGTAAACTGCATTTGGGGGGACCTAAATGTCCTGTCTCATGCTTTGTGTGTGTGTAGTACACTGTGTACTGTATGAAGTGAGCTTTTTAGTAGACAATATCAAGGATATATATGTATTTATACTTGGGTCTGGCCTGAAAAATACAAGAACGTCACTCTAGCCACTAGATAAGGAAGAGATTTCGTAACGATGGGGGAAGTTGCCAATTTTAAAATAAATTATTTGAGACCAGTGACGAGCTGCTATTGACTAACACGGCTAAACAAGCATTGACAAGCAGAAGCAGATTGTGCCATGTACCATAAGGACATCAATGTTCTGAAATGCACCATCCATTTTCTTGAATTTTATAAATATTATGGCTGCAAATGGGCACACTGCTTCTGGGAGTACTAAATTGTTATTGTGGTGGTTGCTTTTATTGCTCCAAGAAAGCCTAGAAATGAAATTAAATTTAACATGTGTTGTTTCATTGCCAGAGAAAATTGGGGATAATTCTGTTCATTGGCTTCATTAAATAAGGCAGTTGTAATGGTTGTGTATGGCTCAATTGCTGTAAAAGCCGAGTTGTGAGTCACTAAGCAGTGGTCACGCTGTAAGCTCAGCACTACTCATAGCCTTAATGGTGCCCTATGGTGGGTTGTGTGGGTGGGAGTAACGGTAAAGAAGTGAAGGTGGAAACTGGGGAAGAGGGCAGTGTAGGAGTCAGGTGGGGACGGGGTGGAGCTCAACGTTGGGGATGCATGTGAGGGGGTTGGCACCACTGGCGAGGACACTCACTGCATTGTCCACAGTAACTGTTTTTTTCCCAGTTTCAAATACTCTCTGTAACTTTCATTTATTGTGAAGCTAAATAATCATCATGTATTTGTGCATGTTGTAGCCATTGGTGATAATCACTCTATCTGCTTTGAAACAGAACTGCTGTTATATCTTCTTGACAAAAAGGCAAGTTTGGCTGTAAAGTCTCTCCTTTTCCCTCATTTCTGTCCCTTGGGAAGGTCATTTGGTCATTTTTCACTCCACAATCAATACCCTAAATAAAGTGTTTCTCTTCTCTCTCCATACAAAGAAATACACATTTTGTTTACTTATATTGTCAAAATAATGCAACAGAGATTCTTATAGCCACATTTCAATCTTTCTCTGATATTCATACTGACAACTGTCAGGTCTTGATATTTATTTAAAGTTTATTTTTTCAAAATATTTCAACTTAAGAGTGATAGGTGTACTACATAGCATTCTCTTTTATGAATACAAAAATATTTGTTTAAATTTGAACCAAAACTAACTTAGCAAGCTGACCTAAATTAAATATGCCTATTACTGTACTGTATTCCTAAACTCTACCTGACATGTTTACATAAAACTATCCCTAATTAAATTAGTTACTAATGTAATCAAAAAGAGCAGACTACAGCAATCTTACAGTAATATCTTTGCACAGACAGAAAATATTTTTGTCAAGCATATTTTGTTTTATTGGCCTTCTTCATTTTAACAGCATCCAGTAAACACCAGTGACAAGTTAGCACTAAATATGTCTTTTAATGGTGTGTTCACATACCTTGTAACAAAAAGTATTTGTAATGCAAGCTTCTCATCATCTTTAATACCAATATTGTTAATATAACTTGCACAGTGGTCAGTGTATTTAGGGCGCAAATCAGAAAGATTAATTAACTCATAGGACAGATATTTGGGAATGTTTTCTTTCACCTAATACCTTTGTTTACCTAGCAGTAAATATGTACCCTGGAGTTAGGCAACTGTTGTGGGCTACATCCTGGGAAATATCATTCCTTTACCTAGAGGAACCTCAATAAACCTAATAGGCTTCCTATTTCCGACAGTGGGAAACAACCAATGGGAAACCAACCAATGGAAACCATACTACTAGGTAGCAATACTGTACATTTCTGTTACTATTTTCATTGCTTTCTGCTACACTTAACACACTCACTTTGCATTGACAATATTAAAGACTTATCTATTAAATCTAGTGATAAAAATTAATTATAATATTGATATCCATCCCAAAAGTGGTGATAATCACATAAATGAACATGCGTTTTATCTTCAAAATGTTCTTCGCTAGAATTGGACACTACTGTATTCCAACACTGTCATGACTGAAAAAATGTTCTTTTGATAGAGGTGGATTTTTAAAGCATTGCTACTTGTGCCTTGAAGTGTGCAAGTGTGTCCTACATACTATGATTTGTAATATTTTCATATCTGGTCTTAGGAAAGCACATTTTACATATGTCAACGAGGCTTAAATACGTAAACATCTATGGTATCTGTCTAGGAAGACACGGCTACTTAAAGTTGGACTTTTTTTAGGTATTTCTTAATTAATTGTATGCAAATACATGTTTTATAACATTGAACATTCTATTTAATATGTCTTTATAATGTATGCCCTTAGTAAGCTGCAAATAGCACTGATTGTCAACGTGAATTCTGACATATTGAAACAATAATTACTAACATGCACTAATAAGGTTCCACTAAGGTAAAAACTGTAACAGGTCATTCACATTTATTTAAGTTTTCAAAAGCCATATATAAAATAGCAAATTCTAATCCTTATTTTACAGTTTCCAATGATGTATCTACACTGCCTAGAGCCATGATTGTTCCTTAGAACTGAAAGAGAGACGGCGTGCAAGAAACAACTCAGCAACTCAAGCAAGCGTTGCCACAAAACTCTCATGTATGTATTCAGAGCAAAGACTTTTATGTTGCGAATTATAAAAACATATCTATTTCCTGTCTTAAATTCTTATTATAACTTGGACTTAATCACCAAACTGTTAGCTTGGTATTACACCATAAAAGCTGTGCTCCTATCATGAACCCATGAGCATCTTGGACTGGTGAACCAACAACTCACTGCAATTCAACTCTACATTACATCATTTACCACAAATCACTACAATAACATTTGCAGTACCTGCATTCAGTCATTCGTGAAATATATATACTGGACTGTATACATATATATTTTATATAAACATTTGTTTAATTTCCATGTAATTACTAAATGACCAGTATTATAGCTAGTACTGTATTCAAATATCAATTTACATTAAATCTCAAATGCAAGAGAAATGTAAAATAATCACATGTAATTTTGATAATATGTTGCACAATAATTTACATTACTGTGCCACATTATACCAATGGTAGAACACTACAACTATGTTCTTAATTTGCTTGCATTCAAACATATTACTGTACAACAGATTTAGTTTTAAGCATGTAAAATATTTTGTATATTTAATCATTGAAAGAAAAATGCCAGTTAAGTACAGCACAAACATATGAAATGCATTTTTCTGAAATACTAATTAACCAATGAAATCTTCAAGAAGCAGGACAATGCTATTTTCCATGTAAATAAACTACTGTTGCCGATGTGCCATCGCCTCATTCCAGGTAGTGAATGACAATGAATGTGTATGAGATGCATTTGTGCGCATTAAGTGTAATTAGATGGCATCACGAAGACTAAATGACACTTAATACTAATCTGATACATATTTGTGATTACTACAGATGTGTGCAAATGGAGTAGAGGTGCACTGTAGACACAAACAGGTTATAGAGACAATAAAGTTTATCTATTGTCATGTAAATAATGACAACAGCTATTAAATCATACTTATGTTGGATGTAGGTAACATCTTGATTGCATAGGACATTAACCTCTCATACTATTTGAGAGTTTACAAGAATTTATCATGAGTAGTCAATATTGTATGAGCAAATCCAATATCGACACAGGTTTTCTCTATAGTATTATTTAGGTTCCAGGCGCACACACACACGCGCACACATACACACACACACAATAAAAAATAGCATAATTGTGAGCTTACAAAAGTAGAAATGTAATAGGAAGATTATACAACTCTTGTGGACTAATAAGATGATGCTACAGTACCTCTATAAAGATGTCGGTGACTGCAGATTCATCTGTTATAGAGAAAAAATAGACACATTCATCTCTGGCCTAAAAGGGTCCATTTACTGTATCAAGAACCATTTGATAACAACACATATTCTTGAGTTTTCCACACTGATGTACAATTAATAGTGGAATGGGCAATAAGCAAACTGTGCAGCCTCATACAGTATGTTTAAACCACTCAAGCTTTCTAATTGTAAATAAAAAAAAATGAAAATGGACAATAGTAGTATACCCAAATTTATTTGAAATAATTTACATTTAAAACTAGGAAAATCTTTGCTATTTCTCCTTTTATATTATCTAAAGTTTAATTTTAGCCTTATTTATAACACATGCAGTATTTCATTGTAAACATTGAAACATGGGTGGTACCTTCACTGCCTTCCTCAAATATTTTAGTTGATGACAACATCACCTTGGAATGTGAAAGATGCAACAGCAACACTTCAAGCATATTGCACATTGGTTCGGTCAATGCTGGATGCACTTGTCACTTTCGTTGATTAGAAAATAAGCATCTTTTGAGAACCGATGTTATGATAGCAACTAGCTTACATTTGAAGAGAGTAAAATGAAAAAATAAAACAAATGGATTAAACAGAATTTTTTTTATAGAAGAACGGGACATAATTTTCGAGATGATATTGTAATTACTGATAAACAAGTGATGGCCCACAACATGGGCCCCCAGACTGAACATGGCCATAGCACAGGTCAATTACTAGAAGAAAATATTCCTCTTACTTCTACCATCTTGAGGTTATCTTGAGATGATTTCGGGGCTTTAGTGTCCCCGCGGCCCGGTCCTCGACCAGGCCTCCACCCCCAGGAAGCAGCCCGTGATAGCTGACTAACACCCAGGTACCTATTTTACTGCTAGGTAACAGGGGCATAGGGTGAAAAACTCTGCCCATTGTTTCTCGCTGGCGCCCGGGATCGAACCCAGGACCACAGGATCACAAGTCCAGTGTGCTGTCCGCTCGGCCGACCGGCTCCATGATGGTGTCCCCTTGCTTCTACCATGATGGTGTCCTCTTACTTCTACCATGATGGTATCTCCTTACTTCTACCATGATGGTGTCCTCTTACTTCTACCATGATGGTGTCCTCTTACTTCTACCATGATGGTATCTCCTTACTTCTACCATGATGGTGTCCTCTTACTTCTACCATGATGGTGTCCTCTTACTTCTACCATGATGGTGTCCTCTTACTTCTACCATGATGGTGTCCTCTTACTTCTACCATGATGGTGTCCTCTTACTTCTACCATGATGGTGTCCCCTTACTTCTCCCATGGTAGTGGTTTCCATGGGCAACTTAGGCTAATTGCTCTATTTTCTAATTACGAAAGTCACTCGCATGTAGTTCCCACTCCAGTAGTCATGTTGTCACATGATTATATCTACAAGTCAATGTAAAAACGAGAGTATCTATAAGAGTTTTGTAAATGGGAAGACTAGATGAACCTCAATAACACTTTTGAAGCCCCCTTGCCAAACAATAAAGAAGCCTTTTGAGTTACTTATAAAATTATTGATACTTTGGTCCAATTTCTCTTTGCTAAAGCTACAATGTTCACAATACAGTATATCAAATTATATGATTCTTATATACTAACAAAAAAGTAGAAAGACAATTAAAAAAAATACTTTACACTGTTAATCTATAGTAAGAGACTGGCAATAAATTATAAGCCTTGAATATCAAATGCAGGAAATATCAGGCAATACAAATTATTCTTTCATTTACATGTCACACTTTTCTCCAGTGATTAATACCTTACTACTAAGAACTTTACATGCATTCCTAAAAATGTCTATTATAATTGAATTCATACTCCTTGGTGTGAGCCACAAGTTAACTGAGATCATGTCACAAGTCAAGCGAAGTGAACACAAGAAAACAAGCTGGAGTTGCCATTAGCTTAACATGAGTTCCTAAAATAATTCATCCACACTGTTCAATTAACAAATCTGTGCTTGATGCATATAATTATAGTTTATGGGTACTTCAAAGCCCATAATATTGACCTACTTAGAGGATGACTAAAATCATGTAACTGCAGAATTACTTTATACAGTGACACTGAAATTTAAATGGCTGCTTGGTACACATAACTCATACATAAATGTAATGCATTCACTGGGCCAAACTTGCTCTGCTAACATGCCATCTGAGCAAGCCATACAAACCATACATTTAAAATATCTAGTTTTTATCATTTTGGCTAAAACATTTAGGATATAAATTGTTATTTAATTGTTGTTAAATAAACATTATTTTTTGTGAAAATCAATAAATAATAAAGCTTGGAGTAAAGATGTAGGCTGAAGTATTAATAATATTATTTCAATCAATCCTCCTCAATAGGTACTTTACTGAATGCTAAAATTAGGCCTACAGTATTACCTTTTAAGAATTTAGATAACTTAAAGAGAATGCAATAAAGATAAATTATAGTGAAAATTAAATTATAAGTCAACACAAAATTTGAATACCATCAAAAGGTCAAAACTAATTAATGTACCAGATAAAATATCATAATTAAATCTACTTTACAGTAATATCTAGTTTGGACACATTATAAACATACAATCTTGTAAAAATACAAAACATTAATGACCTGNATTAATTTTACTGCTCGGCTTAGACTCGGTTACAAGTATCTCTGGGAATTCTCATTATCTGCCGATGTAGACCTGACCAAATGTAAACTGTGTCAACAAAATTATTCGCACACCCTCCGTCACTATGTGATGGAGTGCGAAAACATACGTGAATTTAGAGAAAATTCTATGACCAATGTTCGAGCGATGTGTAAATATTTCATTCAAAATGATCTGCTACCAGAAATTTTAGCCAAATATCCCCAGTTTGCTAACTGTAGGTAGTAACTAAGTGATTGTAACCTATCCACCGCTGCCCACTGGATGGGGGGCGGTGTGCAGGACAAACATATAAATTGTGACGCTAGCTCTCCACATATGTCAGTTGCTTAATTTAGAACCTGTACTTGAAGTCGATCTCGAACCCATTGTTGATGAGACGACTTTTATTGAATTTTGTAACTAGCTCATCAAGATTGTAACTTGCTTAGCTAAATGAATTGTGGGGTTCAGTCCCTGAGCCCATTATGTGCCTCTGTAACCCTTTCCACTACCCCCCACAAGATGGGTATTGGGTGCATAATAAATGAACTAAACTAAAAACTAAACCTTGTGTTGATACTTTTAATATCCTAATAATATCCCCTTTGTTATGTCCATTCATCCACATGTAAACCTCTATCATGTCACCCCTAACTCTTCGCTTTTCCAGTGAATGCAATTTAAGCTTTGTTAATCTCTTCATATGACAGGTTTCTAATTTGGGGAATTAACTTAGTCATCCTACACTGGACACGTTCAAGTGAATTTATATCCATTCTATAGTACGGCGACCAAAACTGAACTGCATAATCTAAATGGGGCCTAACCAGAGCAAGATATAGTTCAAGAACAACACCAGGTGTCTTGTTACTAACGCTTCGATTAATAAATCCGAGTGTCCTATTTGCCTTATTACACGCATTTATGCATTGATTTTTTGGTTTTAAATTCTTACTAATCATAACTCCCAGATCCCTTTCGCTATCCGACTTCGCAATCTCAACACCATCTAGCTCGTATCTTGTAACTCTATCATTATTACCTAGCCTCAAAACTTTACATTTATCAGCATTAAACTGCATCTGCCAATCTTTTGACCACTTCAAAACCCTATTTAGATCGACTTGAAGTGATAGTGAGTCTTGTTCCGTGTTTATTTCCCTACCAATTTTTGTATCATCAGCAAATTTGCAAATGTTGCTACTCAAACCTGAATCTAAATCATTTATATATATTATAAACAACAGAGGTCCCAGGACAGAGCCTTGAGGCACTCCACTAACATTATCCCACTCTGACTTAACCCCATTTATACTAACTCTGTTTCCTTTGGAATAGCCATGCCCTAATCCAACTTAATATAGCACCCCCAATACCATGGGCCTCTGTCTTTTTAATCAGTCTTTCATGTGGCACTGTATCAAAAGCTTTGCTAAAGTCAAGGTACACAACATCACAAACCTTACCACTATTACTGCCTCAACTATGTTGGAATAAAATGATAACAAATTTGTTAAACATGAACGGCCATTTGTAAAACCATGTTGTGAATCATTTATTAATTTATGTTTTTCTATATGAAGGCGAATTTTATTTGCAATTATCGATTCAAGTAACTTTCCTACAATAGACGTTAGGCTAATTGGCCGATAGTTTGACGCAAGTGATCCATCTCCTTTCTTAAAAATTGGTACCACATTAGCAACCTTCCATGACTCGGGCACTCTGCCTGACTCTATTGATTTATTAAATATGGTAGACAGTGGCTCGCAAAGCACCTCTTTGCATTCTTTAAGCACCCTGGCAAACACTTTATCCGGCCCTGGGGATTTGTTTTGTTTGAGTTTTACTGTTTGTTTAATAACATCCTCCCTGGTAATTGCTAAACTAGTCAACCTGGCCTCGTCCCCACCCACATAGACTTGTTCGGCTGAAGGCATATTGTTAAGTTCCTCTTTAGTAAATACAGAGATAAAATATTTATTAAAAATACTACTCATCTCTTCGTCATTATCCGTTATCTGACCTGTCTCAGTTTTTAATGGACCTATCCTTTCCCTTATTTTTGTTCGAAATAACTGAAAAAACTTTAGGATTTGTCTTTGCTTGCCCTGCTATGCAAACTTCATAGTTTCTTTTTGCCCGCCTTATCTCTTTTTTAACGTTTCTAACTAGTTGTACGAATTCCTGTTCTAAATTGACTTCCACATTCTTAATTCTTTTGTACCACGCTCTCTTTTTACCTATAAAGTTCTTCAGATCATTTGTTATCCACTTTGGGTCATTAGTATTCGATCTATTCAATTTGCATGGTATACTACGTTCCTGTGCTTTGCTTAAAATATTTTAAAGTTATATTTTGAATCCACATCGAAATCCCTTTTTACGTCACTTATCGCTGGGTTCATGTCTCGCTCCAAGACCGGCCCACACCCCATGCCCAAGATTTTCCAATCTATTTGACCCCAAAAAATTCTTAGGCTATTAAAATCAGCTTTTCGAAAATGTGGCACTTTAACAGAAGTTTCTCCTACAGAACTATTCCATTTTATGCTAAATCTGATTTCTTTGTGATCACTGTTTCCTAGCTCACTCCCTATTTCGATGTCATTAACTTGTGTTTCCCTGTTAGTTAACACTAAATCTAGAATATTATTTTCCCGCGTTGGTTCCTTAATGTGTTACGTAAGAAAGCAATCGTCAATTAATTCTAGAAAATCTTCTGCTTCATTATTCCCCTGTTCTGTTAAACCGATTTATTCCACTAAAATTAAAGTCACCCATGACACAAATATTGCTAGACCTAGATGCTCTAGATATTTCATCCCATGGGTGCTTTGCTTCCATCCTATTTAAGTTTGGTGGCCTATATATAACTCCTATTATAAGATTATTTGCTTTTTCGTTTAATTCTATCCAAATAGTTTCTGTGTGTGGCTCAATTTTGATTCCCTCTTTGAGACTACATTTCAAATTTTCCCTAACATATATGGCTACTCCCCCTCCTCGTCTAATATATCTATCTGTGTGAAATAGTTTAAATCCATTTATTTGATATTCAGCTAATAGCTCTCTATTTTCTACATTCATCCACGTTTCGGTAAGTGCAATAATATCTATTTTTTCTGTGCAGACAAGAGCATTTA
>WNGS01000543.1:5821288-5831327 GCA_020271785.1 Procambarus virginalis | reverse complement strand
TATGTACTTTACCTAAAAAACATTTGAATTTTTTGAATTTTGATGAATCTATGGCATTTTTTACATTCTTCTTAGAAGGGAGACAAGAATTAGGAATAGCCACTCAATGCTTACGCACTACCTGGAAAAAAATTCTAATTTCAAATTTTCAAATTCAATTTTTATTCAGGTAAAGTACATACATAGAGGATGAGTTACAAACATAATGTTGGATTTATAGATAGAGCTTGTACATGCAATACCTAAAGCCACTATTATGCACAGCATTTCGGGCAAACCAAATTCAGGCAAACTGACAACCGAGGAAAACAAAGATATCAGAAATTTAAGATCACTGTCTTGAAAGCTTAAAAAACTGGCAGTTGAGAATAACCAATTAAACTACTGCATCACAAAGCCACTACGAAAAATTCATTAATGCATCACTAATATAGATGAAGAAAAGCCATAATATTTGACACATGGTTAGGACCAGCCAAAATAGAAAAGAACTTTACTAAACTCAGAGAAGCAATATAAATTTAATTTTATAAATACAGTACAAAATAACAACTTTCCTCGACTCAACCACCTATTTACCATTCCCACACATCCCAAAGAAAACAATCTATTCTATAAGGGTCATGCCCTAGAGTGACCTTGTTGTGATGGCAATGTTACAAAAGGAATGAATCATACCTCACATAGTAGTGACTATGCTTCTCCCATCTAAGAGTAGGACTAAGTGACAGAATTGGCTTTATTTAGATTCTGCCACATAGGGCCCCATGTATGTCTACTACTATTGCTGTAACTTCCAACCAGAGACTTGTGCTGTGGCTTTTCATAATGCATTAGTCATAAATAATACCTCACCCTAGAAAGAGCCATCAGAGGATCTCTTCTCAAAATGCAAAGCAAGCTCCCTGCAGATGCACATCTGAGAGAACACGTGCCTCATGTATGTAAGCTTGCGGAAACTTGACAAACCATGCAGTTTGAATCCTAAAAGATTCAGGCGCAACTACATTCCAGTTTGCAGCCGAGGCTCAGACCACCCTGGAAGTTACACACACTGTACCAGTACTGGTAATTGTTTCTTCTTTAAAATCTTTGAAGATTGGGAATTTGCTCCCCCTCCACAAAGTATGGTAAGGTACAAGTTTACCCAGAACTACTACTAATTACTAGGCAGCAGCCATTGTTCCCCTGATGACTGGAAATGGTGTAGTGCATGGCACACTGTCAGACAGCCCAATTATTGTTTTCCCATAGATGGGAAGCCTGTACTTAGGCTTATAGAGGCTTCCCCAGGATGTAACCTTCAGTTACCTAACTCCCCGGTACATGTTTACTCTTAGGTGAACAGAGGTATCCACTGAAAGGATATATTCCCAAAACACGTCTGTCCTGCAGTGGAAAATGAGCCCAGGACCTATCAGCTGTGACCTGACTGCTCTGATTAGTGCATCTCGGAACACTTTGACCCACTAATTGTGTGGGTTTGCTAACCAAGTCTAAATCTGAGCATAATATCTGTTGACAATGATGTGCACAAGTACCCAGTACAATGACACCTTGGCTTAAGAACGGCCTTATTTACAAACTTTTCGGGTTACGAGCCCAATTTCTTCGCAAAATTTTAATCGGGTTACGAGCTTTGCCTTGAGTAACGTAGTTTGTTGATATGCGTATGGACGATGTGGTTCCTAGTGGCCCGGTCGCCTGCGCTTCAGTTTACCAGTGCCTCCTGCTTAGTGACGATCGTGCTTGAATTCTTTGTAAAGAATTTCATTGTTTTTCGGCTTTTTGGGATTTTGAACATAAAAGTAATTATTATATACACGTATCATACCATGGGTCCCAAGAAAGTCAGTGGTAAGGTTCAACCTAAGAAAACACATGTGAGGATGACCATAGAGCAAAACCAAGAGATCATTCGTAAACATGAAAATAGTACACGAGTTGTTGAACTAGCTAGGCAGTACAACAAATCTATGTCAATGATATGCACTGTAATTGCTAAAAGGACATTATGAGTGCTAAAGTGGGAATAGGTGTATCAACAATCATGAAACAAGGAACACAAACACTTGAGGATGTTGAAAAGTTGTTATTAATTTGGATACACAACAAGGAGTTAGCAGGCAATATCGTTTCTGAGGCCATCATTTGTGAAAAAGCAAGGCTATTGCATGAAGATCTTATAAAGAAAACCCCTGGAATGAGTGATGCAGATACGAAAGAGTTTAAGGCAAGCAGGGAATGGTTTGAGAAATTTAGAAAAAGTGGCAGCATTCAGTGTTGTAAGCTGGTGGAGGAACACAGCGAACAACTGACCACTGAAGAACTCCTAGCCCTTCACAACAAGCAGCAACAAGTGGCAGCTGAGGAAATTTCTTCAGGGGAGGAGGAGGCAGTACACAATATCCCTTCCTCAACAATTAAGAAGTGGTGTAGACTATGGAAGAAATGAAAACTTTTGTTGAAACAATTCATCTATAGCAAGCTGTAGTAGGCCATTGCCTTAACCTTTTTAATGACACTGTGATGCCTCACTACAGACAAGTGTTACAACGTAGGGAAAACAAGTCTATGGAAAGGTTTTTAGTGAGAAAAACAAGCAGTGAGCCACAACCAGGTGCTAGTGGTATTCCTGCAAAACGTAGGAGAGAGGAGTCATCACTGCCTGATGTTATAATGGAAGGGGACACCCCCTTCCAAACACTAACACCTCTCCTCCTCCTCCCCCCTCATCACCATCTTTAATATGCCAACAAGAGTCATCAATAATGGTAAGCTATAACTTGTACATGCATAATATTAAATATGTGTAAATTAGGTATGAAATGTAATTTGAAGTTATTATTTTTGGGAGCGTGAACGGATTATTCCAATTTACATTATTTCTTATGGAAAAATTAATTTCGGGTTGCGAATTTTTGGCTTACGATCTGTCTCTTGGAACGGATTAAATTCATAAATGGAAGAGCCACTGTACCTCCAAAATGTTTTGGCAAGCAGTAAGTTTGCTGTACCACTGCATGTTTACTGCTTACAGTACCATCCTGAATACCAGAAGTCCTAGTGCTCCACCAAACATTAAACACCACATTACAATCATACATTGCATCTTTAGACAGCAGGGCCTGGGGGGCGCTGCTACTCCCATAAACAGTGTAAAATTATACACGAGTCATTATTGGTCAACTTATGCCAACTAATTTATGGCAAATTCCCTCAACTATCCTGTTAGGAAATAGCATTCACAAATGTTTTAAAAATAGATATGTTTTCCAACAGAAGGCAGCATTGTGAACATTTAAGTACAGTACTGTACTGTATGGTGTTACAACAGAAGAATACAGTACATTGCATACATGTAGTCATATGAGGTGTTCAATGTCCTAACATGATACTAATGTTATAAGGTACATTATCACAGTAACTAGATAAGCATATACCAATATCTGGTGGGTGTCAAATTATTCTTGTCCCTACTGTTTGTAACAAAATAAGAAGAGGATGTTGATGAATGAAATGATCAACCAAACAGTACTTTATTCTGTTCCAAATAATTTAAAGTGAAGTTGTATTGTCATGGCATGACATCAGAATTGCAATGGCCCTTCCAAAATTCAAGACCAATCAAGCAAAAATAGGGATACATCATCCAATAACCTCCAAGACCTACCAATTTCCTGCACCTGTTGGTTAAACCAACTGTTGAACACTGATACTCCACCCATAGAACCCAACAGGAAAACAAAAACCTTTGAATATCTTCCCTGTGACCCCAGGTGATAAGTGCATTAGGCACCAGATGAAATTGTGTCATGTTTTGTCACCCCCAAGGCAGAGCAGGTGTCCAGGTGTCTAGATGATTGCTTGTCATCAACGATGAACCAGGAGTATGAGAAACCGACTTGACGCTTTGGAAAAGACCGACTGTGAACACGATATTGCTGTTGACATTTTGTTGACTAAATTAGTGATGCTTCATGATAGTGTGGATCCCAGGCAAGCTACTTCCTTGTACCTCACTGAGGTGATCAAACTAGCTTCCCTCAACTCAGACATGCAAAGAATGATTACCAAGCAAGCTATTTTTCTACCCATCACAGATTCAGATTCACGTACAAAGACTGTCTCCAACGAAACTAAACTTGGCTGACTAGCTGACAATCATGATACTTACCTACTGGTATTTGTATTTGCAGGGAATGAACTATAGCTCTTGGGTCCCACTAAAGAGCCTTAATCTTAAGGGCTCCACCTAAGGACTCTTAATCAACTGGTGTATAGATTCCAGAGCCTATTGGGCACTCATGTCTCCATTTAAAATTGTGTATGGAGTCTGACTCCACATCACTTTCTAGTGCATTCCATTTATTAACTACTCTGACACTAACAAAAATCTTTCAAATGTCTTTGTGGGTAATTTGGGTACAGGGTAATTATTTCTGTGTCCCCCTTGTTCATACACTATCCCTGCTAAATATTCTGTCCTCTGCCCTGTCCATTTCCCTGAGTGTTTCATATGAATCCAATTTGCCTGTGACCAGTGCAACAAGTAAATACAGTATACTAAAGTAGTAAGGAAGACTGCACTGCCTTCATAGTGCTCAACTCCCTCAGATATGGGTGGTGTAATTACCCACCCCCCACCACTGACGTATTGCTACCCTGGACATGATTGGGACATGCCTATTAAACACGTCCGTCAAAGCACATTTATAACGAGTTAACTATTTTTATAGACCTATGGGTTATTGCACTCTATAGATAGAAATAAGTTATTATATCATAATGTACCCTGGAAACACAAACCGAAACTGTCTCTATTTTCCGCTTGTTATTACAACTTGTAATTAAGTTGTTACATCTTGGCTTAATGTGTTTGTGGCGTATTAGAACATTGTTACAACTTGCTATATTAGTTGTTATAACTGGTTAGGAGGTGTTAAACCTTGTTCGAACGTTGTACCAACGTCGTAGTTTCGGTGTGTATTTGGTGGGTAATCTGTACATTTAACCAAATCACAGAAAAAAATAGTTAAGATCAGATGAAAACTATGGTTCCTTGCTTCCTATTATTGGGGCCAGGATGTCTGTTAAACTTATCACAGTCTGCTCAGGCCAACTACTGACCTGCACGATGCGACCCACAGTACATGGGGTTTAATACAATACTGAATACAGAACTGCTTTATGTAGCATAACTGTATGCATTAAATTAAAAAATGCTGGAAATGAACAATCTCCAATTAGTTCTTGATTACACAAATTTTTTTTTAATACTTTACATACTGCAAATTTTACACACAAAACCACTGAAAAGTTACTAATCAGCTTTTATTCCTTATTCACCAATATAATTTCAAGCCCCAAATTACAGTACAATTACCCATGCACAGTACATTAAAACTACCCATCAGTTAGAAACCAAATAAGATGATAACCAATATGTAACAGTACAGAAGTAGTTGTTAAATACATAGAACATAACCTTGCTGAAGCCAACATAGTACTGTACCTACACATCATAAACAATCATTCACCACTTGTGTAAGATTGATATGTGACATGGGACCACATAGGAATACCACTGTAAAAAAATAAGCTACCCATAACATTAACCAAAACATTCATCAATGATGATAAAATCAAGAACCTTCAGTTCTAGATGCAGTGTAATATTCTCCCGTTGATAAACTAAAGAATAGCATAACATCCAAGAATATAGTTTATTATTAACATTATTCACTCCCAGAGTTGGTTCACTAATCTGACTGCCCAGCTGCGATCCATACTTCATTTATGGATATCTCAAGCCTGTCTCTGACTGACAGGGGGACGTTCTTAAGAATGCTGCATTAATTATTATGGTGAGAGTTAAAACTCAGAAATCGTATTCCAATCCGTGTCCAGCAAGGACCTCACACGAGTCACCAGGCCACAGACATCACGCCTCAGCCAGCACATGGAAGCCTCACATCATATTACCAGCGAGGCCTTCACCCGGGCCAGAGAGAAGCCTCAACACAAGAGGGAGAGCCACAGAGACACACAACACACACACCAGGACATGCACGAGGGACGTGATACCAGCAGCGCCACGCCACGCCTTCCAACGGGGTACTCACATTATAGGAGGGTCGGGCATGATTATCCTGGGTTACTCCACTTTGCTCAGCTTGGGGAAACGCCGCTTCACAAGTCTCGCCACCATTCAAAACACTCCTGCCATTTGCAAATGTTCAAAACAAACTGGCGTGCACTGCCATCTGTCAGCCAGGCTAGGAAGCTTCCCCCTCACACTCTCAGCCTCTTAACACGCCCATACTACTCTTATCAACACTTTTTCATCTTCCGTTATTTTATGTATATATATATATTTGGTGTCCTGCGACAAATGTCAAAGGAAACTGAGTGGCGATGTTTAGTGTTGATATGGAGGATGTTGCTATAATAGAAAATGGAGGTAAAACGTGTCAGGCATCAGTAGGTTCGAGGGGGTCTATTATAATATTTATAATTAATAATTTATTTATTTATTTATTTATTTATTTATATATATATATACAAGAAGGTACATTGGGTTTGTGAGGGTACATAGCATGGCGTTTACATTCTTGTAAAGAACATAAGAACAAAGGTAACAAAGGTCCAGCCCGAAACGCTGCGCGTACTAGTGGCTTTACAAGAATGTAATTACTATGCTATGTATCCTCACAATCCCAATGTACCTTCTTGTATATAAATAAATAAATAAATAAATAAATAACTTCAGAAGGCCTATTGGCTCATACGAGGCAGCTCCTATTTATAACCACCCAATCCCACTCATATACATGTCCAACTCACGTTTTAAATAATCGAGGGACCCCACCTCCACCACGTTACGCGGTAATTGGTTCCACAAATCAACAATCCAGTTACCGAACCAGTACTTATCTAAGTCTTTCCTAAATCTAAACTTATTCAGTTTATACCCATTGTTTATACAGATTGTAATGATTGTTCTGCCCTGAGTATAACCTTGGATTGTCAATGAGCAATCTGAGAGCAGCAGTACACCGAGAACTTCAACAAGATCTTGTAGATCTGAGGCAAAGTGAAATTGACACCAGTAATTCCATCTATCATCATACTATCATGCAAGAGGAGCCACACATATATGGATCATCCAATAAAATCAGCAGACTTCTAGATGTTACTACTTATTTATATTTATATTTATTTATTTATATTTATTTATTTATTTTACTGCTCGGCTTAGACTCGGTTACAAGTATCTCTGGGAATTCTCATTATCTGCCGATGTAGACCTGACCAAATGTAAACTGTGTCAACAAAATTATTCGCACACCCTCCGTCACTATGTGATGGAGTGAGAAAACATACGTGAATTTAGAGAAAATTCTATGACCAATGTTCGAGCGATGTGTAAATATTTCATTCAAAATGATCTGCTACCAGAAATTTTAGCCAAATATCCCAGTTTGCTAACTGTAGGTAGTAACAGAGTGATTGTAACCTATCCACCGCTGCCCACTGGATGGGAGGCGGTGTGCAGGACAAACATATAAATTTTGACACTAGCTCTCCACATATGTCAGTTGCTTAATTTAGAACCCGTACTTGAGGTCGATCTCGAACCCATTGTTGATGAGACGACTTTTATTGAATTTTGTAACTAGCTCATCAAGATTGTAACTTGCTTAGCTAAATGAATTGTGGGGTTAAGTCCCTGAGCCCATTATGTGCCTCTGTAACCCTTTCCACTACCCCCACAAGATGGGTATTGGGTGCATAATAAATGAACTAAACTAAAAACTAAACCTTGTGTTGATACTTTTAATATCCTAATAATATCCCCTTTGTTATGTCCATTCATCCACATGTAAACCTCTATCATGTCACCCCTAACTCTTCGCTTTTCCAGTGAATGCAATTTAAGCTTTGTTAATCTCTTCATATGACAGGTTTCTAATTTGGGGAATTAACTTAGTCATCCTACACTGGACACGTTCAAGTGAATTTATATCCATTCTATAATACGGCGACCAAAACTGAACTGCATAATCTAAATGGGGCCTAACCAGAGCATACCTTGAGGATACCTTGAGGTGCTTCCGGGGCTTATCGTCCCGCTGCCCGGTCATCGACCAGGCCTCCTGGTTGCTGGACTGATCAACCAGGCTGTTGGACGCGGCTGCTCGCAGCCTGACGTATGAGTCACAGCCTGGTTGATCAGGTATCCTTTGGAGGTGCTTATCCAGTTCTCTCTTGAACACTGTGAGGGGTTTGCCAGTTATGTCCCTTATGTGTAGTGGAAGCGTGTTGAACAGTCTCGGGCCTCTGATGTTGATAGAGTTCTCTCTCAGAGTACCAGTTGCACCTCTGCTATAGCAAGATATAGTTCAAGAACAACACCAGGTGTCTTGTTACTAACGCTTCGATTAATAAATCCGAGTGTCCTATTTGCCTTATTACACGCATTTATGCATTGATTTTTTGGTTTTAAATTCTTACTAATCATAACTCCCAGATCCTTTTCGCTATCCGACTTCGCAATCTCAACACCATCTAGCTCGTATCTTGTAACTCTATCATTATTACCTAGCCTCAAAACTTTACATTTATCAGCATTAAACTGCATCTGCCAATCTTTTGACCACTTCAAAACCCTATTTAGAACGACTTGAAGTGATAGTGAGTCTTGTTCCGTGTTTATTTCCCTACCAATTTTTGTATCATCAGCAAATTTGCAAATGTTGCTACTCAAACCTGAATCTAAATCATTTATATATATTATAAACAACAGAGGTCCCAGGACAGAGCCTTGAGGCACTCCACTAACATTATCCCACTCTGACTTAACCCCATTTATACTAACTCTGTTTCCTTTGGAATAGCCATGCCCTAATCCAACTTAATATAGCACCCCCAATACCATGGGCCTCTGTCTTTTTAATCAGTCTTTCATGTGGCACTGTATCAAAAGCTTTGCTAAAGTCAAGGTACACAACATCACAAACCTTACCACTATTACTGCCTCAACTATGCTGGAATAAAATGATAACAAATTTGTTAAACATGAACGGCCATTTGTAAAACCATGTTGTGAATCATTTATTAATTTATGTTTTTCTATATGAAGGCGAATTGTATTTGCAATTATCGATTCAAGTAACTTTCCTACAATAGACGTTAGGCTAATTGGCCGATAGTTTGACGCAAGTGATCTATCTCCTTTCTTAAAAATTGGTACCACATTAGCTACCTTCCATGACTCTGGCACTCTGCCTGACTCTATTGATTTATTAAATATGGTAGACAGTGGCTCGCAAAGCACCTCTTTGCATTCTTTAAGCACCCTGGCAAACACTTCATCTGACCCTGGGGATTTGTTTTGTTTGAGTTTTACTGTTTGTTTAATAACATCCTCCCTGGTAATTGCTAAACTAGTCAACCTGGCCTCGTCCCCACCCACATAGACTTGTTCGGCTGAAGGCATATTGTTAAGTTCCTCTTTAGTAAATACAGAGATAAAATATTTATTAAAAATACTACTCATCTCTTCGTCATTATCCGTTATCTGACCTGTCTCAGTTTTTAATGGACCTATCCTTTCCCTTATTTTTGTTCGAAATAACTGAAAAAAACTTTAGGATTTGTCTTTGCTTGCCCTGCTATGCAAACTTCATAGTTTCTTTTTGCCCGCCTTATCTCTTTTTTAACGTTTCTAACTAGTTGTACGAATTCCTGTTCTAAATTGACTTCCACATTCTTAATTCTTTTGTACCACGCTCTCTTTTTACCTATAAAGTTCTTCAGATTATTTGTTATCCACTTTGGGTCATTAGTATTCGATCTATTCAATTTGCATGGTATACTACGTTCCTGTGCTTTGCTTAAAATATTTTAAAGTTATATTTTGAATCCACATCGAAATCCCTTTTTACGTCACTTATCGCTGGGTTCATGTCTCGCTCCAAGACCGGCCCACACCCCATGCCCAAGATTTTCAAATCTATTTGACCCCAAAAATTCT
>WNGS01000543.1:5784618-5807216 GCA_020271785.1 Procambarus virginalis | reverse complement strand
ATAACGCTGGTTCTAGTCACCGCATTGTCACATGATTTCCCCCTCACACGATCATTCTAGCCGCGCCTGTCACCTCCTGCATCATTGTGTACACACTAACCTGCCTTGTGCTAGGAACGGTAAGATTATTAACACGAAACACCATGATATTTAAAAGGGGGTTAATGTTTAGTTGTGTTTGTGGGGGAAAATGTCGCGTTGCCTCACCTCCGGCTTAACCTAGCCCCTTCAATTAATGGTATTTCAGTTTACTTACTTCCTGGAGGTTGGCTACTGATCCTGGCGATAAACTTAAAGTTGCAGTGTAGGTGTATTGTCGAGTAGAAGAGTGGGAAAATGGCGATTTTTGGAGGTCGCCAAAACCGGACCATATTTTTACCGTATATCTTTTAAGAGTATGATTTGTGTGGTGGTGGGAGAGGGGTCCAGTGGCGGGGGAGGGAGACTAATATAATGAAGAAAACTAGACCTTTTAAGGATAGGGGACTTAAATAACAAACCAGTGTCATCTTAATTAGGTCTAACCTGGATATAACCAACCACACACGTTAGAGAACTAGAGTGGTTCTGCAACACATTTTCGCTCAACCAGCAGATAACGAAGCCAACTAGGAACGAAAATATTATAGATCAGATCTGTCAAACAATGAAGAAATAATCAGGGACATTAGGATGTCAGATGCCACATAATCAAATCACAAGCTCAATAAAGTGCAAACTAACATCTTACTCGTAATTGGTCTTAAAAAATAATTAAGCGAGAGGTATTATTCAATAAATTCAATTTTAATAGTAAAAGGATAGATTGGGAAAAAATAAACTTTGAAACATTCAATGGGAAACTGTTCTTAGTATTACAAGTGCCAGGCAAGGAATAGAACCGTGAGTGCCGAAGTGTGTAAAGTCTTGAGACCCGTTCGTTTGCGGAAAGCCAGAACGAGGACCAGCTTAGACAGAGAACTTAGACGGCACGACGGAATTAAGTAGGGAAAACAACTGAAATACACCACAAGTCACAATAGCGTGATATATCAAATGAACAAAGCTACATAGCCGTGATGAGGGTTCGAACCTACGCCCGGATGTCCAGCGCTCCTTAGTCAACTGTGCCGTGGCACAATTGACTAAGCAGCTGCGAACGTCCCGTGCGTAGGTTCGAACCCTCATCACTGCCCTTGTGGATTTGTTCACTAATAACTGGAATGTTTAAGCAGACATGACTATCCATACAAAGAATAATTTAAACATCGAGATTGAAGAAATAAAACAGAAGTCTATCATATTAAACTGAAGAATGCAATTCTTCAAAGCCATATAGAGAAAAAGAAAAATCCAAAATATTTCTTCACATATGCGAAATGGGAATAAAAGACCTCCGTCAATATTGGACCAATACTGTACTTAAAAGTAAAGCTTCATACACACAGGACGAGAAAGAATTAGCGAAATCCTAAATAAAACAAGTGGGAGGCCATGTTTAGCACCCTCGCATGACAGCCTGAAAGTGGAAGACCCGGCCAGCTTCTTGTAGAGGCGATGGTCTAGCTTCGTGCAGGTCACCGTCAATCCCGACCGTCCATTATTACTTCTCTTGAAGACATTAAAAATCTACAAGTTTATATTAATAAAGTTATCCGATTTGAGCAGCAGAAAATAAACCTGATGTTTATGAGTGATAAATTCCAGGTACTTAGGTGTAGTAAAAATCCAGACATTAAACAAATGTACAGGGTACAAAACACAATATCAAATCTGCCCATAGTAGGAAAGCAGATGTACAAGATCTAAGACTAATGATGTCTGATGACTTGATGTTTATGGAACATAACCAAGCAAATATAGCGTCAGGTAGGAAATGATAGCATAGGATTACAAGAACCTTCAAACAAATGATCCCCCGACGCGTGATACATCGTGCCATTATGATTTCCTTGAGTTACGATCCTCTACTCGACACCAAAATAACATGTTGACACTTCCAAGTAATAAGCCTCGGTCCGCAGGTGATGAGTCACAATAACGTGGCTGAGGTATGTTGACCAGTCCACACACTTAAATGAAGGGACGACGTTTCGGTCCGTCCTGGACCATTCTCAATCCACTTGAGAATGGTCCAGGACGGACCGAAACGTCGTCGCCCCCTTCATTTTCTAGTGTGGATTGGTCAACAAACCTCGGTCTGTATAGCTTAGGTGGGTTGATGAGGCTCCTATTCTTCTGGTTAGGCTCCTGTTGTTGTTATTGTTTTAGATTCAGCTACACGCAAGAAAATTTCCATGCAGCACGGGCTATAGTGAGCCCGCAAGATTGGTTAGGCAAAACTACTTCATATTTATTGAATGTAGAGGAGCCCAGGGTGCTGGGCCCCCTCACTCCACGTGTCTGGTGTTACTCCCAGAGCACACCATGAGGACCCTTCACACAAGATCACCCGCTCGGGGTTTGCGAAAGCATTCACACTTTCACTTCTCAGTCTATATAACACACGTGCGTGAATCCTCCTCGTTACCTATCCACGTTACTTTGGATACAAAGCGTGTGGGGCCTAATGGGCGTGTGTGCGTGCTTGTGTTTTCATTTGGCTATATAACCCTTGCTATATATATTTTGCTGCAGTTATGTGCAATAGTGGAAACCTCTACGTGCTCTCTTGGGCTCTCCCAAACTAACCAACTAACCTACCAACCTCCTCCTCTCAACCACAAAACATTTTCTTATAACATCACTAGGGAGAGTCCGCTCGTTAAACACAGGACCAACGCTCAAGGTGCTGGGGAGGATCACACAATATTTAAACAAGTCAATTTCGAGCCACCGCATGAAGTAGGCCCGGAACGCTGAGCGTATTTGTGGCTTTAGGTATTATATGTACTAGCTCTGTCTATAACTCCAACATTATGTTTGTAACTCTTCATCTATGTACATGTACTTTTTCTGAATAAATAAATAAAAAAAATAATTTAATTTAATTTAGTCATTTCTGTCATTACAATTAAAGTCACATGCATAAATTTCGTATAGTATATACTTATACAATTTTCACAAACATTAAAACACGGTAATTTAAAATGTAATCACTGAATAAATAAGTTAGAAGACCAGACTAACTAAAGGTCCGACTTAACTTGGAAAAGCAAGCGAGCTAACTGGAGTGTGTGTTGTGCGCACTCTAAACTTATGCTTCTACTTCACTTACATTGTATCACAAAGTCACGTCCTTTGATTTACCACATAACTAAGTCCCTGTAAGAGGCACGCCTGCAGACCTGTACACGTGTTGTTGTTGTTGTTGTGTACACTACTTGCCCGTCAATATGGCTACACGCGTCCTACCTCATTAAACACCTTACAACAACAGACTAGACGATGCGAACAAGCCTGAATGGTCCCCAGGCCGTATATTCAACTGAAAACTCCACACCCCCAGAAGTGACTCGAACCCAAACTGCCAGGAGCACTATGCAACTGGTGTACAGGAGGCCTTAACTATGAAATAGCCTCGGCTATCACCTCTTTTTGTACGGTCACTGATGGTCGAGTGGTTAAGGCCTCCTGTACACCAGCTGCATAGTGCTCCTGGCAGTACGGGTTCGAGTTATTTCTGGGGTGTGGAGTTTTCAGTAGACTAGACGATATATATTATTTACGAATATGAGAAATCTCTTTTTCTAAAGAGATTTTTTTTCATAAGGATAAATGTATGAGAAATGACAAAGTCAAGCCAATACCCACTGTTAACTAGTTGTGCTGAGTGAGGGTTGGCAAACCTGGCCAAATGGGTCACTTGTGAGCTGTATGATGGTTTTTGTAGCCATCACTTGCCAGTGTTATATTATACTGAACGTGAAAATGCCCTGGTTTTCTTGTAAGTGTTAACGAGTTGACGAATTCTAGTGTTGTTCTACTGGCAGCCCGGGGCTTGGGTCACCCTTCACCGGCCAGTGTCTGCTCTGTGAGGCTTTGGTCCTCGTAGCCCCCGATGGACCATTTTTTTTTTGTCTCTATCAAAGTACATCTTAGATTCAGGACATCTTTGCCGAGTGAGTACGAGGGACTCACTTGGAGCCACAGCCCGTGCTGCTTGGAACTTTGTGTTCCATTTAGCTCAATCTAAAAGAACAACAATTATCGAAGCAAAGTTGAGGACGTTTAAGGCGTCTTAGAAATTACTCATAATCAAATTGATCTAAGAATAGACACTAAATTATGACACCTGGTTATTAAACTAGAGTTAGAAGAGGAGAGAGAGTTGAGAGCCAAGAGAATGAGGCGGCAGCACAAGGTGTGTTTAAACACGAGGGCATTATACCAGAGAAACAACTACATGACCCCCTTTGCACTTTCTTTGTAGCCGGAACACAACAACACAACAGCTTCAGACTCCAAAACATCAAAGACTATGAAAATGTTGAGAGCCATCTTCACTACACTGACATTCAAGAGTGCCTCACCTGCCCCCCTCCACCCCCCCCCTCGCACACACATCAAAACCTAGTGTACTTTAAACAGAAAGCATTTTTTATCCATCATCAGGAATCAGTATTTATCCATCATCAGGGATCAGTGAAGAAACACATCCCAGTTATTGGTTGCGAGTCAAATGCGCTGACCACTACGCTACAGGACGGGTTGACAGGACATCTTAAAACGACAGTTAAAAAAAAAGGACAGTTAAAATTCCTTCTACTGTTCTGTTGCATTTCTGCCGTTCCATCCATCATTTAATTATTATCATTCTCCTTTTCCTTTTTTTTTAAATTCAAATTACTTGAATTAATTAATTGAATTCAAAAATTCAAACTTTTGATCTCAATTAGTATTAAGTTTTAGTCTATACTTTTCTCCACAGCTTGCCAGAGACGCTGTGCATATGAGTGGCTCGGGGCACTGTATGTACCAACTCTATCTAGAAATCCAACATTATGTTAGTAACTCATTTTCAATGTATGTACCTTTACCTGAATAAACATCTTTTGTCATCTCATGACCATGCATTCATCAATCTGTAAATCTTGAGTCGTTACCAGTACCTTGTATTCTACCGGTTGCTGGTTCCTTGAATCAATGTCCCCGCGGCCTGGTCTCCTCGGTTGGTGGTCAGGTCGACCAGGTCTCCTTGCTTGGTGGTCAGGTCGACCAGGTCTCCTTGCTTGGTGGCCAGGTCGACCAGGTCTCCTTGCTTGGTGGCCAGGTCGACCAGGTCTCCTTGCTTGGTGGCCAGGTCGACCAGGTCTCCTTGCTTGGTGGCCAGGTCGACCAGGTCTCCTTGCTTGGTGGCCAGGTCGACCAGGTCTCCTTGCTTGGTGGCCAGGTCGACCAGGTCTCCTTGCTTGGTGGCCAGGTCGACCAGGTCTCCTTGCTCGGTGGCCAGGTCGACCAGGTCTCCTTGCTTGGTAGTCTGGTCGTCGAGGGTGTTAGACGCAGCTATTCGCAACCTGTGACGAATCACAACCAGGTTTCAGGTAGCCTTCTGAAAGTGTTGATCAAGTTCACTCTTGAAACACAGTGAGAGGTCTTCCAGTCATGTCCTTTACGTGTAGAGTAGAGTTCAATTCTAGACCCTTAACGCTGACATAATATTCTCTCAGCGTTCCTCTATCGCACCTCTGCTTACCAATGCCCTTCCTACAATGCATCCTGGTCTCGTGTGGAAGTATTTCCCTGTCCAGATTTGGAACCACTCCCTCAAATATTTTCAAAGTGTAAATTACTCTCCCTCAAATATTTTCAAAGTGTAAATTACTCTCCCTCAAATATTTTCAAAGTGTAAATTACTCTCCCCTCAAATATTTCCAAAGTGTAAATTACTTTGTCTCTAATACTTGCATCCTAGAGAATATACATTTACTATTTTTCAGCAGTTCCAATAACTTTTCACGGGGGATGATACGGATATTACTCTGGATTTTGTTCGTTAGGAAATTAAAGATCCATCTCCCTAATCTGGCAGCAATACATTTTGTGCACAATTCGTGTTCAATAACACTATGATCTCACTTGACAAACGTTTTCGCTAAACCATAAGCGTGTTTCTTGTCTTCCGTGACAGCCACGACCATGTCATTGGGGTCTAGCAACTGTGAGGCAGGAGCGCCATGTTCTGACCCATGTTGTCCAGGGTAATGTTGAGACAGCCAGTCCATGTGATCTTACGTCTCACCACATGTCCAAATATTTTTATAAAGTGTGGTCTATATTTTTTGTGTTATTGTGAAAGTGCCATCACCCTTGCGCAGGGATCCAATGATAGATGCAGTTTTTGTTCTAGATTCTCCATAAGAGGAGAAGTATATTGAATTCCTCTCTATTTCGCTGATGGCCTTTTGCTCTTTCTGTTTCTCGTGGATTGTATACAAGGTTTGCATTATCTACCTCTTCTTCCCTGCTTATTTCTGCGAGGTCTTGGTTTATTTGTTCCCAGTTAATAAGTTTATGATTACATTTGACTTTGCTTAATTACACACACAAATTACAATTGCCTATGCAACAAATCCACGGCCCTTGTGGATTTGTTCACTTTGTTTAATTCTCCTCCTCTTGGATTTGAGACTGGCTGTACGAGTCTGCTGTCAATGTGTCTAAACTTCTATTAGGTTGTGATATGAGTAACATGGATTTACAATCATTATGTTCCTAAACAGTTCATCATTGTTTGTAAAAAGTCTGTAGGGTGTTTTATTTTCTAGTTGGTTCTAACTGAAAACTCACACCCCAGAAGTGACTCGAACCCATACTGCCAGGAGCACTCTGCTGGCGTACAGGATCCCTTAATCGCTCGACCAACACGACCGGACAATAGTAGTTGGTTCTACTATATGCTGGTTTAAGGCCAACCTGTCACACACATCCGTAAGAGGTCATTTGTGAGTGTTCAGTGAAACTGCCTCCTGCGATTGTCTCTCGTATAACTTTTGCCACATTTTTCCATTATAGGTTGGATGAAAGAACGATTCTTGGCGGCGGGGATCGTATTCCAGGGACCTGCCCGAAACGCTACGCGTACTAGTGGCTGTACAAGAATGTAACAACTCTTGTATACATCTCAAAAAAAAAAAGGTGCAGTATATTGAAGTTTCCAGGCATGATGATGTTTGGGGCTCAGTTTGTGAGGTTTTCTAAGCTGTATTCTATGTTCAAAACTTAGTCTATTGCCGATTAAACAAAATACAGTAGATATAAAAATCAATACAATACCCCGAGAACTCACTACCTCACGAATTATGATAAATTTTTGCGAAGGAAAATAACGACAACAATTATGCATTAAAATGGTAATTTTAAATTGTCAAGAACACGTGACAAATACACACAGAAATCACAATAGTGTGATACATCAAATGAACAAATCCACAACGGCCGTGATGAGGATTCGAACCTACGTCCGGGATGATCCCAAAAGCGCCTTAGTCGATTGTGTCACTCATCTACATCACACACTCTTGTGATCTCTATGTGCACTAAAGTAAGGGCGAAGAACAGCTTGTTGACAGAGCCCGGGAACTATCAGGGGAAAGCGCCATTGATTGATTGATGAAGATTAAGCCACCCAAGAGGTGGCACGGGCATGAATAGCCCGTAAGTGGTGGCCCTTTTGAGCCATTACCAGTATCAAAAGATGATACTGGAGATCTGTGGAGGCGCAACTGCACCCTGCGTGACGGGAGATGTCTCCCGGACCAAATGGTGACCAAATGGTGGAAAGCGCCAAGCCATTTCGACTATATATAGTACTTGTAAGGGGGTCAGGATAAGGATTTGGGATGGGACGGGGAGGAAAGGAATGGTGCCCAACCACTTGGACGGTCGGGGATTGAACGCCGACCTGCATGACGCTCTACCGTCCAGTCCAAGTGGAGGGACTGAAAGAGCCCGGGTGCATATGGGGGAATTGTGTAAGACCCGGGTTTGTGTCTCGGGAGAGGCTGTGGGATCTGTGTGAGGGCAGTAGAACTCCCGGTTGCAATTCTTTTGACCATGTCGTGGTGCAATCGACTAAGGCGCGTCTGGGATCATCCCGGACGTAGGTTCGAACCCTCATCACCGCCCTTGTGGATTTGTTCACGTGACAGATACATCCTTAGCCTAGAACGTCCACCGAGTAAATTTACATTTTAATGCTGAATAGGCTACCTTTCTCTATAGTAAGTACTTTAACTTTTATTTTCGATTAAAATTTGTTATATGATATGATTGACTACATCCTCAGAGGATATTATATAATGGATGTCTTTAGTCTCAAATAATGTTATGACCATGCTGACCAGAAGTGTCAGTTGACATGTTATATGACACTTTGAGATGCATCTTTGTTTCTAGTCTGGTCATCTAGCGTTTAATTCAGCATTACCTAATCTTCTATCTACATTTCAGGAAGTATACTCCTCCCCCCACCTCCCCCGGTCGGCGGGAGCCGGTCGGCCGAGCGGACAGCACACTCGACTTGTGATCCTGTGGTCCCGGGTTCGATCCCGGGCGCCGGACAGAAACAATGGGCAGTTTCTTTCACCCTATGTCCCTGTTACCTAGCAGTAAAATAGGTACCTGGGTGTTAGCTGTCACGGGCTGCTTCCTGGGGGTGGAGGCCTGGTCGAGGACCGAGCCGCGGAGACACTAAAGCCCCGAAATCATCTCAAGATAACCTCAAGATAACACCCCCCCCTCCCACATAAAATATACTGGAACTAAACTTTGGCTAAAAACAATTGATTTAATCTGGGGTACGTATTGGCAACTCCTCCAGTCACACAAATTTTCGCGACCCAAAAGAATAACAACTACTCTCAAAATGAGCTGTTGTTATTCGTTGTTATTCTTATTCCTGGACCATTCTCAAGTCGACTTGAGAATGGTCCAGGACGGACCGAAACGTCGTCGTCCCTTCACCTTCTAGTGTGTGGTCTGGTCAACTTACTTTAGTCACGTTATTGTGACTCATCGCCTGCAACCGCATGCAGTTTCACATATGAATCACAGTCCTATTGATCAGGTACGTTTTGGAATTTACAAAGTTCTCTCTTGAACACTGAAAGAAGTTGGGTGTCTATGTCCTTATATTTAGAGGGTGTCGAGTCTTGGGCCCTTAATATTTATGAAATGCCTTTTACAGCATATTACCTACTGAAACCCTACTGTTCAATAAGGCTATTTTGTACAGTCTGGCATGCCTCTTGGTCTCATAAGGTATTATTACAGCATGCAAATTTTTAGCCAGCCTAGCAACTCTCATTGTTTCAACAGATTATAACTAAATTCCATTATGTCTTGGGGCAACCTGTCCACTCGATCAGTACCATGTGTCTCATTTTGTATTTTTTGTTCTCATTTTGTACCGGTATGATCCCTAACTTACAAATTACAATGTACAATACTATGAATTGTAGTAGTTCTCAAATACTGTATCCTCATCTTCTATACATCGATTAATTAGGTTTAGTTGGTGACTTAGGTTCATACATGTCTGGTTAGGTTAAGACAATATTTTGTACGTTGTGGCATATCAAGAATCAGTTCTGGCTGTTCGAGAAGCCAGAAAGGCACTTCTTGAGACGGCATATAATGAAGCCAGCAAGGTGTCGGTGAGAACACCAACTGCCACACGCAGCCTAGTGTTAACCTTAATGCCAGGCACACACTTGAGAGGTTTTGTACATGCATTCTCTCTTAAACTTTCTCCATGTTTTAAATTTGTGCATTACTATTCTACATATTAATTACTATTATAAATTTACTTATCCAGTAGTGAGTACTGGAAATCTCTATGAACAGTGGAATTTCCAACTTTTCCTAACTTTCTTAACTGAATTTTCCTAACCCAACCTAACCATCCTAGGCCTAATACACACACTAGCTGAAGCCTAATACATTACATATATGTTACACTAGGCCTAGGAATATTTAAGTTTGGTTTTTAGCTGTATTTTTCTGGATGCTATAAAATGAATAGTTCCAAATTCTGCTTTCTATTTGTCCATCACATTAATATTTGTACAATCTTACAAAAAGTACTATCTTATCAGGAGACTGGCTTGATATATTTAATTAACCACGAAGGAAAAATAAACATTTTGAAGATGTGTTGATTACCACTAAAAGTGCTCAAGTCATTTCTTGTTTAAATTTTTCTTCTTGGTTACATTTTCAAATTATTCTTCACACATTGATTTCTTCATGATTTATGTATATATACAGTATTTCAAGCAGCTACTGTTGGCTGCATGAAATATAAAATACTGGAAAAGAATGAGAGTAAATTAAACAAGTGGTCCTTAGCAAAACCATATTGGGAATCTTTTAGTAACCTGTGTTTTATAAATGTATATGAATGCAGCAGAATAGCTGCTGGATGAGGTGACAAGCATGAATAAGGCTCAAATAAAGGTACTGTATGTCACAACAAAAGCTTGGTTACATTCACTGACTGGAGGCTGATGCTCCTGTCTTCATTTTAGCTTGTGCTCTCTAATGCTCTCCAACAGAGGGGATCGGATCAGGTGACTTAAATGAATTACCCCACACTCCATAGTTTTTTTAAGAAATCAGTGGGAACCTTAGGAAATGTATGTCATTTATGGGTGATGTTGGGAGTGTCATTATTAGGCCCAGCTAGAATTCATCTTGTGTGGTACAGTTCAGACTGACAGGTCATACATTCCCTCTGTATCCACATTGAAGGCTATCCACTATATGATATCAAAACTAATTGTACTGAGCAGCAAATCTCATATACCAGCCACATTTAAAGAGTAAAACAGTCAATCACAGTAAAACATTACCACAGTTAGCTCCCAACTAAAAGATCCCAGGTTTTATTCCTGCAGCATGACAGAGTGGTTTGGTTATTTTATTGTAGGTAAGTTACTTGAAACGATAACTGCAAATACCATTCGTCTTCATCTTGTAAACATAAATCAATAAATGGTTCACAACATGGTTTTACAAATGGCCGTTCATGTTTAACAAATTTGCTATCATCTTATTCCAGCATAGTTGAGGCAGTTGATAGTGGTAAGGTTTGTGATGTTGTGTACCTTGACTTTAGCAAAGCTTCTGATACAGTGCCACATGAGACTGATTAAAACGATAAGAGGCTCATGGTATTGGGTGCTATATTAAGTTGGATTAGGGCATGGCTATACCAAAGGAAACAGAGTTAGTATAAATGGGTTTAAGTCAGAGTGGAAAATGTTGTAAGTGGAGTGCCTCAAGGCTCTGTCCTGGGACCTCTGTTATTCATAATACAGTACTGTATATATAAATGATTTAGATTCAGGTTTGAGCAGCAATATTTACAAATTTGCCGCCGATACAAAAATTGGGAGGGAAATAAACACGGAAAAGACTCACTATCACTTCAAGGCGATCTAAATAGGGTTTGGAAATGGTCAAAAGATTGGCAGATGCAGTTTAATGCTGACAAATGTAAGATTTTGAGGCTCATAATGATGACAGAGTTACTAGATACGAGCTAGATGGTGTTGGAATTGCAAAGTCAGATTGCGAAAGGGATCTGGAAGTTATAATTAGTAAGAATTTAAAACCTAAAAATCAATGCATAAATGTTTGTAATAAGGCAAATAGGACACTGATTTATTAATCGAAGCGTTAGTAACAAGGCACCCGGTGTTGTTCTTCAGCTATATCTTGCTCTGGTTAGGCCCCATTTAGATAATGCAGTTGTTTTGATCGCCGTACTATAGAATGGATATAAATTCACTAGAACACATCCAGCATAGGATGACAAAGTTAATCCCCCAAATTAGAAACCTGTTATATGAAGAAAGATTAACAAAGCTTAAATTGCATTCACTGGAAAGGCGAAGACTTAGGGGTGACATGATAGAGGTGTGCAGGTGGATGAATAGACATAACAAAGGGGATATTAATAGTGTATTAAAAGTATCAACACAAGACAGAACACAAAACAATGGGTATACATTTGATAAGTATAGGTTTAGGAAAGACTTGGGTAAATACTGGTTTGGTAACATGGTTGTTGATTTGTGGAACCAATTACCGTGTAACAGTGTGGAGGTTGGGTCCCTTGATTGTTTCAAACGTGGGTTGGACATGTGTGAGTGGGATTGGGTGGTTATAAATAGGAGCTGCCTCGTATGGGACAATAGGCCTTCTGCAGTTACCTTTATTCTTATGTATGTTCTCATGTTTCCTTTCACCTGACACCTCTACTTGCCTAGCAGTAAATGGATACCCAGGAGTTAGAAAAATTTTGTGGGTTGCATCCTAGGAAGGTCAGTAGGTGAAATAGGTAGTAACTTAACAGGCCTCCTATCTCTGACAGTGGGAACCTAATTAAATGGAAGGAACAGCAAGGTTTTTTAAGTAACTTAAAATTTCCAGTTGCAACCTTACAGCACACAAATGTTTATATTGAAGGTTATATCTAAAGAAATAGCTTTGATTAAAGAAATAACTCACTGAAACATTTAAAATTGATTACATTAAATTGCCAAAGTTAATTAAAAAATTGATTCAATTTTTCTTTTACATTACTTCAAACTTTAAGTTCATAATTTCCTTTATAAATTTTACTTTATTCACTTAGTAATTGCATTAAGCTTAAGAAACTTGTTAATATAAAATGTACTGTAATAAAAAATTGTTTTGTAGAGCATCACAAGACAGATTAATGAGTAATGCACTAATAGTTTAGTCAAACAAGCAAGCAGTGAGCCACAATGAGGTCCTAATGGTATGCCTGCAAAACATAGGAGAGAGAGAGTACCCCAGAAAAGTCCTCACTGCCTGATGTTATAATGGAGGGGGACTCCCCTTCCAAACACTAACACCTCTCCTCCTCTCCTCCCACCTCCTCACCATCTTCCATACGCCAACAAAAGTCCACAATAAAGTTAAGGTACCTGTTTAGTAAAAAAATATGAGCAGTATTCTGTATAAAGTGTATTTTTAAGTTAATTTTTTGGGTGTGTGGAACGGATTAATTCATTTTACATTATTCTTATGGGAAATTTGTTTCAGTTTTCAAATTTTCAGTGTACGAACAGTCTCTTGGAACAAATTAAATTCATAAACCAAGTATCCACTGTATATGGAAAATGTGCAAAAATAAACTAACACAGTTATTTTACCTTTTATGTCATTATTATTCCTAATATAGTACAAACACTTTAGTTCAGCATTTGTTTTAAATCAATTCCTGTACGGTAGAAAAGTTAATGTAACTTAATATATTCTTTTAAATACCTGTACAGACATGGCCAAAAATCAGGTAAATCAAGATAACACATCCCCTCTTGCTCCATCAACACATTTGTTTATTCAGTGTGCTACACAGCATGGAGAGTGTACTCAATCTCTCAAATTGTTGATTTTTTTTTTCTGAATTTCTCATTAAATATTTNCCTGGACGCCGGCCTGGACGCCGGCCGGACGCCGGCCTGGACGCCGGCCTGGACGCCAGGTTTTGTCCACTGCTTCCTTGGTTAACACCCCCCCCCCCCCGCGGGTGAACAATCACTTACGGTGCCACCTGCAGGAATACCCTCCGAAAACACCACCTCTCATCACAATCTGCTTTCAGCTGTCATTTTTCAGCTCATTTTTTTGTATATTAATATTACTCCGTAACAGGCCTCAAGATTGGCTGACATATCCATACTACCAGAGCTGGGTGTACAAGTCCAGAACGCGTGACCAACACATTCTCCTGTTGAGAGAGTACCTTTTGTACATATATAGACGGAAGGGACAATTACATAAAAGAATTTGCCACTATTCAATACAGTTCTGTATAAATAAAGTTAAAAAACAAATTGAAATATCCCTAGGCCTAGTATAGCATATATATGTACTATATTATCCATCAGAGTCCGTATATCAGGCCTAGGTCGATTAGGTTTTATTAGGAACATAAATATAAAACCTTTTCCGTTTAGTCCAAAATTCAATAGTACCAAATTTGACATATTAGTTGTCCACAAGGTCAATATATGTACCATGGTGGACGTGGTTACTGTAAGCACTCAACAGGAAGATGGCCTGGCCAGGCTCTAGTTCTTGGTCCCTGGAGAGGTCACTCCTGCCACCGGGAGACCTTACTATACCTGGTTGATACCTGGTTGATGGGGTTCTGGGAGTTCTTCTACTCCCCAAGCCCGGCCCGAGGCCAGGCTCGACTTGTGAGAGCTTGGTCCACCAGGCTGTTGCTTGGAGCGGCCCGCAGGCCCACATACCCACCACAGCCCGGCTGGTCCGGAACTTCTCTTAGAAAACAGTCCAGTTTTCTCTTGAAGATGTCCACGGTTGTTCCGGCAATATTTCTTATAGTCGCTGGGAGGACGTTGAACAACCGCGGACCTCTGATGTCTATACAGTGCTCTCTGATTGTGCCTATGGCACCTCTGCCCTTCACTGGATCAATCTTGCATTTTCTTCCATATCGTTCACTCCAGTACGTTGTTATTTTACTGTGCAGATTTGGGACCTGGCCCTCCAGTATTTTCCATGTGTATATTATTTGGTATCTCTCTCGTCTCCTTTCTAGAGAGTACATTTGGAGAGCTTTGAGACGATCCCAATAATTTAGGTGCTTTATCTCGTCTATGCGTGCCGTATATGTTCTCTGTATTCCCTCTATTTCAGCAATCTCTCCTGCACTGAAGGGGGAAGTGAGTACTGAGCAGTACTCGAGACGGGACAACACAAGTGACTTGAAGAGTACAACCATTGTGATGGGATCCCTGGATTTGAAAGTTCTCGTAATCCATCCTATCATTTTTCTGGCTGACGCAATATTTGCTTGGTTATGCTCCCTAAACGTTAGATTGTCTGACATCATTATTCCCAAATCCTCGACATGCTGTTTTTCTACTATGGGAAGATTCGATTGTGTTTTGTACCCTGTATTATGTTTCAGATCCTCATTTTTGCCGTACCTGAGTACCTGAAATTTATCACTGTTAAACATCATGTTATTTTCTG
Organism: Procambarus virginalis; assembly: GCA_020271785.1. Classification (NCBI taxonomy): domain Eukaryota; kingdom Metazoa; phylum Arthropoda; class Malacostraca; order Decapoda; family Cambaridae; genus Procambarus; species Procambarus virginalis. Next base: position 5,792,258 of record WNGS01000543.1, on the reverse strand, counting down.
CTGCCCAATCGAAAACTTTGTTGACATCTGCTTATAGTTTTTCAATGTCTTCAGCAGAGGTAATTTTCATGCTGATTTTTGTGTCATCTGCAAAGGACGACACGAAGCTGTGACGTGTATTTTTGTCTATATCAGATATGAGAATAAGGAACAGTAGCGGTGCAAGGACTGTACCTTGAGGTACAGAGCTTTTAACATCGCTTGGATTCGATGACTTGGACTATGACTTGGACTTGGACTATGTGGCAGCATTAATTCAAGTCAGTGGTATTTACTACCAGATTCCTGGACTAATTAATGTGAGAGCATGAAGGGTAATGATGGAGAGTCATGATGCAGGCCAAACAAGCCCAACTAGGCCAGTATACCCACCACATGCGCTTCTCAAGTAATTAACCTCACTGGTGTTTTATAACTCATTATAGAACACTCCTTATGAGGGCCCAAGACTCGTCGAGCCTGCAGGCCATCTCTCACCACTGTGGGGTTTCTCCGACCCGTCCTCCGCTCAGGGACGGAGCATCCGTCCTCACACGCCTCGTGTGGTCTTGGCTGTGAACTAGGCCACAACTGCCTGCACCACCAACACTCCCGTCACACGCCACACCTCTCCTCATAAAGTTCTCACGGCAGATCAAACCTAAATACAGAAATATATCTTTTGTGACACTCCCGCGGCGTCTTACAAGTTGCATATTCATGTCAATCACTGTTGAAGGGCGGGAGAGACGAGGGTGAGGGGCGACACCACCACCAGCAGCAGTGAAGACAACTTGACCAACAGGAATCTCAACCCTCCCCGTCCCTGAACTCCCACACTGTGGCCTCGCGCGTCTCCTCACCTAAACCACTTGCACTTATTAAGTAATAACAATGGAGCTCTCAGAGTAGTAATAACAAATGCAGCTCTCAGCGATAACCCACGACCATAGTCTATCACATGTTGTGCTCGCTATTTCTGCAGCAGAAGGCTGGGAAGGTGTGTTAGATATAAGGGGCACCTGAGCTCTCACACACACACACACACATGTACACGGGTGGGACGCGAACAAGGGGACACAGGTTAAAACTGAGTACCCACATGAGCCACAGGGACGTTAGAAAGAACTTTTTCAATGTCAGAGTAGTTAACAGGTGGAATGCATTAGGCAGTAATGTGGTGGAGGCTGACTCCATACACAGTTTCAAGTGTGGATATGATAAGAGCCCAGTAGGCTCGGGAATCTGTACACCAGTTGATTGATAGTTGAGAGGCGGGACCAAAGAGCCAGAACTCAACCCCCGCAATCACAACTAGGTGAGTACACAAACACATAAGAGGCCTCACTGCTGAGTGGACAGCGCTCGGGGGTCGTAGTCCTAAGGGCCCGGGTTCGATTCCCGGCCGAGGCAGAAATGGCAGTTTCTTTCACCCTGATGCCCCTGTTACCTAGCAGTAAATAGGTACCTAGGAGTTAGACAGCTACTACGAGCTGCTTCCAGGCGATGTGTAACAAAAAGGAGACCTGGTCGAGGACCGGGCCGCGGGGACGCTAAGCCCCGAAATCATTTCAATATCTCAAGATAACCGGTCACGGGATGGGTATAGGGTGCATAATAAATGACTAACCTGGACTATACTAGAGATGAGGTCAAGTGTAGTCATATGAGTGTAAGTACCCAGATGGGGCCCGGCGCCCCCTGCCAGGGCCACGAGGACCACCACCAGGTCTCAACACAAACACTAAAGATTATAACATACGTCTAGACTGTGTCCCCTCTTACAAACACCTTGTTGTCTCAGTCCCGTGTACCTGAACTACCGCACACATGTTACAACAGTGTACACACACACACACACACACAAGGTTCTCACAACTGTAGAATTTTTTTTTTTTAAATTTTGCCCCGAGGGGCGAGTTTATTGGCAGCGCCACTCATCTTGTGAGTGGATAAAATACAGCCATAAAATACAGTGTTAACATTAGAATAGCAAAAATTATGTACTTAGCATGTGTAAGGTACATGATAGACTATCATGCACCAGTTTTAGTCCTGTATAATGGCAAAAATATTGATAAGACTGGAAAAAATGCAAAAGGAAGCCCTCAAAATTATACTTCGCTGTCCAATAACCACCAAAGTTTTCAATATGGGGAAACAACCCAGCATTCTAGATATAATAATTGAAATCAATCTTATGATGAGGGTAAAGCTTCTCCGTGATAAGAAAGGCAACATTATATCAATTGAAATGTTACACCACATATACAATGGAACTAGCGAGTCTAAATGGATTCAAAGAACAGTTACTCATTAAAATGACGGGACTGCACGATATATATATACAGATGAAAGATTACAGCACTCCTTCCACCCTGGCAGATAGTACCTTTTGACCCTGACGCCTACATACCCCACCAAGAAACTCATCACAAACAACCCTCATGCTCAGCTTGCTGGTAAATTAAGCACCATAGAACACATTCACAATATACAAACTACAATCATCACCACATAGACCATATACTGTGACGGATCACTCAATACACAGGGCAGGAAGTACTGTTATTGTTGATCAGCGTGATAGACGCACATTGTGGATCCACTCTCACACTGGCCTGCAGGAACATGATAAAGTTGACGCCTTTGCTAAGACTGCAGTAATAAAGACAATGTTGAACGGAACCTTCAATAATCAAATAAGTCCCTTAAAAGTGTCATTAGGTGAGAACTCTCAGATGAATTTGAAGCAAAACAGAACAAACTGGAACTAGCAGGTCCAGTGTTCACCACAATTCTGTGTGAAACAAAACATGTGCATGTGACAAGTAACAAAAGTAACAGCCTGTGAGGTTGTCACAGCTGGAATAAACACTTGGCTACAGGTATGTCTGGTAGTCTGGCTTGTATACGGATCAAGATGAAGCAAAGTGTGAGGACAAAGACAGGGACACACAAGAGCATACATCTTACACTCTGATAAAATGTAACCATTTAGAGATGAATATAAACTCACGCTGCATCAAATGGCAAACCATCTTATTCCTAAGGATAAAATACTTGAAATCCTTGCACTGTATCCCGTTTCGCTTCCAGTAGATAAATAACATATGACATTAAGGAACAATCCATGTTCCTTAAGCTCATGCATTGAAGCAACCAATGAACATAAGAAACAAAGGTAACTGCAGAAGTCCTATTGGCCCATACGAGGCAGCTCCTATTTATAACCACCCAATCCCACTCATATACATGTCCAACCCGCGCTTGAAACAATCGAGAGATCCCACCTCCACCACGTTACGCGGTAATTGGTTCCACAACTCAACAACCTGTTACCGGTTAAGGCTATCAATAATTAACATGAGCTTCCTATGACCCTGTAGTACCTTCATAGTTATAACAGTTATGTATTAGTGATACATAACTACCATTAATGTATAATAATTAACTGTAAATACGTAGCTATTGAAATGAAGTGTCTGTAACTAGCTTACATTATATTATACGATGTGCAGAATAGAATAGATGGTAATGTATTAATCTCCGTTGAGGTTTGATAAAGACATTTTGTGCTCTCTGTAATCATTTTTGCGCTACGGCTCACACGATGAGCATGAAGTGCACAATAAACTAGTCGCCTCCGGCGTCAACAATCAATCAATCAATATGAAGAGTTGTTGGCAGGCGCGTGACCCGGTAACCCTTCACCCTGTCTCAGTGACGGAAGCCCTGCTCTGGTGACGCTAGTCGCTCACCTGTCAGTCTTGCACCTTCCTCCCTGCCATCAATCAACCAATCAACTTCTAACGAATATTCCCAGTACTTATGCCTTAAAAGGCGTGAAGCTTAACTTTTAGTTTGTATTAAAATAAGTTCAGTAAGCTTTTTTTTTAGGTGATACATTTGTTTTATAGCGAAACATTTTCAACGCATTATAGTCTTTTGTTTTAAAAAAACTAAAGAATACTGACTTCCATTTGACCCGGCAATTAATTAGGCCTAAAACAAAAATGTAGGCCCGGCAGTTAAATTGAGGATCACTTGAAAAACAAATACATCTTTTCTTATGTTTAAGGGTAAGCTAGCCAGCCTCACAGTGGGTGTGCGAGCAAGAGGGGACATAGCTACACTCACACCACACTTGTGGTGTGTTGTGAGGGCCAACAAATATACCTGCATCACTATGACTCACCTTTAACATTGTCTATGTAAAAAACTCTTATCTGATATCAAATGTAACATTCTAAATACATGTATACAACTAGAAGTGTCCCCTGTTTAATGTAATCATTAGTACACTAACTCTCAGCTCCCTGAACGACCTGCCATTTTTGGTATACAACTGACAACTTCACACATCAAACTCAACATGACAACTGAAGACAAAAAATCATAATATTACTCATCATCAGCAGTAGTAGCAATAGCCTTTGTATAAATGAATAATGTACTTGGAACGTAAACTAAATAATTTAAAAACAAGTAACCATTACAATTTATTTTCAATTGAATTTGCAGTAAAGGGAAGGAGTGGGGGAGGAGGAGGAGGAGCATAAAGTGTGTGAGGTGTGGCTGGTGACGGCAGTAATCACCTTAGATACAACTGGCAATGATGTGTTTGGTTGGTTTAGAACCGCCGGCCTCTTCTCGCCACAGGGCCCATGAACCACCAGAACCACAATGTCGCAGACAACCCCAATACCATCTTGTGATATACCAAAACAAAAGCGGACATGTTCAAGAGACAATTAGACAAGTCCCAGAAAGAGGTGTTACACAAAAAAGTTACAATATTGATTACATGCAGGGTACAAGGCTGCTTATCACAAGTGAATAGCTCCTCCAGCTCCTCAGATGGTGGGCAGGAACCATGGATACAGTGAGCATTTCCTCTCTGACCAACCGTGTTCTAAAGGATACGCAGGCCTACGGGCCGCTCCAAGCAACAGCCTTTTAGATCAGTTTTTACAAGACCAGCCTGGCCCTTGGCCGGTCCCGAAGAAGTTTCGGAACCGACCGCAGATTAACGCGTGTTCTTGAGAATGGAACCTGGTGTCTATTGCGGCAGGTCGACATAACTCCTGGTGCAGACAGTGGTGGAGTGGCGGCATATATGTGGGTGCGGACGGGTATTGTCTGCGGGTCTTCATACCACACATGCAAGCTGAAGTGTGAAAGATCTCGTGTTTGTCGTCTGAAACGGCTAAATCTTTCATGACCAAACCTGCATGAAACTTGTGTCTGAAGAGCTTCACGTGTCAAGCGACAGCACACCCAACATGAGCAGACATTTATGGAAGCAGAGAAGTAGACAGGCAGACATGGAAGCAAGCAGGCAGACATGGAAGCAAGCAGGCAGGCAGGGAAGCAAGGAGGCAGACAGGGAAGCAAGCAGGCAGGAAGGGAAGCATGCAGGCAGGCAGGGAAGCAAGCAGGCAGACAGGGAAGCATGCAGGCAGACAGGGAAGCAAGCAGGCAGGCAGGGAAGCAAGGAGGCAGGGAAGTAGGAACAGTACACAAACAAACACGTACACACGCATGACCCCATTTTATAAGATTTAACCGGAAATGAAGACAAGAGAGAGAGAGAGCACCTTACGACAATGCCACCTACACCTAGAGGCGGATGGTGAACGACAGTGTTGCTTGTCCAGCACAGTGAGCTACGACACCAAGGCTTCCAAGTCACTCCTGCAACCCCCCCCCTCCCCACCACCACCGCTTGATAGACAGTTGAGAGGCGGGCCGGAAGAGCAGAGCTCAACCACCGCAAGCACAACTAGGTGAATAAATCACTCTGTGTCAATAATCCACTACTGGTCATCACATTACATGTGGTAGGCACCTTAACTTGTGGCTTTAAATCTCCTCATAATGATCCGGTTTTGGATCTTATGTTTTTGGAAGATCCAAATACCGTTTGTGATTTCAAGCAATTCCTGAAGCCAAATTAGGTTAACACCATAACCTTCCTGAAGCCAAATTAAGTTAACACCACAACCTTCCTGAAGCAACAGCCAAACACCTTCACAAAATACTCGATATTCCCACAACTCTCAACAAACACTTCCGGTGGAAATTAGATAATTAAAGTATCAACTTGAAATAATTTAGTGATAATGAATTTGTTGGTGGAAGGTGAGGCGCGGGTGTCGGGTGTCGTGTTGACACCCATCACTAAGGTGTCGTGTTGACACCCATCACTAAGGTGTCGTGTTGACACCCATCACTAAGGTGTCGTGTTGACACCCATCACTAAGGTGTCGTGTTGACACCCATCACTAAGGTGTCGTGTTGACACCCATCACTAAGGTGTCGTGTTGACACCCATCACTAAGGTGTCGTGTTGACACCCATCACTAAGGTGTCGTGTTGACACCCATCACTAAGGTGTCGTGTTGACACCCATCACTAAGGTGTCGTGTTGACACCCATCACTAAGGTGTCGTGTTGACACCCATCACTAAGGTGTCGTATTGACACCCATCACTAAGGTGTCGTGTTGACACCCATCACTAAGGTGTCGTGTTGACACCCATCACTAAGGTGTCGTGTTGACACCCATCACTAAGCAAGGTGTCGTGTTGACACCCATCACTAAGGTGTCGTGTTGACACCCATCACTAAGGTGTCGTGTTGACACCCATCACTAAGGTGTCGTGTTGACACCCATCACTAAGGTGTCGTCTTGACACCCATCACTAAGCAAGGTGTCGTGTTGACACCCATCACTAAGCAAGGTGTCGTGTTGACACCCATCACTAAGGTGTCGTGTTGACACCCATCACTAAGCAAGGTGTCGTGTTGACACCCATCACTAAGCAAGGTGTCGTGTTGACACCCATCACTAAGCAAGGTGTCGTGTTGACACCCATCACTAAGCAAGGTGTCGTGTTGACACCCATCACTAAGCAAGGTGTCGTGTTGACACCCATCACTAAGCAAGGTGTCGTGTTGACACCCATCACTAAGCAAGGTTTCGTGTTGACACCCATCACTAAGCAAGGTGTCGTGTTGACACCCATCACTAAGCAAGGTGTCGTGTTGACACCCATCACTAAGCAAGGTGTCGTGTTGACACCCATCACTAAGCAAGGTGTCGTGTTGACACCCATCACTAAGGTGTCGTGTTGACACCCATCACTAAGCAAGGTGTCGTGTTAACACCCATCACTAAGCAAGGTGTCGTGTTAACACCCATCACTAAGCAAGGTGTCGTGTTAACACCCATCACTAAGCAAGGTGTCGTGTTGACACCCATCACTAAGCAAGGTGTCGTGTTAACACCCATCACTAAGCAAGGTGTCGTGTTGACACCCATCACTAAGCAAGGTGTCGTGTTGACACCCATCACTACGCAAGGTGGCCCTGGCTGACCCACTTTACTCACCAAATTCACTCTTAAGACTGACCATCTTTCACTGCACGACTCACCGTTCCCAGTATATTCACTTTAACCTTTCTGTTTTTACTCTTTATTCGGGTTTCACTCTCGACCCACTTTCTTGTAGCGGATTAAGAGGACAAACGGAGGTGATGTAACTCTTAAGAGGGCGGGAGGGAGGTGCTGGGGTAAGGCGTTGAGTAACTTAACACCAACCTTTATTTTACCAGTTGACAGACCAGATATGACGGGGATCTTAGACAAGTATCCA